>BLSH010016179.1:1548801-1562324 GCA_018402905.1 Glandirana rugosa | reverse complement strand
ACATTATATTCATATGGGTACAGTGACACAAAACTCTGCTTTATAAAGGAACATTCTATTCAAATGGGTACAGTGACACCAAACTCTGCTTTATAAAGGAACATTCTATTCAAATGGGTACAGTGACACCAAACTCTGCTTTATAAAGAGACATTCTATTCAAATAGGTACAGTGACACCAAAATCTGCTTTATAAAGAAAGATTCTGTTCAAATGGATACGGTGACACCAAACTCTGCTTTATAAGGAAACATTCTATTCAAATGGATACGGTGACACCAAACTCTGCTTTATAAATAAACATTCTATTCAAATGGGTACAGTGACACCAAACTCTGCTTTATAAGGAAACATTCTATTCAAATGGGTATGGGTGACACCAAACTTTGCTTTATAAAGAAACATTCTATTCAAATGGGTACAGTGACACCAAAATCTGCTTTATAAAGAAACATTCTATTCAAATGGGTACAGTGACACCAAACTCTGCTTTATAAAGAAACATTCTATTCAAATTGGTACAGTGACACCAAACTCTGCTTTATAAAGAAAGATTCTATTCAAATGGGTACGGTGACACCAAACTCTGCTTTATAAAGAAACATTCTATTCAAATGGGTACGGTGACACCAAATTCTGCTTTATAAAGAAACATTCTTTTCAAATGGGTAAGGTGACACCAACTCTGCTTTATAAAGAAACATTATATTCAAATGGGTGCAGTGACACCAAACTCTGCTTTATAAAGGGCCATTCTATTCAAATGGGTACAGTGACACCAAACTCTGCTTTATAAAGGGCCATTCTATTCAAATGGGTACAGTGACACCAAACTCTGCTTTATAAACAAACATTCTATTCAAATGGGTACAGTGACACCAAACTCTGCTTTATAAAGAGACATTATATTCATATGGGTACAGTGACACAAAACTCTGCTTTATAAAGAAACATTCTATTCAAACGGGTACGGTGACACCAAACTCTGCTTTATAAAGAGACATTATATTCATATGGGTACAGTGACACCAAACTTTGCTTTATAAAGGAACATTCTATTCAAATGGGTACAGTGACAGCAAACTCTGCTTTATAAAGAGACATTATATTCATATGGGTACAGTGATACCAAACTCTGCTTTATAAAGGAACATTCTATTCAAATGGGTACAGTGACACCAAACTCTGCTTTATAAAGGAACATTCTATTCAAATGGGTACAGTGACACCAAACTCTGCTTTATAAAGAGACATTATATTCATATGGGTACAGTGACACCAAACTCTGCTTTATAAAGGAACATTCTATCCAATGGGTACGGTGACACCAAATTCTGCTTTATAAAGATGAGGCGACATTGATGAGGCTGCACTGATGGGCATTGATAGGCGACACTGATGAGGCAGCACTGATGGGCACTGATAGGTGACACTGATGAGACGGCACTGATGGGCACTGATGTGGTGCCACTGATGAGGAGAGGCAGCACTGATGAGGTGGCACTGATAAGCAGCACTGATAGGCGGCACTGATGGTCACCAATAGGTGGCACTGATGGGCACTGATGAGGTGAGGCAGCACTGATGAGGCGGCACTGATGGGCACTGATGAAGTGAGGCAGCATTGATGAGGAGGCACTGATAGGCTGTACTGATAGGCAGCACTGATGGACACTGATAGGTGTCACTAATGGGTCCTGATAGGCAGCACTTATCGACACTGATAGGCAGCGCTGATGAGAAGGCACTGATGGGCAACACTGATGGGCACTAGTGGACAGCACTGATGGGCAGCATTGATGGCACTGATTGGCACTGATGGGGCTGCACTGATAATCAGGGACCTGATTATCTGTGTGCATGTCCCCTGTCAGGATTGCTGGTTACCGGGTCTCCTCTCCTTATACTGTGACATTGTGTGAGGAAAGTACTGCTGATAACTGGCAATTCTCTTTACACTGTGATCAGCTGTGATTGGACGCAGCTGATAACGTAGTAAAGGGCTGCTGTGATTGGACCAGATTCGTGCACTAGGGAGCTCGCAAAGGGCGTGGTTCCAGAAGGACATCCATGGACGCCCTCCTGGAACTAGAGAGCCCACTGTAGCTGTCTTTCGGTGATAGAGTGGTAAGGAAATGATTAAACATAACAGTGATGGAGGAAAAAATAAGTGAATCCCTTTGTCAACAATGAGGTTTGAATCAGATCTGTACAATGTTCAGGAGGATATTTGACCATTCCTCTTTACAAAACTGCCACTCTTTAGACACATTTGTAGGATGTCTGGTAAGAACGGCCCTATGAGGTCATTCCACAGCATCTCCATGGGGTTAAGGTCTGGGCTCTGACTGGGCCACTCCAAAAGGCACATTTTCCTTTTCTGAAGCCAGTCTGTGGTGCATTTACTTTGATGCTTAGGGTCATTGTCCTACTACATCACCCAACTTCTACAAAGATTCAGCTGGCGAACAGCCACCCTGATATTAACTGATTACTGACTCCATTTAGCTGTTGTTGAACTAATTAGCCAATCGGTTCACTTACATTTTCCTCTGTTAGTGTGAATGTTTAACCACTTGCCACAGAATCACGTACATGTAACATAAGTCTGGTATTCATTTTTTCAGACAGCGATGCTCTTTCATCTAAAAACAATCCTAGTGGCTGGAGTACTCCTATCAGGTGTGCGGCCGGTATCTGATCCGGTGCTGCCGCCAGGTTATCATAGAGCTGGGGACCGATCTAGGGGGCTGGAAGCGACATCATTATGTCACTTCTGGTTAGGGCAGATATAAACACTGCTTTTTTTTTTTTGGAAATCACAAGATCTTTTTGTTTTCATATCATGCTTTCCAGGGTAGAGGAAAGACTTGGGTTCTTATAGATCCCAGATGTCTCAATAAAAAGGACCTATCGTGCCTTATTTCTATCACAAGGGATGTTTCTATTTCTTGTGATAGGAATTAAAGAAATTAAAAAAAATAAATTAAAGTGACAGCTGTTGGCTGTGTAAAGACTTCAGATCCTCGCCCCCTACTCCTTGAACTAAAGAGAAATCCTTTCCTGTTTATGACTCCAGCACAATGTATAGAAGATATGGCTGCAGATACACAGCTAAAACTTTCCGTGTATCACTAATGCTGGTGACGTTATATGTAAGGGTTTACAACCACTTTAAATAATAAAGTAAGCACACAGCAATGGTTGTGGGGAAGTTTAGGCTCCCCAGAAAACAAATTGTAATGAAAAAGAAAAAAAAAAAAAAAAGAAAAAAAAATGATGATTATTATTTTTTTTTAGTTTTTTTACATACTGTCACCAGACAGTGTCCCCGATCTCCGCCACATCAGTTATATGATGACGCTGTACTGCACTGGTGACAGGATGTACAAAAAAAATTGTGAAAAAAAACTCAGCTTTAAAAAACTTGCTAAAAGTGTCTGGTATTGAAGTGGTTAAACACACAACAATAATTAAACTGTTCTATGTTTCCATGTGTAAGAACACTGAATAGTCTTCCATTTCGGCTACTGTAATCCAAAACATTATTGTATATCATGTAAGACAAAGCAACAAGATTACTTTAATTTTTATTAGCAGTGGCAGCGGGTGCTCAATATTCTGGGGGGGGGGGGCAAACTAGCGCCTCCAACCTCCACCCCCCCCTTTCCCCGTGGGAGATGGACTGTAAGCAATCAGAGGCCTCCTTACCTTAGGAGGCAGATGACAAGGAACTGGGGTATGGCTGCTGCCCTTCGCTCCAGCTCGAGAACAGCCAGACCGTTGCTTCTCCTCCCAGCCAAACAGGAAGTGGGTCCTAAGACTCCCTGGCCTAGCGAGTCTCAGGACCCACTTCCTGACTGGCTGGGAGGAGAATCAGGAAGACAATTGTGAATATTAATTTGCTATTGTCACACTGTGCTCACACACAGTGCTCTGCGCCCCGAGCCCACCCTTTTTTGAAGCCAATTAGAGCCTCAGAAAAAAAAAAAAACATTGAAATCCATGTGTACGGCGCCCTGCATGTAGATTAAGGCGCAGGCGCATGGATTAGGGGTGTTGCGCCCCTTATGGACGGGCTGCCACTGCTGCTTAGCTGTTTATACTTACATCCTGCTGCTTTGTTTAACAATACTTTTGAGTATGGGGCAGATTGTGACTTACTCCCCTTAAATACACATGAGGGTGCTGGAGCTTATCAATTGGCTGCTCAGGCACCCTGCCATTTCACTTGAAGGTGGTAAGGGTGTCTTGGAGCTTAGACAGGACTCTCCCCCCTTCTATCCATATTCAAATGGACAAACAACATGATGGAGATTATTCTACCCCACGCCTCCCCCCACCCCACACACACTTTCATGGGACAAAGTACACATAGTACTTTGTTTTATGTAGCTATGCGCTTCCTAAATATACTTATGTAGAGGTACCCCCGCAGGGGCTGCTGAATGTAGTGATTCACCTGTCACCCTGCCTAGCCTGCCATTCATCTCTCAGACACTCGGACACATGTTTTATTGAGGGGATTGAAATTGGATGGGGTAATGGGAATACGGGTTGCCCAGTAGAATTCCTAAAACATTGCTTGGGACCACTATATATACTCTAGTATATACACTCCAGTCTTCACTCCAGCACAACTCTTGCTGCAAACCATCACTCCTTAGCTCCTCCACCATTTCTCTTGCTTGAGCTCCCAGGATCAGCTAGCACATATTTGGTTAGGCCTGACACTGAATCAGCAAGGCCCTTTGCAGGCAGGGATCGCGGGTCCCCACAGTGTAGAGAAAGTTCAGATGCTAGCTGTCCCACATGAGGCTACTGATCTCAGTCAGCCCTCTTCCGGCCCTGCCAGCCCTCCTGGCTGCAGCTGCCCGGTTCCACTGTCCATGACACCACAGTCCTCTCTTCTGGTTCTGCACCCATATCCGACTGCACTCTCTCAGTTCTCTAATTCGTGCCTCCCCAGTCCTCTCAACTGTGCCTTTCAATCACCAGCCCTCCTGGTTGCTACTGGTGGATCGTCTCCCTGGAGACTTGCTCAGCGGTACACTCTTCCGCTGTCTTCCTTTGCTCCTCAGAACACATCCATGATTTCTTGGAGGGCCCTATCTGCACCCGAGCACAGGCCCAAGGTCTCCCTCCCCAGACTGGGGGCTCCCAACAGCCTCAGTGCTCCATCTCTTCCACCCGACAACTCCCCCTGCCAATCCAGACTTAGGAGGCACCTAGCTACATGGGGTAAAGTACTACATGCACTTCATCCCATGGGGGGGGGGGGGCAGATCAATGCTAAACATTACTGTTTAATTGTTCTGCCCCTGTGTGACAAAGGACATGTGGACTGGCAGTTCATTTTTAAATCACCATTATACTGATCCAAAAAATATGACATTGTAAGCATTACGTAGTAAGACTATTATTAACATTCACCCTCTGTATGTTCATGTTTCCAGGTATGTACAAAGACTAGGATATATGCCATTGATGTGATTTTGTTTTGCATCTTATACCTCTAAACAGGCTGCTGTCAAAAGTAATTAAAGGCAACAAAACGACAGGTGGCAGTTTCTTCTTCGGGATTACTGTCATCTGTGTGTTGGCAAATATTACTCTCTGCAATCCTCCTTGGTTTTACATATCTGCTGTTCTGGTAATCCCCTGAAATTAGTACATGTGTATCAATTAATGCTGTTAAAGGTAACCTCTTATACATAAGCCAGTTTATTCACATGATATATTTGAAATATAATGGTCTTCAAGAACTAAGCGGGAAATAAAACTGTTGACTACAGTTCATAGTGTAGTTCTTGCAGGTAAATGTAGCCATGTAATGACCACTAAAATAGGGTGCAGAAACGAAACAGCATTAGCGTTTACAAGTAGTTACCCAGCTGGTTTCCTCATTTAATTGTATTAGATTTGTCCTCCTAGTGAGAACTCAGACCTCATTTTATAATTGTAAAGAATATTCTATGTTGCATCTAGGACCACTTTTTTAAAAAAATGAACATTTCGAGAAACACATTGATGAAGGATTTTCATTTTCAAAAATAATCTGCACAATAACCAGGATGGATTTGTTATACAGTAAATCAGTTATCAGGATTGTGAAACTAATTTGGCCGTCTTTGAAAGAATCAATAGCATTTTCGACCCTAGTAGTCCATAAGCCTGTGTAAAAGTACCCTTAGGGCATGCATCAGTGGGTTTTGGGATCTGTACTGCAAGCAGTCATTTTCCATGTGCTTTCTTTAAACACATTTTATGCACTGTACACCCCTGATGAAGCCTTTCTTTTAGGCAAAACATGTTGGTTTAAGGGATGTTTGTGTTTTTTAATTCTTTATTGTTCGTTATGGGCATTTATTTATTTATTAACTTATTTATTGGGGCAATGTGGATTGTTGTAGACTGGTGAAGATAGTGGATTGATAGGAGTGCATTCTTTTTAGTATCAATCCATGCCTTTGGATTGTGGTATGTGGCCAGGATACTGACCTTACCCTATACACATCTCCACTCAGACAGAAAGATTCACCAACGACAGCTAAAGACATACTTGCTGTCTGGTTGTTATCTCTTTATAATGAATGGCTCTTTACAATGGCAGTTGTATATCTGTTCCATCATTTTGTAATTTTGCATTTATTCTGCATTGCCCTATCAGGTTATACACCTGGAATTCTTATGACTTCCTTTCATTTTCTACATTATAGATTTTTAGACAGTTATGAATAAAAGTGAAGTATTAGGTCATAGTGGGTTTTTGTGCGTGGGTATAGCACACCCATGCTTTTGTTTCTCTGTTAATATTTCCCACATAAATACTGATCTTACAGTATAAATATACATCAGGTAAGTTTTTTTTTGTAATAAAAAATGAAAAGATGAACTAACATTGTACACCCTCCCCACCCCCTCAGACCCCACTCTGCTTACCACAGTGGGTGATAAACTGTCAGTGCCCAAACAGCAAATGCAGTGGTGTGGGAATTTGAAATCCCCACTCTTCTCTCTCTCCTTTCTGCAGCACTTCCAGGACAAATCAGAATCATTCTGATTGGTTAGCACTGGCACAGAGCATTGCTCTGATCTGTCATGGAAGCGCTGCAGAAAGAGGAGGGAGAGGAGTGGGCTATTTCAAATCCCCAGATCGCTGCACCAGCTGTGTGGGAACTGATACTTCACCACCGACAGAGATAATTAAAGCGGGGACCAGGGAGAATGGGGAGGGTATAAGGTGTTAGTTCACTTTCTCTTTTTTTTGGAAAGGTAATATAACCAAGAGAACAAAATCCTGTCGCATAGGCCTTTACACTCATTAACCAGTTCCACACTGCCTACCGCATATTTATGGCGGCAGTGTGGACGCTGGCCGCAAATCGCCGTAAAAAGGCAGCGAGCTGTGAATGGCCGCTAGGGGTGTGCCCTGAGGAGTGTGCCCGCAGCCGATGTCCGCCGGCGGGCTGCGATGAGCGGCCAAAGGCAAAGAACGGGGAACGATGTAAACACGGTTCCCCATTCTGACAGTGAGGGCATGGGTGATCTACTGATCCCTGTCACTGGGATCAGTTACATCTCTCATGCCCATGGTAGCCCAACCCCCCCACATTTAGAACACACCCAGGGAACACAGTTAACCCCTAAATCTCCCCCTGCAGGTTAACCCCTTCACTGCCAATGACATTTATACAGTAATCAGTGGACATTTACATTTCTGATCGCTGAATAAATGTCATTGGTCCCAAAAAAGTGTCAAAAATGTCCGACATGTCCCCCGCAATATCGCAGTACCGCTAAAAATCGAAGATCGCCACCATTACTAGTAAAAAAATAAAATAAAATAAAAACCCCAGAAATGAATTCTCGCCATCCGTAAACGTGGCCATTTTTGCGCAAACCAATCAATAAACGCCTATTGTGATTTTTTTTATCACAAATATGAGGAAGAATATAAATCAGCCAAAACCGGTGATAAAAAATGTTTTTTTATATATTTTTTTTATTTGAATTTTAGCAAAAAGTAAGAAATTTGGGTTTTTTTTGCAAAATGGTCACTCTTCTTTTGTTTATAGCGGTGATCAGAAATGACGCAGAGGGGATCAAATACCACCAAAAGAAAGCTCTATTTGTGGGAAAAAAAGGACGCACATTTTGTTTGGGTACAAAGTCGCACGACCGCGCAATTGTCAGTTAAAGCGACGCAGTGCCGAATCGCAAAAAGTGCTCTGGTCCTAAGCTGGGAAATTCTTCCGGAGGTGAAGTGGTTAAAGAATGTTTGTTTCATGGAATAGATGGCAGTTTGGTTTACACAAATAATCCACTTTAACAATCAACTATACATATTTCAAGGACTTAGCACACTGTGGTGCAGATCCTTATCCACTTATTTTTTGATATAGATGTTGATATATGTCTCGCTAGCACTTTCTGAAAGTGACTTCCATGATCACATGGCCATTGTCAATATTGTAAGAAAAGTTGTAGCCCCAGCACTCTTTTACATGTACAGATTGCGTGAAACTATCTTAAAGGTGAACTTCAAATAGATATATAAGGACATAAATTAATATAGTTCTGTAATATATAATAGATCAGCATGTCTCAACCTTTTTTCAGTGAAGGCACCCTTTAAAATTATGGATAGTCTCAAAGCAACCCATTCTAAAAATGTAAAAAACTATTCTAATAGTTTTACATAATGCAGCTACATCCACACATAGGACACAATTCACTCTTCCAAAGCAAACACACCTTTGCACACTGACTAGTATTCCAATCAGGGGCGTAACGATAGGGGTTGCAGGGGTTGCAATTGCAACCGGGCCCCATGGTCCAGGGGGCCCATGTGCCTCCCTTGTACACCTGAATAGGAGGGATGGCGGGGGTGGCATTTAGAGGACCCAATCTCCTCCATTTTCCTCTATCCAGTTTACTTGTCTTCTGCTGTTCCCAGGGCCACTCTGTGCTTCCCTGGTCCCCCTGGGGCCTGCTGCAGAACTTGTGAAAGGGCCCCACTGCAGTACCGTAATAAAGGGACCCACAATAGGCGTAAAGGGCCCCTGGATCAGTGGGAAGAGGGAAGGGCCCTGGCCAGGGGTCAGGGGGCCCTTCATAATTTCTTGCACCGGGGCCCTGAAGGTTCTAGTTACGCCTCTGATTCCAATGTTTCTCTTCTCCCTCAATCCATCAGTCTGCTAATGTGACCCCAGTGCTGAAGGAGGGAGGCTGAGGAGGGTCAAACAAGGATGCTGTGGAGGCAACAGACATCCTCCTTATCAACTTATGACATCATTGGTTGTTAAGATGCCAGTGTCTAGAAAGTCGTAATGGTGCATAATTAATACCTTTGTGTAACTAAAAGGCAGCCTTGATCCTCCTGCTGGTTTGTATACAATTATTGATATTTTTTTAGGCATTTTTCCAAGGCACCCAAGACGAAACCTGAAGGAACCCAGGGTGCCGGGACACCATGGTTGAAAAAGGCTGTAATATACTATTACATTTATTTTTTTGAATGTAGCTATGCAAGTATCTGAATTATACCTAGTATCAGACTCCTGCAATCCCCTGTACAGCAAAGCCCGGGCTGGGAGAGGAAGAAGCAGCACAAGGAGCCAGTCAGTTGTGCTGCAGTGCTCATATGCTAACAAGAGACATACTGAAAGGAAATGAGAATATAGTGATGGAGAGGTGCTTTTCTTTCACTGTTTATCTTGAGTTTGCCTTTAAAGAGGTTGTAAACTCTTGGAAAAAAAACTGTAAGACAAAGGCATAATGAGCTAGTATGCGCCCGCACACCGCTGAGATAGCTGACATGTTCTGCCGGGTTCGCGGGCTCCTGAGCTGTAAGTGGCCGGAGCCTCAATGACGTCACTCCTGCGCATGCACGCGGGAGCCGCCGGTCATGGCACAGGGCCCTGAAGAAACGGCACGGATTTCACCAACTGCATGTACAGTAAATAATTCCTAATCGGTGCATGTTTAGGTGATATTTACACTACCTATAGGTAAGCCTTATTATAGGCTTACCTATAGGTAAAATTCAGTAGTATAGTTCACTTCCTCTTTAACCTCCCTGGCGGTATTCCTGAGTGTGGCTCGGGGTTCATTTTCACTACCAAAAGCGGTAACCCCGAGCCACACTCAGGGTTGCATGGCAGGATCCAGGCAAAGTTACTTACCTTGTCCCCTGGATCCTGCGATGCCCCCTCCACTGTGTCTGAGGGCTGTGTCTTCTGCCCGATGTTTTGTGTGCCTGGCTCCGTTCCCTGCAAGTGTTCCATCGCATGGAGACGGAGTCCGGCGGTATATTCAAAAAGTGAAATACACATAATACATACAGTATACTGTAATCTCTAAGATTACATTATTGTATGAAATCATTTCACATCCCTTTTGTTCCTAGTGCTTTGTCCGGTGCCCTGCATGCACTTTTATATTATATATGCCGTTCTTTCTGCCTGGAAACTTGAGAATGTCCATGGCATCCAAAAAGTGTCCCTTTGTGTCAAAAGCATTTTTTGACCAGCTAGAAAACAGCGATAGTAAATAAGAATCATTTGCAGAATTGAGAGATACTGATTAGTGGGGAAATTCGTCATTAGACACTGAAAGTGACGACAGCGACAATTCTGCAACTGAGCAAATTTCAGTGTTTTTGACTTGATTACATTATTGAATACATTTTATTATTACCATATTATTAATTTTGATAATTATTTATAGTTATTTATTATATTATGATTTCCTGTTTCAAACGTTATCATACCCGGGATGTCTACTAGACTCTGGTTTGGGCAGATTTAAGTGAGTTATTCCTAAGAATATAAAACGCCAAATTTCTATGCGAAACAATGTACCACTTTGAGACGCAAAAATCTGACATAATCATACCGCCAGGAGGTTAACTAAGTTAAAACTGCTACTGCAGGGAATGTCTATAACAAAAATCTATTAGGACAAAAAAATGGTGAACAATCAGCACCCAAAAAATATGTGAATGAAGAGCAGCAACGCAAACAGAGAAAACACTAACTCCACAGAAAATCTAGAAAAATGTGCAGCGCTCAAAAGTGACAAGGAACCATAAAACAGGGTACTGAAAAAGTACCAAAATAACTGTTAATAGTCCAAAGTTCTAGTGTATGTATATATAGTCCGTTCCAAATACAATATCCAAACTTTGCATGCACAGTTCACATTACAGGGTATACACGAAATGGTCAAGGTGGTAACTCACCAGATCCAAATGCTGCCTCACCTAAGAGGACAGCAAAAGCGCACGAGATGTTATATATGAAACCAGACATTCTGGTGGCCGTCTCCTTTCATAATGACAGATGTAACGTAAGTAATGCACATATCACAACACCCGGATCATTGAAGGGCAAATCTTCCCAGCATGGATAGATGAATCCCGCTTGCGCAGTCACGGTGGATATATAGGGATGTATGGATCAAACGTGTATCAACGCCATTCCCCCGTTAAATAAAGGAAAAATGCTCATAGCGTAATCAGGTATTTAATCAAAGCTTTAAAAATCCATAAAAAACATAGCAAACATATGTAGGAATAAAAATAGCAACATCCACTGACCACATAAACGGACCTTGCAACATAGTAAAAAATGTATATAGTCATAAAATCACACCCTGACGAATTTCGGGCTCCAGTCCATTCTCAAAGGGTTATTACAGTAAATGGAACATCCTCTGCATTTATATCTTCCATTAATCACATATGTGTGACACCTGGGACCGGCGTTTTGCTGTACCGGATGTAAAAAAAGGCACTTTTGTTTCCGGCACCATGACAGTTACGTCATTTCCGGCACCGCCACCATTATACCGGAGTCCGATGACATAATTTCCAGTGTTGGCGCCATATTGCTGTTGATACAGGAATCAACAAAAACTGAAAAACAGCGCCAACAAGATGATAGTGGAATAAAAAAGAACTCCCATAATAAATACAACAATAAAGCTTAATTACCGTGTACCCAAGCAATAGCCAGATACAAATGCAGAGGAAAAAAAGGAACAATAAAATATAATGAAATTTATAATTAAATTGCAAATAAACACTGAGGAAAAAATAATAAAGAATACTGAGGAAAAACAGGGAGAAAAGAGAGTGTCCACATAGTGTGATGGAACCAATTATCCGAAACAATTAATGTCCCAATCTACATTACGTCCTTGCGGAAGGTAGGATTTTAACTCATATAGCCAGAACATTTCTTGCTTGGAAATTTCCTTGAGTTTATTAGTACCCCTCCAGTGAGATTTAAACTTACAGATAGCGGTGAATTTAAGGCTATAGGGGTCCCTATTGTGGAACTGGCGAAAGTGCATAGATAGACTATGCTTCCTATAACCAGTTCTAATGTTATAGGCATGCTCCTTTAGGCGATCTCTGAGTCTCCTGGATGTACGACCCACATATTGTTTATGGCATCCACATTCAAGGAGGTACACCACAAATCTAGTGTCACAAGAGATAAACTGCTCTATGTTATAAGTCTTTCCAGTACTACAGGAGGAAAAAATTTCCACCTTACGTCTTCTGGATTGACTTAAACAACATATAACACAACTATTACAGGGATAAAAGCCCCTAAAATGGCCAAAAAAGGTGGGTTTTTCGGGGGGTCTACAATAATAATAATCATGGGGACAGCAGATGTAGCTTCCCTATATACAAATATCGCTCATGGGGATGGTATGTCTGCTGTGAGGTATTATCTTGAACAGGACACTAGTATTCCTACCGCTCAGGTGAGCTTTATCCTGTATCTTTTGCATTTTACAATGACCCATAATTTTTGCTGGTTTGTGGGTACATTTTTTCTACAGTTAAAAGGTGTAGCAATGGGGGCTAAGTTTTGCCCCCAGTCTGGTAAACGTATTTATGTCCTTTTGGGAACAGGATATCATTTATAATCATGATTGGCATCAGCTGGTGTTTTATAAACACTTCATTGATGACATCCTGTTTATTTGGGATGGTGATCTAGAATCCCTTACTGAATTTATTAATAAGTTGAATGATAACAATCGGAATATCAAATTATCCTTTACAATAAACCCAACACAAATCCAATTTCTGTGTCTGTCCATTGTAGTTAAACATGGAGAACTCTATACCAACACTTATTTTAAAACTACTGACAGGAATAGCTATATTCCGATTACCAGCTGTCATCATCCCTCATGGTAAACCTTATAATGCATTGGTACTCCCTACTACTGTCGACCATTAGCCTTATATCGATAAGGACAGTCATCAAAATTTTATTCACAACCATATCTCAAGAGGTACAAATTGATGTTACCTGTCTGTGTCTTTAACCTAAACACAACCCAAATAACATTTCCTATTAAACTATAAGGCTAACAATAGTAAGTTGAATAATTATTTAAGTCATTCCCTAAGATCTAGTGGTAGGGTTTATTTGTCCTACAGTAGTTACTTCACAAATATTTTGTGGTCGACTACGGTTAGTACTAATATTTAC
>BLSH010016179.1:1538044-1548055 GCA_018402905.1 Glandirana rugosa | reverse complement strand
ACCATGAGGGATGATGACAGCTGGTAATCGGAATATAGCTATTCCTGTCAGTAGTTTTAAAATAAGTGTTGGTATAGAGTTCTCCATGTTTAACTACAATGGACAGACACAAAAATTGGATTTGTGTTGGGTTTATTGTAAAGGATAATTTGATATTCCGATTGTTATCATTCAACTTATTAATAAATTCAATAAGGGATTCTAGATCACCATCCCAAATAAACAGGATGTCATCAATGAAGTGTTTATAAAACACCAGCTGATGCCAATCATGATTATAAATGATATCCTGTTCCCAAAAGGACATAAATACGTTTACCAGACTGGGGGCAAAACTTAGCCCCCATTGCTACACCTTTTAACTGTAGAAAAAATGTACCCACAAACCAGCAAAAATTATGGGTCATTGTAAAATGCAAAAGATACAGGATAAAGCTCACCTGAGCGGTAGGAATACTAGTGTCCTGTTCAAGATAATACCTCAGAGCAGACATACCATCCCCATGAGCGATATTTGTATATAGGGAAGCTACATCTGCTGTCCCCATGATTATTATTATTGTAGACCCCCCGAAAAACCCACCTTTTTTGGCCATTTTAGGGGCTTTTATCCCTGTAATAGTTGTGTTATATGTTGTTTAAGTCAATCCAGAAGACGTAAGGTGGAAATTTTTTCCTCCTGTAGTACTGGAAAGACTTATAACATAGAGCAGTTTATCTCTTGTGACACTAGATTTGTGGTGTACCTCCTTGAATGTGGATGCCATAAACAATATGTGGGTCGTACATCCAGGAGACTCAGAGATCGCCTAAGGGAGCATGTTTAACATTAGAACTGGTTATAGGAAGCATAGTCTATCTATGCACTTTTTCCAAGTCCACAATAGGGACCCTGTCAGGAAGATACAGCAGTTCCAGTGGTTTCCGCGGTGGTGCGCGCGCCTGTGCGCGTTCGCGCGCGACCGTGCGTGCACCCGCGTGCGCGCGCGCGTCCGTGCGCACGCACGCGCCGGAAACAGGCACCAGTCGGCCCTATTTAAATCTGCAGGACTTAGTGCACGGTGCTGTCCGTTCTACAGCGTTTCCTGCACCTGTGCCCCCAGCAAGCTATTTCTGAGTGACTACCCGTTCCTGTGACCCCGGCTATCCCTTTGGACTTGTTGCTATCTGCCTGCATCTGACCCCGGCTTTCCTACGACCATCCGCTTGTCTAATCCCTTTGTACCTTTTCAGCCAGCATGTTGCCGACCCTGCCTGTACCCGACCATCCGTTTGACCTGATCCCGCTGTACCGCACCGCCCGCTAGTTGCCGACCCGGATTGAATCACTACTCTCTTGTTTGCACGAGCTCTAGTGGACTTCCGTCTACCAGCTAAGGACTGTCCAGCCCTCGTGCCCCCCTGTGCTCCTGAGCTCCCTGTTCCCACTATCAGGGGTTCTCGAACCAGGGCCGCAAGAGAGGTTGCCCCCGCATAAGCCAGACTCTACCACCAGGTACGTGACAGACCCCCATAGCCTTAAATTCACCGCTATCTGTAAGCTTAAATCTCACTGGAGGGGTGCTAATAAAATCAAGGAAATTTCCAAGCAAGAAATGTATTGGCTATATGAGTTAAAATCCTACCTTCCGCATGGACTTAATGTAGATTGGGACATTAATTATTGCACAGACACCAGAAAATTGGTCCCATCACACTATGTGGACACTCTCTTTTCTCCCTGCTTTTCCTCAGTATTCTTTATTCTTTTTTGCTCAGTGTTCATTTGCAATTTGAATATAAATTTCATTATATTTTATTGTTCGTTTTTTTCCTCTGCATTTGTATCTGGCTATTGCTTAGGTACACGGTAATTAAGCTTTATCATTTCGTTGGCGCTGTTTTGCATTTTTTCTTGATTCCTGTATCAACAGCAATATGGTGCCAACACCGGAAATGATGTCATCGGACATCGATAAAATGGTGACGGCGCCAGAAATTAAGTAACTGTCATGGCGCCGGAACCGGAAGTGCCTTTGTTTACATCCGGTACAGCAAAACGCCGGGCCTAGGTGTCACACATTTGTGATTAATGGAAGATATAAATGCAGAGGATGTTCCATGTACTGTAATAACCCTTTGAGAATGGGCTTGAGCCCAAAACGCATCAGAGAAAGATTTTATGACTATATACATGTTTTACTATGTTGCAAGACACGTTTATGTGGTCAGCGGATGTTGATATTTTTATTCCTACATATGTTTGCTATGTTTTTATGGATTTTTAAAGCTTTGATTAAATACGTGATTACGCTATGAGCATTTTTCCTTTATTTAACGGGGGAATGGCGTTGATACACGTTTGATCAATACATCCCTATGTATCCACCGTGACTGCACAAGCGGGATTCATCTATCCATGCTGGGAAGATTTGCCCTTCAATGATCCGGGTGTTGTGATATGTGCATTACTTACGTAACGTCGGTCATTATAAAAGGAGATGGCCACCAGAAGGTCCGATTTCATATATAACATCTCATGCGCTTTTGCTGTCCTCTTAGGTGAGGCAGCATTTGGATCTGGTGAGTTGTCACCTTGACCATTTCTATTTGGAACGGACTATATATACATACTCTAGAACTTTGGACTATTAACAGTTATTTTGGCACTTTTTCAGTACCCTGTTTTATATTTCTTTGTCACTTTTGAGCACTGCACATTTTTGAAAAAAATCTATTAGGGCCTCCACAAGTAGAATGCACAAAGAATCTAAAATATTACTATTACAATACGTTTAGTCATATGGCACAGGGCCTGATAATTGGCCACCTTTACTCTGAAGTTGGGTGGCTTAGATTGTATACCTGATGATTTACTAAGACAGCATAGGCAAGGTCCCAGTGCTGTAATTGAAAGCATTAGGGTTGATTTACTAAAGACAAAAAGGCTGTTCACTTTGCAAGGTTATTAAATAAGGTGAAGCACTGCAAATGCAGTTTTTTTTTTTAAATTTTCCTTACATGGATTAGGTAATCCTTGCAAAGTGCAATTTCGGCGATTAAACTTGGGTAATACCAGGACCCAACTTTTAAAGGGTAAGTTTACCTTTTGTAACACGTTACACCATTTAACATGTTAAAAATGCACCAGCCCCTGCACCCCCCTGAGTCCCGATTTTGACAGCGAGCGGGGAACCTTCTCCCTGCGCTAGCTGTCGCAATCTGAGGAAAATGACCAGCCATGTCATTAATTCACAGTGATGTCTATATTTGTGTCGCACACATTCCTGGAACACTAGGCTCATCTGTAGCGGGTGCTGTAGTGACTACCAGCTGGACACTGGATATCACATATTATCCAGCAAACCATGGATCTTCAAATGCAGTCCAAAGAATTTATTGCAGAGAGATCACAAAAGAACAAGTGCAACGTTTCAGACCCGCACAGGACCCCTTCGTTGCATGTAGCTTTGAAACACTGCACTTGTTATTTTGTGATCTCTCTGCAACAAACGCTTTGGACTGCATTTGAAGATCCATGGTGTGCTGGCGAGTATGTGCATTGATTCATTCACAGTGTTCAGCGAATGGGAAAACTACAAGCCTTTGCGGTTGTTCTCAATGAACTACCAGGGTGCTGTTGATCCCTTAAAGTAGTTCATTGAGCTTCCTGTCAGATTATAGCTACCTGTCCGTATCAGAGTTACGGGAGGACAGCTACATAGACAGTCTGCAGTACTGTGACATTACACCCACGATCTGCTGATCATGGGTGCAATGCTTTACAGGAGCCTAACAAAAAAATTACCTGCAAAAAATGTGCATTTATTTTAATTTTTTGGTAAAAGTGAACATATCCTTCAAAATTTGCATTTGCTCATTTTTGTAGCCTTGCATTAGAAAAACATATATCCAGTGTCCTTTTAAAGGGATTAAAATGTATACTTTTGATGATTATAAGCTTCCTTGTATGATCGGAAAAACCTTGGTTACAATAGCATTCATGAAAATCGTACTTGCTCATTTTGACAAAATCGCACCGGTTTAACCATATCTCAACACTGTCCCAACCTGTTCGATTTTTCGAAGACCAAAAGGTGGCAGCCCAGCAGCTGTCATTTCGCCACCATGTGCCAGCTCAGCCATCATACTTGTAGACAGACAAGTACCATCTGTCTTAGCTTAGGAAGGATGTACTTTGGAGTCTTCACGTTCTTGGGTGCTAGAGGACCTTGTCCCAGCACTCAGTGTTCCTACATGCAGTGGGACCATGGAGAACGAATGTGTCAGGAAGTTAGATCACAGCAGGAAAATAAATTCCACTGACAAAGATGCCCATAGCAACCAACAGGTATGTAGATATTATTTATAACAACATAAGGTGGTTACAAACTGCAGCTGGTAAAAAACAAAAAACATCTTTAACCACTTGCTTACTGGGCACTTAAACCCCCCTCCTGCCCAGACCAATTTTAGGCTTTCAGCGCTGTCGCATTTTGAATGACAATCGCACGGTCGTGCGACGTTGTACCCAAACAAAATTTTTATCATTTTTTTCCCACAAATAGAGCTTTCTTCTGGTGGTATTTGATCGCCTCTGCGGTTTTTATTTTTTGCGCTATAAACAAACAAAGAGCGACGATTTTGAAAAAAGAACAATATTTTTTACTTTTTGCTATAATAAATATCCAAAAAAAAAAATTCATTGGGTTAGGCCGAGATATATTCTTCTACATATTTTTGGTAAAAAAAATCGCAATCTGCGTTTATTGTTTGGTTTGCGCAAAAGTTATCGCGTCTACAAACTGTGGGAATTAATTTATGGCGTTTTTATTATTATTATTTTTTTTTACTAGTAATGGCGATCTGCGATTTTTATCGGGACTTTGATATTGGGGTGGACATGTGTGACATTTTTGATACTTTTTTGGGACCAATGACATTTATACAGAGATCAGAAATGTAAATGTCCACTGATTACTGTATAAATGTCATTGGCAGTGAAGGGGTTAACCTGCAGGGGCAGTGAAGGGGTTAACTGTGTTCCCTGTATGTGTTCTAACTGTGTGGGGGCGGGACTGGCAGGGACATGACAGATCTAACTGATCCCAGTGACAGGGATCAGTAGATCTGTCATGTCCCCTTCACAGAATGGAGAACCGCCATGTTTACATCAGCGGTTCTCCATTCTGCAGCTCTGTCAGGTGATCGCGGATCATGAGCGGACATCGAGTACACCAGACCTGCGGGCACACCCACGCAGCATACGGCAGCTGTGCACGCGCCACCGCTGCCTGCGAGTGCGCGCCGGGAGCGTGCACAAGGGCGGACGTCCATTGACATCCACCCGGCAATTGAGATCCGCGCTGTAGCCGTCTTTCGGCTATAGCGTGGATCTGAAGGGGTTAAGCAGTGGTGGCTGGTGGTATATTTTTGGGGAGGTGGTGGCAATCCTGCACCTGAGCCCACCCTTTTTTGAAGCCAATTAGAGCCCCCGGCTCTAATCATGTGCTTCTAAAATAAAACTAAAAAAAAACTCCCATTGGAATCCATGCGTCCAGCTCCCTGCATGTAAATACGGGGCCGGGCTCATGGACAAGCTGCCACTGCCTGTAAGGCAATTGTATAATGTGCATTGCACACTAGCACTATATGGAATACTTACCTTAGCATGAAGACCTCCCAGGAATCGATGTCACCGCTGAGAGGGCTGACATCTTACCCCGTTCTTTCTTCTGAGTTCACATGCTCCGACTGTGTGATTGGCTGGAGCTACGATGACGTCCCCTTGGTTCTGGCACAAAGCTCTAAAGTTCCGCCCCTGCAGGTTTAGGAGATGTTCATTTTATCCTACAGGTAGGCCCTTATTGTAGGGTTATCTGTAGGTAAAAATCACAAATTGGGCTTAACTACCGCTTTAAACAGCAAAATATGTTTCCTTTGCAATATATTCCATAACTGTCTAAGACTTGAACATTCATTTGTACGCTAGAAGATCATGATGTGTGTTTAGTGTGATAAATGTAAAATAGCACCTACATTTTAAAGAAATTGAGCATTTACTAATTCACATGGACAGCTTTTCTACAAATTGTCACCAGCAGTGCGTGTTTGTAAATGTTAATGTTTGGCATAGGAGGAGAAGAGATACTGTGAGCATGACATTTTGTTCGGCTAGGAACAGAGGTGCGAGCACTGTATATCTCTGAAAACTTGTGTAATTTGCACCTGTCAGTATGAATAAACATTTGGTGGAAGATATTTTCAGGAAGTTATTAGACATGTCAGTATGTAATGATGCTGTGTATATCAGAAAGTTTATATTTCATGTATTTTGTATTTGGGTTTCTTCATACAAATGAAAATAACCTCATCTGACCATTCTACAATATAACAGCTGTTTTTTCTTCATATCTAATTAGCTTTTTTTGCTAAATTGCAAAATCACAGTGGCACGTCGCTTACTCTGCGCTACTAAACCCTCCTTGCAAAAATATCCTCCTCCAGCCAAAATCATCCTTTCAACTGCCCCCCTCCCTCCACACATATTTTTCCTCTCCTTCTATTCTCACCAGACCTCAGATACAGCAATGCCTGGCTGAGTAAAGGGAGGTCCTCTCAGTCTCCCCCTCGTCTGTGTCATGTCTTATCAGAGCCGTGGAGGAGCTTCTTCTGGCTTAGGCCCCTTTCACACAAGTGGATCGAGAGGGTCCGCCTCTCAGTTTTTCAAGTGGACTCAATTGAACCATCAATTGCCCTTTATGGAGCGAAGGATATAAATGGACACTTGTCCGTTTACACCCACCGACATCCGATCTGATTCTATTTGGTAAAAACAGATGGATGAGGGATCTGTTCCCCATCCATCTGGTGGATCAGATGGTGTAAACGGACAGACCCTCCCTAAGCATCGAACCGCCCATAGAGTAAAGCATGCTGTGTCCACGTCCACTCTGCATAAGTGGAGCGGACATGGGCCTTTAATCCACCTGCTCAGTGAGGAACAGTGGACAAGCAGGCGCATCCCACCCGTGTGGAAAATTGCTTTTTACTGCAGAAGGGACATGCAGTGTCTCTTCTGAAATAAAATACATTTACCTGCCTGTTCACAAACCTCTGCAGAATGTGAATGAAGCTGCCCATGCGCAATTCTAATTCCATTTCTGGCACATTCACATTGAGCCTGGACAAATGACTTCCACGAATGCTCAGGACTGACATCTAGCCACACCAGCCAATTAAGATTTATATCGGCACCAAGAAGATAAGGGCATGAGATCTAGTGGGAGTTGGATTGTTGGAATTAAGATGAGTATTGCTGACTATAATATCGCTTTAACCGGTTCCACACCGCGCGCAGTATATTTACTGCGGCAGTGTGGACGGCTACCGTGAATCGCCGTAAAAAGGCGACGATCTGCGGATGGCCACTAGGGGGCGCGCGCCTGCCACACTCCGGAGGAGTGTGCCCGCGGCTCGGGCGGACCCGATGTCCGCTGGCGAGCCACGATGAGTGGCCGCCGCCAAAGAGCGGGGAACCGCCGATGTAAACATGGCGGTTCCCCGTCCTGTCGGTGTAGGCATAGGAGATCTACTGATCCCTGTCACTGGGATCAGTTAGATCTCTTATGCCCATGGTAGCAAAGCCCCCCCACAGTAAGAACACACCCAGGGAACACAGTCAACCCCTAGCTCTCCCCCCCTCAGGTTAACCCCTTCACTGCCAATGACATTTATACAGTAATCAGTGGACATTTAAATTTCTGATCGCTGAATAAATGTCATTGGTCCCAAAAAAGTGTCAAAAATATCCGACATGTCCGCCCCAATATCGCAGTACCGCTAAAAATCGCAGATCGCCGCCATTACTAGTAAAAAATTAAAAAATTTGCGCAAACCAATCAATAAACGCCGATTGCGATTTTTTTTATCACAAATATATAATTATATAAATAAATATAATCATTTTTTTATCACAAAGAATATAAATCGGCCAAAACCGATGAAAAAATGTTTTTTTATATTTTTTTTTGGATTTGTATTTTAGCAAAAAGTAAGAAAAACCGTTTTTTTTTGCAAAATTGTCACTCTTTTTTTGTTTATTGCGGCGATCAGAAATGACGCAGCGGTGATCAAATACCACCAAAAGAAAGCTCTATTTGTGGGGAACAAAGGACGCAAATTTTGTTTGGGTACAAGGTCGCACGACCACGCAATTGTCAGTTAAAGCGACGCAGTGCTGAATCGCAAAAAGTGCTCTGGTCAGGAAGGGGGTAAAACTTTCCGGGGCTGAAGTGGTTAAGCTACACCACAGTGTCTAAAGTCTAATATGTCTACCTGGTACATTACCTGGACTGTAGAGCCAAAAGTAATCTGACCTATAGCTTTGCAAGGCTGCCCATGGAGGAGGAGGGGTTCCAGTCTTAAAGCAGCTTAACCCCCCAGGTTTTGTATTGTGTGTGCTTGAGCATAGCCTGTACAATGTGATGGAGGTATTTGTTTCTTTACAGTTTTATCAAATGAGGGTTCGGTCACTACTTTAAGATTTTTCTTAGTAATCTCAACTACCCATATGAGCTTTCCTCTGGCATATACTGTAAGTTGATATGTTTGGAACAATTTGAGCATCAAAAGTGGAGTTGACCCTTGGAATGCTACATTTTGATGCTCATGGGCAGTATAACAGTACAAACTGGCATTCATTCTATCACATATTAAAGGGAAAGAATAATGAACAGCAGTAGTGGCAGGTGATGTATATTTGAGGGGGGAGGGCGGCAAACAAGACTCCCCACCGCCACCCCTGAACCCCCCCGGTCGGTCACTCAGTCAACCACCCCATTGCTCGCTCACCACCCCTCCACCAGCCCCACACTTACCCCATCTAGGTTGCGGGCAGATTCAGTTCCTTCCTGCATCTCCTCCTCCTCTGCGGCTTCACCCCGCATCTCTGGCTTCACGGTGGCTTCCTCCTCTGCGGCCAATATGATTGCTCTCCTCTCTCTGCCAATCGGGTCTTAAGACCCGCTTCCTGATTGGCTGGGAGGAGCATCAGGAAGACAATAGCGAATACTAATTTGCTATTATCACACAACTGGGTGGGCTCAGGGCGCAGTGCTCTGCCCCCCGAGCCCACCCTTTTTTGAAGCCAGTTAGAGCCTCAGGGGCGGGCGCATGGATTAGGGGGGCAGCACCCCTGCGCCCCTTATGGATGGGCCACCACTGAATTGAACAGGTACTCTGGATATGAGTGTACATGCACATTGTGGCATTAAGATGTATCGCTGCTTCCTTCTATCCCTCTTTTAAAAAGTATACATAAGGCTGCACAACATCAATTCTGCCTTCTCAAGCTTTGAGCTTGTATGACATCACCTTTGAATATTAGAAAATAGGAACAATAAATCTATAATAGGCTCCAGTTGTGTTCACTTAAAACCCGTGGTAAAACCTTTTTCACAATGGATAGGTTAATCTGGCCTTTTCCTGTTTCTTTTCCCAATATAGGCAGCCTCTTCCCCATCTCTCCACAGTGTTTACTGATGTCAGCAACCAGAGATAAACATGATTTTCCTCCACTGCACCCACTAATGACTACCTCTGGTGCCCTACTACATTTCATGCAGAACAAATACCATTGTAATATGACCAGTGTTTTTTTTTTCAGCGGGAGGGTGGGGCAGTTCCATCACCTCCAGCACTGAATGCATGTAATAGCAAGGGGTGTGCTGGAGAGTTTATTGATGCTCACTGTTTTGGGATCTATTGTCCCTGGTGGGGATCTGTTTTTGAGTGAGGGTCTATTGTTGCTGGTGGGGGTCTATTGTTGCTGGGGGGTCTTATGTTGCTGGTAAGAATATACTATTGAGGGAGATGTCTGGTCTCCATCAGTAATCACCCACGTCACCTCCTTTTAGTACAAATAGAGACCAACGACTGTAGTCATTTGTGACACCTCTCTACCCCTTCTCCGACGGATATAACCCTTTTCTTTGTCCTTTTCCGGTCTAATTGGATAGGTAACACTTTTTC
>BLSH010016179.1:1513828-1527042 GCA_018402905.1 Glandirana rugosa | reverse complement strand
CTCCACATTCACCCCCCTTCCCATTTTTTTACTTGATTTTAATTTATTTTCCCTATCCCCATTTATTTGTAGGGTACTTGCCCTAGTTTGAAGATGATTTTAGAACAGTTATATGGCTTCTACCGTTAATTAATACTTTTCAGACACAGTTTGAAGATGATCCACATTCACCTCCATTTTTGCTTTTTTTATGTTTTGATTTTTTTTTAAATATTTAACGTTATTTCCCTGTCCCCATTTTTTTGTAGGGCACTTGCCCTACCCTTACCCCCATTTTACTTCCTTTTGCAGCCCTCTAGGGCTTTCCAGGACTTTGTTACAGCCATTTTTGTGCCTAAAAGTTCGGGTCCCCATTGATTTCAATGGGGTTCGTTGTCCGTGCGATCGTTCGGGTTCCGTCGGGACCCGGACCCGGACTTTGTCCCGAAGTTCAGACGGACCAGCAGAACCCGAACTTCCAAAGGTTCGCTCAACTCTATTAGTGTATCAATTACAGCAAGTAGTACCTTATCCAGGTATAGTTGTGTAGATCATAAATTCTAGGCTGTTGTCTTTACGGAGGGAGCCCACACAATTGCACAGTCTCGGAGCTGACTAACATAAGGACCATGTACAACAGGAACATATGCTTAGGAGCTTTCTAGTTATAGCAATGAGCTGGCTTTACTTATGCACAGCAGAGCACATGATTATCATAATAACCCTAAAAATAGGTAAACATAGAAAACTCGACTCCACGACCCTATATGTGTGATATATATGTGTGATTGAATTGTGTTAATGGTCATTGGATATTGTAGTCATTCATACGAAACCAGTGCACTTGACATAGGACTTCTACAGCTGATTGTTCCACTTGCTTGCTCGGTCAATTTATGATTGGTTATTCATACAGAACCATAGTCATCTTATAAAGCAATCAATTTAGGCCACAATGACCTGAACTTAAAAAGTGAAGGCTTTCTATGTTATAGGGAACATCTTGATAAGTTCATTGCAACCCTGAAAAACATACCTTTTGTTTGAAAACCTCTTAAAAAATAGCAGTGCGCTTCCTAGTATGGCACTCTTGTGTATACAGCCCCATAGCTGTATGTCTATAGTGTGAAACATGGTCGGGTTGAAAGCCAAATAGGCTGCTCACTTTGCAAGTGTACTATTTCTCAGTTTACAGAATGTGGTGAAAAGAATATACAAGGAAAATATATATATAAAAAACCCAACAACAGTATTTTTTGCTTGCACATTAATGGACAACGGAATTCCTCAGAGCTTCACCTCATTCACTAAGTTAAAGGGTAACTTCCCTTTAATGGGGAAAAAAATAGCAAATAAAGAAAAAAATAATATAGCGCATATAATTACCACACTTTCCTTTTCAATCTGCAGCTCTGTAATTTTCTGAGAATTAATTGCAATACGGCTACCTGGAGTTATTTTGTACACAAAGTGTGTGCTGACCAATCCCCAGGAACATAATTTCCTGCTTGTGTGATTGTCTCATGTTTTCCCAGAAGTCTGCACTAAGATACAAGTAAGATTTCAGGCATCCCCTGCAACAAAAATGTCATTTTTGGAGAGATACTGTCAATAGGAAGATGTCTAAAGGGATGCAGGCTCAGCAGATTTCCTTATTAGTGCCCTGCAGCTGCACACCTGACATTTAATTATGAAACTAATCCCATTAGACCCACTCAAGTACAGAGGCACAGACAAACACAGAGGGATTTCTTCAGAATAACAAAAGGTAGGAATCTGCAACAAAGTTTGTTATAATCCTTGCAATGTACATAGATCACCCAGAGGGGACAATTTTTTTTCTCAACAAAAGTGGAGTTACTCTTTAAGCAAAAATTTGGAAAAGGGCAGTAACTCATCCAAACCATATTAAGTAAATATTGGATGGAAGCTGTTTCACCTATTCCTGTAGGTTCAAGTCATAAGAAGACAAAAGCACCCAGAAATACAGATACAGCTGAATACAGGTTGGATAAATGGTACTGTATGTTAGCTTAAATAGTAAAAAAGAAAAAAAAAATCACACTTAGTGAAACATTTTAAAAGAAGTGAGTGAGAAATATATAACAGTAGCCAACATTTTAGAGAAAAAGACAAAATGAAAAAAAAAAACGTATTGTCTTCACCGGCAGGTAATGAGCTATGCTTATTTATCATTCCCAGGTGGAGCAGGGCATGTGTGGATTCTTTCTGCTCAATTACTTCCATCTGTCGATCTTAACCTTACACCGCATCAGCTAAAATGTAGAATATCCATGGATATATAATTTGCTAATCCATTTTAATGAATCCAATCTACTTTGGTCCAGTAATTATGATTTGGTAATCATTAAACATTGTTTGGTAATCTACTTGAGCATTATAAATTATATTGCGGTCTATATATTATAACCAGAAATTGAGGCAAAAGTGTATATTTATACAGTAGACAAAAAACTGTAGTGCACATGTCTGAGGGAGAATAAAATAACAGTTGATACTGATTTCTAGATGAAAATGTCCTTGATGTATCTTGGCTGCTGTCGTTATATTTATCCTTCAACATTCAGTTACGTGTCGTAATAAACACCATTCAATAGATTCAACATTTCTATATTAACAATACATATAATGCTATTAAAAGATAAATATAGGTGGCTGTTGCTGACTGCTCCTCCTGAAGATGCTAGCTGCTTGGCTGCCATGGTAATCTATTAACTCAAAGGGCAAGGTTTTTACATATGACTTGTAATTATATATCTTACATAGGGGAAACATTATAGGTTAATTACATATGCAGGCTTATCTTCCTGCTTTACTGTGTTATAAAGTGGATGTGCTCTACTGCAGTTTTTCACAATGTGGGCTTATGGGATGGCTGACACCAATGCACTCTGTGTAGCTCATATCTTATGTCAACAGTTATCAAAGCTCATCTCCAACTGAAACCTACTTTTGTTTTTGGTCAGGGTAAGGAAAGACTACATGAGAAGAACAAGAAACCTCCTGCACGCTTGTGTGGGTGTATAGAAGCCAAAGGACTCTCTCGCTTCCACTGCAGAGATACGTTAGAGCACCATGCTTTGTTGCCTTCTTAGGACTGGGGAAGCCCAGATGAAAATTAACTAGAAAACAAGAGAGGGTGCACCAGCTTAGTGCATTACCATTGCAACCATTTTATTAATAAAATTAAGACATATTATACTCACAAACACATGTGTACACAAGCTCATCAATAAATTCCCAAACCAGAGACATCAGATCCACTGCACACACTCAATTTCATGGGAGGACCGAAATAAGGACTATTCTGGTGTACGCATTTCAAGGGGTGATCCCTCTTCATCAGAGTTCATCGTGCTCTCTAAGATTTTGGTTACTTCCATTCTTGATGACACAGGTAGCTTAGGAAAGTCACCCTAATGGGCACAAATACAGCAAGAAAAAACTTTTTAGCCTTTCTAAAATCAAGACTTTCACACACTGCTAAAAGGAGATGGCAGAGAACTTGTACTACCCAACATATCTTACCCCTAATGGCTAATTTTTAAATGTTACACATAACCAAATAAAACAAGAAAGATGACATTTATAAAATATGAAAAAATATATATTATGAAATATGAAAGTCACATTCAAAATTTCTTCCAGGTAAACATTGCAAAAACATATAAAAAAACTGTATGTACTGTATAAGTTAAAAACACTGTACTTTCCATTTATGAACTAAAGGTCTCTAACAAACATGCACGTTAGGATTTGACTTCACTTTGACCAGCTTACTGCATCCTTGTTCAGGATTAGTTACTTAGAAGTTATGTAAGCCAGAGACAGCCAGGGAAATAGGATTTTCAGAAGGAGGTCAGCAGTGACAGTGTTTATTTTCTCTCCCTACAGGCTTCCTTTATGTACATTGCAAGGATTATAACAACTTTTGTTGCAGATTCCTACCTTTTGTTATTCTGAAGAAATTCCTGTATGTTTCCCTGTATTGAGTGAGTCTAATGGGAGTGGTTTCATAATTATCTATCAGCTGTGCAACTGCAGGGCACTAATGAGGAAATCTGCTGGGCCTGCATCCCTTTAAAAGTGTTCCTATTGAAAGTATCTCTCCAAAAATGACACTTTTGTTGCAGGGAATGCCTGAAATCTTAGGCAGACCTCTGGGAAAATTGGTGAGTCAATCACACAAGCAAGAAATTATGTTTCTAGGGAGTGGCCAATATGCATTCTGTGTACAAAACAACTCCAGGTAGCCATATTTCACTGCATTTTCAGAAAATTACAGCGGCTACAGATTGAAAAGGAAAGGTAATTTTTAATAACATTCAATTACAATATGACTTGTGTTGCAATTATATGCGCTATATTATTTTTTCTTTATTTGTCCTTTAAAGAAAATATGCTGACTGGTATAAAGTGTAGCTAGAGCAGCATGCATATACTGTATATGCAGCAGCTTGCTTTGTCCTCTACTATTCCCAAATGCAAGGCGGTCCCTAACAGACAAAGTTCCAATACTTCTGGGTAGTTCACCTTCTCTTTTCACTCTAACATTCCTATTGGTCCATCACTATGATGGGCTGCATTTTGACCAATACAAATGTATGTCAGACAGGAGGAGTGAGGTTGCTCCATAACTACCAGGAAATGCAGGAGCATTGCCTGATCAGGATAGCCTAGCATTCAGGCTTAACAATTAGAATTGAGACTAATATTGAACTTGGATGTTTTACGACTAGGATGGGAGCCCACATGTTAGAGTCCACCAAGAAGCTATCACCTGCACAGGCCAATCATCTGCAAATGGGGCATTCTATGTGAAAGAAATGTGAGTAAAATGGCGCCAACCTATAAATGAGAACGTATGCAATCAGAAAAAGTATACACATATGTGAAGCTGCCTCTTTACGTGAGTAATCACCTCAGAAAAAAAAATCAAAAAATCAAAAGAGAAAATGTGCTTAGATGATAACTCCAATTTGTGCTCCACCACTGGGGTATACAGATCGGACCCTTACCTGCAATACAGTGCACCTTTGATAACTTGGGGAATCACCTGTTTTTAAATAGAAGTTGAGATCCTCACACATGTGTTGTATAATGGAAAAGAACCAATCACTAGCCTCGCAGATTCTTTATTTCATCTCACCAGCAGCCAAGACCCTGAAAAAATGTAAAGTTTCCAACATACTGTAATTCAGTTTTTATTAAAAATAGAATGAATAAAAACAATGATGCACTTACATTTTGTGGTGTTTAGGTCAGCACCAACATAAACAGCCTTGTTGTTGTTTAAGTCCTGCAGGTCGCTCAGATGAGCCGGTGTACGTTCCAACGATCAGCTGTATTGTCCAAACCCACCAGGAAGTGACGTCATGGATGGCAGTCGTGCAGCCTCAATGCATTTCGCATACCACCATCATCAGGGCATTCTATGCCCTACAACTGCATATATACAAGAGGCATGTAACTATGCAGGGGCAGGATTGAGAATAATTGGTATATACAGTATCTCACAAAAGTGAGTACACCCCTCACATTTTTGTAAATATTTTATTATATCTTATCATGTGACAACACTGAAGAAATGACACTTTGCTACAATGTAAAGTAGTGAGTGTACAGCTTGTATAACAGTGTAAATTTGCTGTCCCCTCAAATTAACTCAACACACAGCCATTAATGTCTAAACCGCTGCCAAGAAAAGTGAGTACACCCCTAAGTGAAAATGTCCAAATTTGGTCCAAAGTGTCAATATTTTGTGTGGCCACCATTATTTTCCAGCACTGCCTTAACCCTTTTGGGCATGGAGTTCACCAAAGCTTCACAGGTTGCCACTGGAGTTCTCTTCCACTCCTCCACGACGACATCACGGGGCTGGTGGATGTTAGAAACCTTGCGCTCCTCCACCTTCCATTTGAGGATGCCCCACAGATGCCCAATAGGGTTTAGGTCTGGAGACATGCTTGGCCAGTTCATCACTTTAACCTCAGCTTCTTTAGGAAGGCAGTGGTCATCTTGGAGGTGTGTTTGGGATCATTATGTTGGAATACTGCCCTGCGGCCCAGTCTCCGAAGGGAGGGGATCATGCTCTGCTTCATTATGTCACACTACATGTTGGCATTCATGGTTCCCTCAATTAACTGTAGCTCCCCAGTGCTGGCAGCACTCATGCAGCCCCAGACCATGACACTCCCACCATCATGCTTGACTGTAGGCAAGACACACTTGTCCTTGTACTCCTCACCTGGTTGCCATCACACATGCTTGACACCATCTGAACCAAATAAGTTTATCTTGGTCTCATCAGACCATAGGACATGGCTCCAGTAATCCACATCCTTAGTCTGCTTGTCTTCAGCAAACTGTTTGTGGGCTTTCTTGTGCATCATCTTTAGAAGAGGCTTCCTTCTGGGATGACAGCCATGCAGACCAATTTGATGCAGTGTGTGGCATATGTTATGAGCACTGACAGGCTGACCCTTCAACCTCCGCAACAATCCTGGCAGAACTCATATGTCTATTTCCCAAAGAGAACCTCTGGATATGATGCTGAGCATGTGCACTCAACTTCTTTGGTCAACCATGGCAAGGCCTGTTCTGAGTGGAACCTGTCCTGTTAAACTGCTGTATGGTCTTGGCCACAATGATGCAGCTCAGTTTCAGGGTCTTTGCAATCTTCTTATAGTCTAGGCCATCTTTATGGAGAGCAACACTTTTTTTTCAGATCCTCAGAGAGTTCTTTGCCATGAGGTGCCATGTTGAACTTCCAGTGACCAGTATGAGAGTTTGAGAGCGGTAACACCAAATTTAACACACCTGCTCCCTATTCACACCCGAGAGCTTGTAACACTAATGAGTCACATTACACTGGGGAAGGGAAAATGGCTAACTGGGCCCAATTTGGACATTTTCAGTTAGGGGTGTACTCACTTTTGTTGCCAGTGGTTTAGAAATTAATGGCTGTGGGTTGAGTTATTTTGAGGGGACAGCAAATTTACACTGTTGTATAAGCTGTACACTCACTACTTTACATTGTAGCAAAGTGTCATTTCTTCAGTGTTGTCACATGAAAATATATAATAAAATATTTACATAAATGTGAGGGGTGTACTCACTTTTGTGAAATACTGTATAGGTAACAGCTTTCTGGCGAGCTCACCCATGTGGGTTTCTAGTCCAAAAACACACAAGTTCATCAGTGATTGTAAGTAAACGCAGGTGCATAAGAGTAACTTTAAATATAACAAGCCATACAATAGCACATGTATTTGCTTGTATGATTATTATATCCCAGGTAGGTGCTGAAAGTGTATAATTGTGCCAAATAACAGAGCCGCATAGTTGTTTACATGTCATTTTGAAGCAGAAAGAAACAATTTCAAGCTATTGCTATCTGTGTCCCCAATGGAGGGATCCACCTGTACAATTTACTCCTGAGACCATTGTCACTGAGTCAGCAAGTCAGGAAAAATCCAAAATGTTACAGTTGTCAACTCATAATCTCCCAAATGGCTATACCTGTTCGGGTGGCAACCGTTGAAGGTGGGATTTACCTGCACTTTGGGTTAATACACTCACTTCATGTGTCTCTGGGACAGAACGTGTGGTAAAATATCCACAATGGCAATATAGACAGCAATAAAAGGTTGAGTTCCTAACTCCTGGTGTGTCAGATGTCTCTATCCTCCACTGCTCACTGTGGTTTCATTCGCCAGTCCCTATGTCACTACTGTGTCCTGGAATGACGTAGTGGTTGGTGGATAGAACCACAGAACATGGTGGGGTACCAGACACCTGACACCTCTGAAGTATGTTGGATGTGAAGACCAAAACTTTTGAAATGCATGACAATGCAGGGGACAAATAGTGGGAAATGTCAGTATTAAAGTATGTTTAGCTCTACAGTAGCACACGGTTGCAGGACATTTGCAGTGGGTCCCCATGGGTTGATGGCAGTACTGCCCATTGAACGCATCAGAGACAATAGTTTTTGCTGCGGGTGCGAGTCATGCAATGCCTTGATCCTCTGCCTTTCTAAGGGGCAGTTGGGGGGTCTAAGGGGCAGTTGGGGGGTTCTAAGACACATGGCTCTTAACACCCCCATCCCCTTAACTGCAAAGTCTAAACACGTCCTTAATTCTATTCATTGAAGTTTTCTTTTTCTTTTTAAAGCAGAGACAGGGTCACTTTAATTCGTCCTACATGTACTTTGTACTCCAGTGATCCATCAACCCTGTTGTAAAGAGGCCAAATAACTGAAACAATACTGTTCACAGGTCAAGTCCTAGACAAAATGTTTATACAATTTTCTTATAAATGTTTAAGCACAGCAGGGACCAGCAAAATATGGACAGTTATGTGCTAGTATAAAAAAAAAACCTTCAAGAAGGATAAGTAGGCCACTGGACTGCAAATTGATATTGTCACAGGAACCGGCAAAGTTATAACTATGATCAATTTATATTGCTTACTGTAGTCATGCCCTCTAGAAATGTCCAGATCTAACTGCTCCCTTTTGTATTTACCTACAATGTAAACAGGATGAAGGAGAATGAAAAATAGCAGTGTAAGTTATAGCTATGAATGGCCTTCATCAATAACATCATATATTAAAATTGGCTTAATCTTGGGAGCACAAATTATGTTTCCAAGAAGTGCACTGACTTAATTTCATTACTGCTCTGCCCTTACGTGTTTACATTATAAGGGATTTGAAATAATAATTTAACTCTTTAGCTCATATTCATCATCAGTAATTAGTAAGAAGCTAGCAAGTGAACATATTTATGGTTGCTTTTTAAATCTGATGCATTTTGTCATACCAATTTAAGAGTTTCTGAAAATAAATTTATCTTCAGACACCATATTTGCAGTGTTTTCCATATTGACAGCCTGTCATTTAACTTGCGGAGCAGAATGTCTCCGTGATCAGTGTCTCTCTTCAGTTTCTGATTGATGGGCGGACGTTATGCATTAATCCAGTGACTGAGCTGGCTCCGTGTTTGAAAAATGTGGACTAGAGCAATAGAAAAAAGTTGAAAACAAGAAAGAAAACACAATTGGGCTTATTCAGTAAAGCAGTGCATATACCAGAGATGACGTTTAAAGGGCAAAATACACCATAGCCAATTTCCAAAGATATTGATTATTACAGGTAGATCTGCAAAGCATCACTTAGAATGTGTACTTATCAGTTTCTGCACTTTTCATATAACCACGTTCTTAACGTGATACCAACGTTTTCTTTTTTTCTTTAAAAAAACAAGCATGTCATACTTACTGTACCTGTTCTGTGCAGTGGTTTTGCACAGAGCAGCCCAGATCCTCCTCTTCTCGGGTCCCTTGCCGGCGCTCCTGGCCCCTACCTCCTGCCAAATGCCCCCATAGCAAGCAACTTGCTGTGGGGGTACCTGAGTGGAGCCACTGCTCTATGTGTCCATTCCAACACCAAGCTGCTGCTCGGCCCCACCTCCTCTCTCTCCCCTTGTTGGCTCACTGACTTTGGTTGACAGCATCGGAAGCCAATGTCTCCCCACAGCTATCTTAGCCAATGAGGATGGAGAGTCTCAGACAGCTGAGTCTCTGGCGCAACATCGCTGGATCGAGATGGGGCTCAGGTAAGTATTAGGGGGGCTGCTGCACACTGAAGGTTTTTTTTATCTTAATGCATAGAACCACTTTAAATTTTATACTGAATAATTCTGATTACCTACATTTCTGAAACTCACTGTTACTTGTGGGGAATTAACTTGCGATGTAAAAGCGGGGGGAGGTGGAGGTTGTGGCAGCAGGGCCTTTACTTTTTTTTTTTTTTTAAGTATATTTTTATTGATTTTGAACAATTAGGATTGACAATATCAATAAGTGATACAGTATCCAGTAATACATTATTATTAAAGAACTTAGGGCCAAACACGGCCAACAATATATTGCTACCATGACATATTCCCTGAACCCCACGGGGGAGGACAACCAGAAGTAGTTATCAGTTACCACTCAAGCAGGTCCAGCCGGACCCAAAGCAGGAAGCAGTAGGATAACATACAGGAACATGGAGAAACTAACTACCAATCAACTCAGACACACACTTATACTCACCATTCATCCTTCAAAACCTCACCATCCTCCCACCCTTACACCATCTTTTTATACAGAGGAGCCCCCAAGGGGGCAAGCAGCTGCCCACAGACCCAATACACAGGTACATAAATATTCCCTTCCTGTTCGCAGTTGACTACTGCTGGGACAGCGGAGTAGGGCCTTTACTTTTAACATACTGAAGCCAATCATATCCTCCCTAGCCTACATAAATAAATCATAATCTATTTTATGAAGAGGAAGTGATGTCACTGTGATGTCACTTCCTCTTCATCTAGCGAATAAAACCTATTGGTGTAACTGTGGAGTATTCTTCTTGTCTACAGACAACCTAGGGAAAGCACATAAGGCAGATATTGTTTTTTTTATTATAAATGAATTACCAAAAATAACTTATACGTTCTCTATAAAGCGACTCTGTCATGTATTCTGTCACTGTATTCATTTTTAGAAACACATATATTCTGAGTAATTATTACACTATTTACCTATGAGAATGAAATATTTTATGATCCTTCTCTGTTTATATTATTTTATTATTTTATAAAAAGTAGGGCTTTATTAGCCATTAAAAGTGGTATATAATAACTGCTACAATTGATTGAGATTATTAAAAGTAGAAACAGGTACTAACCTGCCATTACTAAACTCTTCCTATAACCCTATCCCTAGATATTACTTATGATGACCCAACAGACTGTAACATTTTCTTTTTTTGTTTTTCTTTATTGTGAATGTTTCCAGTACTGGGATCCCATTACTTTTGTGATCATTGTGGGTATCATTGAATTGTTCTCCTCCCAGGGGGATGGTTTGTTGAGGTAGAGATCTCCAGTCCTTGGTCCATCTCTCAGTTGTACCAATATTATCTAAGCAAACATATGTGAATGGAATTCATAAATAGTTTTAGTAAAGTTAGATTGTTACATGGATTTTGTTATTATGTAACAACTTATTTATCCTCTATATATTTGTAGCGCTTACCCCCGTAGGACCGGCTGAATTTGAGGATATAATTTACTACTCTGACAGTACAACCCTTGCACGCTCGTATCTCCAGTTGTCTAGGGGTATTTTGAAAGAAGTTGAACACCAATCACTTTTCTGATGCTTAAACAGGATAACTTTTATTCTTCACACAAGAACAAGGAGAGAGGGGTAGGGAGCTCAGGACACCCTTTCAGCGACGATCAAAAATATGAATAGGCAGGCAGACTCTCAGGCAAAAATACAGTGAGACAGCATAACAGGCCGCAGCCTCTTCTGAACACTCTGACACGTGGCTGTCTCACTTAGCAACCCCAAAAACGAACATTACACTTGCGGATCTGTAGAACTCCCTCTTAGTTCTCTAAACTTCAGTGGATCCCAATTTAGCAACAACAGAATGTACTCACAAACGTGTAGAACTCTCTCACAGTTCTCTTGGGCTTGTAGAACTCTCTCACAGTTCTTTTGGGCTTGTAGTGAATGCTGACATAGAAAACGAACAGAGTACACTCACGGGGTCCATGGAACTCTCTCAGTCCCCTTACTGAAGCAGATCCTGGGCAGGCGCACCACAACACTTTACATCTTCCGGACAGGCATGGGACTCCTGGCATTCGGGACTCCTGAATAGGCCTAAGGACTCAGGCCTGGCTGCCATGAGGCTTCTGTAATGCAGGCCCCTCCCAGCGAACTGGGAGAGCGACTGGGGCCTACCCCAGCGGAGCTGGGCTGGACGCTCCTTTCCCCAGAGGAGTTGGGCTGGACTCTGACCGACCTGCCCCCGATCACATGATTTCCTCCCCATATATGGTCTCCTCCCACCTACCCACAATGCACTTGCACCGAGTGGATTGGCTAGGAAAAGAATGAGATCATTCCAGAATGTTCTGGAGTATTATGACTTATCTCACCCATGTCTTAGGCAGCAGTGCCACCTACTGACGTGGTGGAGAAGTACACTAAAAGGAGGAAATCCAGTAATCTGGAACTACAAATTACAGCAAGACCAGTACTATCTTGCAAATATATTTTGCCTAACAGCCTAACAAATTTAGCACCCCGCTACATTCACCCCCCTCCAAAATAGACTCCGTCCCCGGAGTCTGCGGTGGAAAAAGAAAAATGCTTGTAAGGTGTCCTGGCTAAATTTGGACAGGGATGGGAACAGGAAAGGAAAACTTCTGGTACAAATACAGGTGGCATTTCCACCGAAATAGAAAAATACAAAAATATCAAGACATATCACATTACTTGCAGTCTATACCTATCTATCTATCTAATAGAAAACCCGTTATTGATCAAAAATATACACCATTGTCTCTCCTTATCCAAGGAGGACTTAGACCTGAGTAGGCACTTCTGTACATCTTGAACTGAGGTTGGCCTCTCCTTAGCCAAGGAGGGCATGCAGATGCAGGAACATCTGTAAAAGAACAAAAAGAAGAGAAACACACACAAAATATCCTATCACTAAATTATTGTGCAATTCTTGTAAACTTGATCTCTCCTTAGCCAAGGAAGACTTGTAGGTCTCAGGAGCCCCTGAAAGACAAAAGAAGACATACATCCTACCAAATTCTAATATTCTATCACAGTCTACACTATCACTTACTAGCATACAAAATCTGACTACTTAACAGTATGAACGATGCATTATCCCCTGGAGGATAATACTTTGTTCCAAAATACTATATACACCGAGTATCTAAATGCAGTTTCACTTACTCAATTATCTACACCTAATCTATACAAAAGAGTAAAATTGATGCACCTGACGTTGTTAAGTTCATGAGAAAACATATCTAATCCACATCTATTAACTCATTCACTTTGACGTAAATCTATGAGCCACATATATCATAAAACCTTGTTTCATAATAGGAGGTCCCCTATTACGTAGCAAGTATGACAATTCATCAGTCTAAAACATACGATCATTCACTATCACATCTGACACTATCTTATAATCTTAAACCATCCTACATACAGAAGAAAACAGAAAGTCCCCGAGGACTCTGGATGTTCAGAAGGAACCGATTCCTCTCTAGTTCAAATGTTCTTAACGTGTTATTAAATCACTATCCTATAAAACACACACAAAGAGAAGAAAAACAAGAAAATGT
>BLSH010016179.1:1466808-1492738 GCA_018402905.1 Glandirana rugosa | reverse complement strand
GAAAGTTTTCCTGAACGCTGTCTTTTTCCCAGGAAAGGTGATCCCCACAAGCTAATCTCCCACAGTATATACACTTGATGGAAAGATGAAAACCAAAAGACAAAAATTAATAGTATTTATAAAGTTAAAGCAACAAGATAATGCAAATATAAATATAGGAAAAATTAAATTAAATTAAATTTAAGTTAAAATAAAAGTAAAAAGGAATACTACTAATGATAGGATTACATATAAAAAAGGCCCCCACACATTCTCATATATATGCGCGCATGTGCACAAGCAATATAAGCATCCACACATATGGATGCACATGCGTGTGCACAATTGGAAAAAAGGAAAGGGAAAAATAAACCAGAAGGAACAAAACTACCCATACAAATAAAACAAAGGATTATACAGCCCCTCATAGGTTTAGATCACAGTATGTATATCTATATCCTCATTAAGTCCATTTGGACTCAGGGTATGCAGCTTATGAATCCAAAAGGTTTCTCGCATGCACAATCTCACGTATTTCTCATTATTCATTAGATGCGCAGGCATAGACGAAATGACGAACACCATTAAATCAGAAATGTTTTTATTGTGATGTTGGGAAAAATGATGAGGGACACTATGCTCCGTGGAGCCCCCTTTGACCAACCTATTGTGCTCCCCTATTCTCTTTCTTAAAGTGTACTTTGTCCTCCCTGCATACAATACATTACACGGGCACTGCAATATGTATATTACATATTTGCTAGAGCAAGTTATGAGCTGGCAAACAGAATAATTCACTCCATTGTGGGAGAAGGCAGATTGACGATATGATATATATATGGACACGTGAGGCATCCATGTTTTTTGCATTGATAGATTCCTACCCTATCATCAAAGTACCCTCGTATATCTGGCCTAGGTCTATTGTGGTTGACCAATCTACTGGCAGCAATCAAGTTTTTAACCAATCTAGCTCTCCTGAACACAACGTCTGGAGTTTGTTGTAAGATGGGTCCTAATGCAGGGTACAGAAGTCAAAGACTTTTTGATAGCTTTACAGGTACACTATGTCCATCTCTCCAGTGGATCACTAGCAGCACGGTACTGTGGGATCAATTATTATTTACACATAAAATCCCTAGCCCAAACGTGAATTAACGCCTTTAGTCCTGTGTTGGTTTTTCAATGTTTTCTGGATAACATTAGTAGTTGACTGGTTGATTTTACTTGTTACTTAGAGTTGCCTTTGACAGTTTTATTTCCATATATCACACATGTAAAACAGTATAATTTTTAATACAGTCCTTTATATAATTTACGGTATGTGATGCTAACCTGTTCTTGTCTTCTTTCTTCAAGCTTGATAATTCCCAGTGTTGCTTGCTTCATGCTGCTTTATTTCATATGACAATTAAGAGTAATATTTGTCCCAGACAGTCTAATTTCTCTGATAGCAATGCTGAATTAACAATTGACATTGTAGCAACATGGCCAGGAAAATAAGTATACCTTTATAGTGTCCCATACTAGAGAAAATTATCTTTCCTGCATGCATCCTGTAAAAGCAAATTTATTGGTATTGGACTGTATTTAATAAGAAAAGATAGGTAACTTTTTATTGTTACAATAATGTACATAGTATAGTACAGTACAACTCATCTATACATTGACAGAATGATAAAGTACTGTATAACTAAACCAAATCACTAAAATCTCATATAAGGCCGGCCATACATGGAGCGAATTTCTGTCCTGAAACCACAGGTTGCAGAACAGAAATCCTCTTAATTCCCCCATCAACACAGACAGTGTTGATGTGGAAATCCCTCCTGCCACACCATTGTCTGCTGCCGGCAGGGGGGGGCAGCAGTCCCCGCTGGGAGAAGACAGTGATTATTACTACCAGCTATAGCAGCCGCTAGTGATAAAAGCAAGTTAAACCTGGCATGCTGGTTGTATCCAAGTTGATTTATCGATCTACTTGGTACATTCAGCCTGCCCATACGTGGTTCGAATCCCGGTCGGTTCCTGCTGAACCAGCTGGGATTTGAACCATGTATGGCCTGCCTAAGTATAACATATTAAAATTGTTCTCTGTTCTTTAAATGTGCAGCTTTCATTAGCCGGTTCCCTACTGAGTCATTGTAAAATCAAAGTACCCAAGTACCTGTCACAGCCCATCAAAGTACCCGAATACCTGTCACCTGCCCATCAAAGTACCCGAGTACCTGTCACCAACCCATCTGAGTATCCGAGTACCTGTCACCAACCCATCTGAATACCCGAGTATCTGTCACCAACCCATCTGAGTACCTCAGTACCTTTCACCAACCCATAAAAGTACCCAAGTACCTGTCACCTGCCCATCAGAGTACCCAAGTACCTGCCACCTGCCCATCTGAGTATCCGAGTACCTGTCACCAGCCCATCTGAGTACCCAAGTACCTGTTCCAGCCCATCAGAGTACCTGAGTACCTGTCACCTGCCCATCAGAGTACCCGAGTACCTGTCACCAGCCCATCAGAGTACCTGAGTACCTGCTACCTGCCCATCTGAGTATCCAAGTACCTGTCACCAGCCCATCTGAGTACCCAAGTACCTGTAACCAGCCCATCAGAGTACCTGAGTACCTGTCACCAGCCCATCAGAGTACCAGAGTACCTGTCACCAGCCCATCAGAGAACCTGAGTACCTGTCACCAGCTCACCAAAGTAACCGAGTACCTGTCACCTGTTCATTAGAGTACCCGAGTACCTGTCACCAGACCATCAGCGTACCCGAGTACCTGTCACCTGCCCATCTGAGTACCCAAGTACCTGTCACTAGCCCATCAACGTACCCGAGTACCTGTCACCTGCCCATCATTAAATTTTGCCATGTACATGCTATGTGTTAGAAATATCTTATAAATTGACCACTTTGTGTAAAAATAAAAGTGTTTTCATTTTCTTTCCACGCTTTTCGAAGACTTGTGGAAAAAAATGAACCATTTAAAAGATTCAGAATGCCTCATAGAATATATGTTGGGGTGTTTGCTTTTAAAAAATGGGGTCATTTTGTGGGTAATTCCATTGCCTTGGTGCTCCAGGGCCTTCAAAAGTGTAATAGGTCGTTAGGAAATTAGATGTGAAATTTCTGCTCCTAGAATGCCTGCTCCCTGCATGTTGGACCCCTCTGTGTGGCCAGGGTGTGAAAAAGTTTCACACAAGTGGTATCACCATACTCGGGGCGAGTAGCAGAATGTATTTTGGGGTGTAATTGGAAGTATGCATATGCTGTGTGTGAGAAATAACTTGTTGTTATGACAATTTTGTGCAAAAAAAAAAAATAATAATAATAATTTCTTAATTTTCCCAAGAATTGTGGGTAAAAAGTACAACTTCAAAAACCTCGCCATGCCTCATACTAAATACCTTGGAATGTCTACTTTTCAAAAAGGGGTAATTTGGGGGGTATTTGTACTTTCCTGACATTTTAGGGCCTCAAGAAATGAGATAGGCCGTCAGTACATCAGGTGTGACCAATTTTCAATGATTGGCACCATAGCTTGTAGACTCTATTACATATATATCATTTTCACACAGACCAAATAATATACACTTATTTGGGTTATTTTTTTACCAAAGATAGGTAGCAGTATAGGTTTTGGCCCAAATGTATTTACACAAATTACTTATTTGCAAAATTTTATCATAGAAACTAAAAAAAAGTGTTTTTTTTTTCAAAATGTTTGCACTTTTTTCACTTATGTCGCAAAAAATAACAAACCCAGAGGTTATTAACCACTTCCTTACTGGGCACTTAAACCCCCCTCCTGCCCGAACCAATTTTCAGTTTTCAGCGCTGTCGCTCTTTGAATGACAATTGCGCGGTCGTGCGACGTTGTACCCAAACAAAATTTGCGTCCTTTTTTTCCACAAATAGAGCTTTCTTTTGGTGGTATTTGATCCCCTCTGCATCATTTCTGATCGCCGCTATAAACAAAAAAAGAGCGACAGTTTTGAAAAAAAAACAATATTATTTACTTTTTGCTATAATAAATATCCAAAAATAAAAAATAAAAAAACAAATTTATTCATCAGTTTTGGCCGATATATATTCTTCTACATGTTTTTGGTAAAAAAAAATTGCAATCGGCGTTTATTGACTGGGTTGCGCCTACAAACTATGGACATTGATTTATGGCGTTTTTATTTTATTTTATTTTTTTACTGGTAATGGCAGCGATCTGCGATTTTTATCGGTACTGCGATATCGGGGCGGACATGTCGTACGTTTTTGACACTTTTTTGGGACCAATGACATTTATACAGAGATCAGAAATTTAAATGTCTACTGATTACTGTATAAATGTCATTGCCAGTGAAGGGGTTAACCAGCAGGGGGCAGTGAAGGGGTTAACAATGTTCCCTGGGTGTGTTCTAACTGTGGGGGGGTGGGGCTGGTTGGGACATAACAGATCTAACTGATCCCAGTGACAGGGATCAGTAGATCTGTCATGTCCCATTCACAGAACGGGGAACCGCCGTGTTTACTTCGGCGGTTCCCCGTTCCTTCTCTCTGAAAGGAGATTGCGGGTCTCCAGTGGACATCGGGTCCGCCCAACCCGCGGGCACGCTCCCGCAGTGTGCGGCGGCACGTGCGTGCGCCGCTCGCGCCCGCGGGAGTGCGCCCAGCACAAGCCAAATGGGAGGACGTCTATTGACGTCCTCCCGGCATTTTAGAGCCGTGCTGTAGTCGTCATTCGGCTATGGCACGGGTGGGAGGTGGTTAAGTACCACCAAAAGAAAGCTCTATTTGTGTGGAAATAAAAGATAAAAATTTTGTTTGGGTACAGTGTAGCATGAAAAAGTAATTGTCATTCAAAGTATGAGAGCGCTGAAAGCTGGAAATTGGTCTGGGCAGGAAGGGGGTATAAACGTCCGGTATTGAAGTAGTACCTGGTTATCCTGCTACCAGTTCCCTTTTTTGAGGACTTCCTCTTATGGAGTAACTAATTTTTTCATCCACTTGTGTTCTTGCATTGTCACCCCGTCACATGTTCCCCTAGTGAAGATCTGTGCAGCTGTTCATCTGTCATCGATTTCAACAGGCTGGCTATACGTTGTGAGCACCTGTGCCTCCCAGGCGGGTAAACTTGGCCCTATGCACAGGTGTACTTATCAGTGCGCCCATTTGAATGAAGCCTAAGACCATCTATGATGCCTAGCACTAACAGGAAGTCTGCTGAATGACAATGGGCATCAATCAACTCAGCTTTGCAAAGTAGAGAGTCTGTGGGGGGACAGCACCGGAGAAGAGGTGAGTATTGCAGTGAAACCTGCATTTTTTTAACTTTTACAATTGGTGGGTTACCCATTATAACAACGAAATAAAACTAGATTTTGGCTGATTCAGCCGGAAGCAACCATATTTATGTGTCAGTAGCCCCTAGCCCTTTATTGATCTGATAAAGGCAAAGTTCCTGCCAAAAAACTGTGGATGTGGAAACACTGCTGATCCTAGCATCTAGATTTAGTATAGATGCTAAAGTACTTAAGCCTGACGCTATTCCATAAGGAAATTACCCTGTTAGATGCACATTTTGTTACAATATTCCTATATAAGTCACTGTGGAGTGTTTAATCGTCATGAGCAATACAATAGTTACTGTTATTGCTTCATAATCATGCCATTTACAGAGATGTATGATAAGCTTTAGGGTAGTAATAAATATTGCAATGTGTTTAAGTAGCTCAGTTCTTTATTTTGTTTGAAGAAATGATAGCGCTAGATTAATGCAATTTGCTCATGGCAAGATGTCAGTGAGCAGTCTTTGAGTATGCAGCTCTTCCTCTAGCTCTAGCTGGGAACATATTCTCACCAATATAAATGCAATGTTTAAACTTTCTCAACAATACCCCTTACACGGTGAAAAATACTGTGGTCCCCTATGGGCACCAACCATATAGGTTATTGGTAGCCAGAGGGGCCCACCATGCAATACTACAAATTGCTGGGGTACCTATGTCAAATGCAGCCCAATACCCACAATATCTCAATGTATCAACTTGTAAAGGAATCTAAAGCAGAAATGACATAGGGTTAATTTTGGTTACGCTGATATGGATCCCAACAAAAAGATTGCAGAAGCGTTTTCCTGCTTGCTCAACTAGTTTCGCTCTTTATATATTTTGCGCTTCATCTGGAGCTGGAAAAAGTATCAATCTAGTAGAAGACAAAAAACATACATATAAGACACATGTACAAAATATCATCTATTATTGCACAATAGGTTATAATATGCTAACCTATTGTGCAATAATAGATTATATTTTGTACATGTGTCTTTTATGTATGTTTTTTGTCTTCTACTAGATTGATACTTTTCCAGCTCCAGATGAAGCATAAAGTATATAAAGCGCGAAACTCTGATTGGCCACCAGGGGTTCTCATCCCATTGTGTTTCTAAGCAGTGCATGTACAGTAATGCTGACCAGATAGCTCTGGGATAGCATGTGACTCTCCAGTGCCCTAATGCTCATGAAAAAAGGTATTTGCTGACATGTTTAAGACTTTTAATCCAGTCAGAATTTCATATTTGTCTATTACAGGTACTTATATAACCTATATATATTTATACAGAAATTTACATATTTTAGATACATATCCGTGCCCACCCTCAAGGAGCTTACAATCTAAAGTCCCTATCTCACATTAACACACTCTAGGGCCAATTTACCTACTAGCATGTTAACCTACAGACAATCAACCTACCAGAATGTTCTTGGAGTGATGGAGGAAACACACATGCACAGGATGAACATGCAAACTTTATACAGATAGTATCCTTACCAGGATTCACACTGTGGACCCCAGTGCTGCAAGGCAGAAGTGCTAACCAAAAATTTACTGTAATCTTTTTTTGTAAATTCTTTATTAATGAAAATGTCTAAATAGGTTTAATTACAGGTACAAAGCACCGTCAAATTATCACATCACGCAAGGGAGCAAAAAAAAAGAGGCATACATTTCAAGTGAGATAGAACATCATGGCTAGTGCTTACACCAAAAGGCAGAAGAAAATCACCCAGCAGGGAGTTCTATAGCCATACCGAATAATGGTCTAACATCCAGCCTTAGCTGGGATACAAAAGGACATTGGCTGGGGTTTTTTTTGCAGGGTAATAGTGAGTAGAAAGGAGGGGGAAGGGAGAGGGAGGCATTAGTATGAAATGGAAAGGAGAAGAAAGAAAGGGGGATTTAAAATGGGAAAAAACAAGAGAAGTGTGCAGAATGAGAAAAATAAAGAGCTGTACCAGACGCAGCTTTAGGTGTTCAATTCCTGGAGATTGCCCTTCTAAATCTCCTTATATTGATAAGGATTGAAATTGGACCCAGTAAAAAACCTCCTTATATTGTTAAGAATTGAAATTAGACCCAGTAAAACCAAGTCTTATGAGAATTTTCACATTTTTACCAGAGTAAGGTCTTAAATTTTCTTTAGTTCATTTACTGCCGTGACTAGTGTTGAGCGAACTCGGACTGTAACGTTCGGGTCCGTACCGAACTTTGGGGTGTCCGGGACCCGGACCCGAACACGGACATTTCAAAAAAAGTTTGGGTTCGGGTTCTGGGTTCTGGTAGTTGATCACGCATGTTGAATAGCTGCAGGGCAGCCAATCAACAAGTGTTTCACTGGTTTTCCCTTAGAAGCCATCACAGCCATGCCTACTAATGGCATGGATGTGATTGGCCAGTGCATCATGTGACCCAGCCTCTATATAAGCTGGAGTCACTTGATGCTGCAGTCACATGCTCTCTGAGACACTGAAAAGTATAGGGAGAGGAAGCTGCCAGCGTTTTTGTGAGGGAGAGATTACAGACATTTTAACATCTGATCCTGCATCCTGAGATTACTACTACTGTTGCTCTGAGGGACAGATTGCAGAAATTTGAGAATCGAGATTTCACATACTGCTGCTTTGAGTGACAGATTGCAGATCAAACCCTGCCTAACACAACGATCGGTACGATCGTACACAACGATCAGATTGTGGGATCGTACACAATGATCAGATTGTGGGATCGTACACAACGATCAGATTGTGGGAGTAATTTGAGATTTCACATACTGCTGCTTTGAGCGATCTGACTGCACTAGGTAGAGGCTTCTGCTTAGAGGGACAGATTATTGTTCAAAAATCATCTCCTTGCTCTAAAGGGAGAGGTTCTAGCTGCAGCTGTAAGTGACACATTATTGTTCAAAAATCATCTCCTAGTTTATTTGATTTTAATTTATTTTCCCTATCCCCATTTTTTTGTAGGGCACTTGCCCTACTCTTACCCCCATTTTCCTTCCTTTTGCAGCCCCTCTAGCACTTGCCAGGACTTTGTTACAGCCATTTTTGTGCCTAAAAGTTCGGGTCCCCATTGACTTCAATGGGGTTCGGGGCCCGGGATAAAGTTCGGGCAACGTTCGGTGCCGAACCCGGACTTTTTCCTAAAGTTCTTTCGGACCCACAGAACCCGAATGTCCAGGTGTTCGCTCAACTCTAGCCATGACCCATTGCCCTATGATGGGGTAGTGTCTTTCCTTTTGGCCGGTATACAGGTTCTAGCAGAATTTAGTAAATTAATCACTATGGAGCGGTGGCTTTTCCTCTCGGGGAGGACTTAGGTTGACTCCTAGATATAGCCAGAGATTTTCTGGATTAGTTCACATATCTTTCTCCAAAAGGGAACAGTTGAATCTGTGGACAGGGTAAAAAGACATGCAAAAGAATACCCTCTGATTCCGGACATCTCCAGCAGCTAGAGCTGGCTTCAGGGAAGATCCAATGTAGAGTTGCATATTGCACTCCAATATGTGTTGCTGAACACTATAATGGAGCTGCCTACACCAAGATAAGATTTTATTCAATGTTTATAGACACTTTAAATATGTACATGCTGGTGATATGTATGCATTCACATTTAGTGGTTTGGAGAGGGTTAAGGGGTCTCCCAAGGAGGGGACATCCACCACAGGCTTCTCGAAAGAAGCCTGTAAAATAAGAGCATTAATTAATATAATGGCATGAAACTTTATTGGTAGTAATGTGTATTTAATGTTCTCTTGTGTGCTTCCCTTTACTTCTTAGGCCATTATTTTGTTTAGGATATTAATGCATCTTCTTTACATTGGATTGTAACGTTTTTTTTTTGGATTGACATTTTTGTGTACAGCAATTTCACTTATTTTACATGTAATCTAGTTGTACGATGTAGAGATGACACAAATCTCCCTACATATGTTTTTACATGTCTATCTGCGCCTTCAGCTTTCTACATTCTTTAGAAAGTGCACATTGTGTTACAAATCTTTCTTCCTGTTTCAGCAGTGGGTGTGGAGTCTGGGCATACACTGTGTGTGAGAGCTGATTGGAGGAAAGGCACACACTCTCTCTCCACATAGGCAGAGGAACAAAGAAACTTGCAGAGCTGTGCTGTGAATAGATCAGCTCTCTGCTAATCTATCTCTGAGTTACCTCCCCAACACAAATTTGCAGCTGCTTTTGTCTCCTGTGTCAGAGAAGTTGTCAGAAGTTCTCATGCTGATAACAGAGGAATGGAGCAGCAGAAAGACACAAGACTTAGGGCTTTGGAAAGAGATAAGTAAACACTACAGATAGATGTGCCCAGGTCAGATTTCATGAATGGGATTTACATCCACTTTAAGGCTACCGATGTAATGAACTATCTAATAAGACTGAGGGCGAAGAGAATATTATAAGAGCGTGAAACAGTGTTGCTTTGTTTTTGTTCAAACTTTATAAAGTTGTTGTAAACTCTTCTATACCCATGGAAATGATCAGCCTCAGATGATACACTGAGATTAAACAAATCGTCCTACATAAGTTGAACATGTTTATCTGCAGCCCTCTCTTCTCAGCATACATTCAAAGTGCAGAATGTATGCAACTTGTCTGAGCTTTCAGAAAGAAAGGGGCGGGTAGCTGAAATTACACTCTACGGATCTCAATGAGAAGAGAGTTAATTGGAGGAAGGGGACACACAGCACACAGGAACAAAGTTGAGCCTGTCAATCACAGGCTGTGTGCTGGAGCTCCCTCCCTTGTCACATTTTTTCTCTTGTTAGGCCCCTTTCACACGGACGGATAGAATCAGCTGTTCTGCCGTTGCTAAATGCAAGTCAGATAACCAGAGGTTAAGCACAACGATTACTTGCATTTGTTACATTCCGATTAGCTACGGATACATTCTACTACGTTTAGCTGCGGTGGAAACATCGTTAACATTCTTGACATTTCTGAAGTGCTTCCTATTGATTTCTATGCTTGTTGCCATTGCTATCCGTAGCTGACACAGTTACCTGCAGATACGTGCGGTTAGCTTCATAACATCATTCCTGGACGCATTCCAATCCATGTTTTCTAATCGTTCTAAATCGTCTGTAACAAAACCGTTGCTAAATGCATGTGAAAGGGGCCATAGGAAAGCATTGTCACAGTATAGCTGTGGTAGATAACTTCATCTAGCCGCAGCTAAAAGCTGGAATCTCTCCGTCCGTGTGAAAAGGGCCTTAGGCAAACTTTTCAGAAGTGACCTATGCTGGTAGCAGAGGAATGAGGCAGCAGACAGAAATGACTCTTAGTGCTCTGGGTTGAGACAAGCACACACTATAGGGGAATATGCTTTGTTCATATTTCATGTCTGAGGTTTACAACCACATTAAAGTGCTGTAGGCATCTTTGAGATGCTGCTACATAAATATGAAATAAACATGTACACGGATATAAAATTCCATAAAATCCACCTGTCTAATTCACTCTTGCAATCTGATCTAGGAGATTTAAATTCACTGATCTAGTACTGGTACACTAACAAACACACACCACCAGCCCAGTGCATACTGGCCGTTGTTGCAATCAGCATCTCACTCTGTGCTGATACAAGCCTATGTGCTTTTTAGTATCAGGTAAAAACTGCATTTTCAGAGCTCTGCTTCAGATTATGTCAGAACATTGACAATCATTTGTTATTAAATTGTATCTATAGCCATTTGTTTCCTCCCAGATAGAGAGGAAAATGGGGTATTTGTTAGATTTGTATTGTAATCTGTGTTCCTGCTAGGGACATTCATTTCTCTATTTGGTGACTGCTGGCACTGAGACAGAAACTGATGGGAAATACAAAATGTTATGGTTGTCACTGGAAGAGAGACAGCTGGGATAATCAATCAATCAATAGAGATAGCAGTTCCATTAGAGAGAATTTCCTGTAGTGTCTTTGGGTTTAAAAGTAAAGAGAATTTTTTTTTTTGTTAACCTTTTTTTCTGAATAAAGTTCTGAATAAAGTTCTATGTTTGTTCTAAGTGTGTATTAAACCACTTACTGTTGACTGACTACCTACCACTGCTAGAAGTCCATTTGAGGCATCAACTACTGTTTCAGTAAAATAATATTTTCTAAGATTAGTTTTGAACTATCCTCCTGCTAGTTTGAGGTCATGTCCCTGTGTGGATGATCTCTGTACATTGCAATGATTTTTAACAAACTTTCTTTCAGATTCCTACCTTTTGTTATACTGAAGAAATAGCTGTTTGTTTGTCTGTGCTCATGTACAGAGTGTAGACATGTGCAATTTGCTTCATTCTGAATTCGTTTTTCGTCAAAATTCTGAATATTCGTTAATTCGAAAACCAGAAAAAACGAAAATGCAAAATCCGAAAATCCGAAAATTTAAAAGAATGAAAATCCGAAAATAAGAACGAAAATCTGAAAATTCAAAAGAATGAAAATCCAAAAATAGGAACGAAAATTCGAAAATCCTAAAGAACAAAAAACATTTGGATAATTTATATTATAATTAAATGATTACGTTTATTATTATTACTAACCACAACCATTATTATATATTTTTTAAAATTATTATTATTATTTATTATTATTAATAATAATAAAAACTTTAATAATAGTTATAAACTATTAAATTATAGGTAGGTATTGGAATGTCCTTTCAAATTTGGCTGTTAGTGAATGTAATGAATTATTAACCATTATTATAGTTTTGTTTTATTATTATTATTATTATTATTTTTACATTTTTTGTGCTGAAAAAGGCCCCCCTCTGCGTATACTGGAGTCAGTGTCTGTGAGTGGTCTGAAGAGATGAGTAGAATCACATACACAGAGCGCGCTGCTTCTAAGAGCCGCTCTGAGCATGAAACTGTGACCTAATTACACTGGAATGCAGAGAATGCAGAGAGAGCTGTCAGATTTTTAACTTGATGCCGGGAGGTGGGCGGGACACGCGGGTGTTAGCTGTTCAGTCCCGCCCACCTCCGATCTCAGTGAAAATCTGACAGCTATCTCTCTGTATTTTCAGCATTCTCTGCATTCCAATGTAATTAGCTCACAGTTTCATGCACAGAGCGGCTCTTAGAAGCAGCACGCTCTGTGCAATGTGAATCTACCATACTCATCTCTTCTGCCAGTGCCAGCTAGTACCATCCAGTGCCAATCAGTGCCACCTGCCAGTACCATCCAGGGCAGGTGGTGGGCATGTGGTAATGGCTACAATACCTCTGTTCTGGCTACAATCCCTATGTAATGGCTGAGTCCCTGTGTTCTGGCTACAATACCTGTGTTCTGGCTACAATACCTGTGTTCTGGCTACAATACCCGTGTAATGGCTCCCGGTCCCTGTGTTCTGGCTGCTGCATTTCTCACCCTAGGCTTATACTCGGGTCAATAACTTTTCCCAGTTTTTTGTGGTAAAATTAGGTGCCTCAGGTTATATTCGGGTCAGCTTATACTCGAGTATATACGGTAAGTAATAATAATAATAATAATAAAAACTATAATAATAGTTATAAACTATTCAATTATAGATAGGTATTGGAATTTCCTTTCAAATTTGGTTGTTAGTGAATGTAATTAACTATTAACCATTATTATAATTTATTAATAATAAGTAATAATAATAAAAACTATAATAATAGTTATAAACTATTAAATGAGTTAGGTATTGGAATTTCTTTTCAAATTTGTCTGCCTGTTAGTGAATGTAACAAATACGAATTCATCCAAATTTACGAATTTTCAAAATTAGGAATACCGCATCTATACGAATGGAACAAACCGAATTAGAATTTTTCAGAATTCCCGATAATAACGAATACCCCATCTATAGGAATGTAACGAACTGAATTAAAAATTTTCAGAATTCTTGAATTACCGATAATAATGAATACCACATCTATACGAATGGAAACAAACCAAATTTGAATGTTTTCAAATTTATTCGAAATAAGGAATTTCGATCATAATGGAAAACCCAAAAAGAAAAACTAAAAAAAAGAAAAAAGCACAAACGCAAAAAACGAAAAAAAAAAAAACAAACAAACAAAAAACAAATTTTTCAGCCGTGCACATGTCTAACAGAGTGAAACTGTATGGGAGTGGTTTTATAATTATCAATCAGCTGCTGCACCTGCAGGGCTCTAATTAGGAAATTGGTAAGATCTGCATCCCTTTAGATGTGATTTCCCTTTGGGAGTATCTCAACAAAAAATTACATTTTTGCTGCAAGGGATGCTCAAAATATGATTTGTGCCTTGGTGGAGACTTCTGGGGAAATCAGTAAGCCAAATACACAAGCAGGAAACAATATCTCTGGTGGGTGTTCTGTACACCATTTGTGTACAGAACGCCTCCAGGTAGCCATATTGCATTTTACAGAAAATGACAGCACTGCAGATTGAAAGGAAAGGTTATTTTTAATAACATTTAATTACAATATGACTTGTGTTGCAATTGTATACGCTATATTCATTTTTTAAAATTTGTTTTTAGGGTGGGATATGTAACATGTTCCCACTCCTGCAAGCTCTCTCCACCCCCATCCCCCATTGTGACAGCGGGCCGGGGATGTTCTCCCCGCACTCTATGTCACAATTTGAAAAGAACACGGCCATGTGGGGCCCCCCACATGGTCATGTCATTCTTTCACAGAGATCCGTGATGGAATGAACTAGAAGTACTGACAGGCTTTGAGGCAGATGGCTTGTAGTTCTCAATAAGCTACCAGGGTGCTAGTGAGCACATTAGGTTGTTCATTGAGTCTTCCTGTCATTGTGTAATATGTACGTATAAGGTACGAGCAAACACACACACTGACAGTCTACAGGAGCCTGAGATTGCAACTGCGAGCTGCTGTAATTTCCTGAGGATGCCCAATGGCTGGGGAGAAAATTTGTTGGGCGGGACTTCTGGTGACATCACTTTTAGCCCGTGGTATGCACGCTGAGGTGGCACTTCCAGGTCTAGATACGGTTTACATGTTTTATTTATGTGAGTGCCTAATTGGTATAAGAGTTTTCTATAATAAAAAAATAATACACTGTGGCACTATTTACCCTTTGTTTCTCTAACAATGCCTGAGGGTGGAATTTACCTACTTTGGAGGTGGTCAAGGAGCCAGGACATCATAAGATTGCTGGAGTATATGGTCCATCTTGGAGGCATCAAAAAGAGCTGGAGAGAAGAACCCGGGAGGGGAGGAGATATCCATGAGTGTAGCTGACTCAGATGCTATATAGCAAAGAGTTATATACATTTGGTGAGTGTGGGAACGTGAAAGGGGGGCACTAGAGTCATGGTGAATTAATGTTTCTTGGCACTATATTTGGTGGACATTACTCACTAGAACGTGCACTCGAGGCTGGGGATTAAACAGACTTCTTTTTATTTTTTCATTTTATCATAATATTTTTTATTGTTATTATTATGGTTAATTAATTATTTGGTCACTTATTGTCAAGTAAGAATAATAGGATTTTAATAAACTTTGCAACTGTGTTGCATATTCCTACCCATTTCTGCTCTCAGGAAATAGCTGACCATGTCTTTTGCATACTGATTCTGATCTGGATAATCTGGCTTACTATAATTAGCCAATGACCTTACAAAGTTCTGATGAGAAAAGTTGCAGTGTCTGCATCCCAATAGAAGCAATATCTCACCAAAAATATTCTTCCTATTGCAGAGGATGCCTAAAACTGCACTGTAGCTCAGTTCAGACCATTACAGCAGCTGCACTTTAAAATTAAAAGATAAACGTTAACCCCTTGGCACCAACATCCAACAAATATGCAGCCCCACTGGACTGGGCTTTTTTTGTGGGGCCACATATTTGCGTTCCTCCCTTTATGCTGGGAGCAGGCCACATGGCACGCTCCGAGCACAGAAATGAGGGTCTTAATGTGAACGCCGGGCCCCATACTAATGATCTGGACCCAAAACTCGAGATTCTGGGTCACCTGATTGCTGTAATAGCCTCTGATTGGCTATCACAGTGATCAGTCACTGTGAAGCCTGCCCCTGTGCTTTCTGTCTCTGTACATTGTATCTTTCTCTGTCCTTGCAGAGAGGAAAAAAAGTGTGTGTAGAAAAAATAAAATAGAACAAACAATATTAATTATAAAATAAAATTTCAAAAAATGTTTTAAAAAATACCTAGATCAATTTAGGTCAGTGCCAGGGTTAGTGTTTGGGTCAAGGTCAGGGTTAGTATTTTTTCGGACAGTTTTTTTTTTTTTTAATTAGTATCAGTGTCAGTGTGTTATCAGGTAGGGTAAAAAAAAAGAAAAATGTGCAAATGACATACACATATGTGGTATCGCTGCGAATGTTAAGTGCAGGAGAATATCTTTATTTTTGGGGTTGTCGTTTGGTGGTAGGTTATGGTTGTAACAAGAAATATACAGCTACATTTAAATAAAATGATTTTTTTTTACTATTTTGGGCCAGCACTGGCTTTTGCATTTGCTGGCTGGAGAGCATGTTAGCTGGTTGTGGGCAGCCCAATAGAGAATCCTATGACTGGGCTGTGTATAAAGCTAAGCCTATAACCATATGCATGCCTCCCAGAAATGCAAGGCTTGGAACAACCAGTGAATGAAAGATAACTGATAAGTGGCGCTCTCTTGAAAGTTTATCTGTCATATTCTTATTGATGATGCATGTTTGATCATTGCATTAGGGAGTTCTTGTATAGGTAATAGTGCACTGTTACTGATAATATGGAAATGTTATCTTAAGCAATCACAGTATAGCCACCTGAAAATTAATTGCTGATCCTACTGGATTGAACTTGAAACACTATAGTGCAGTCTGTATGCATGGATTAGGTTTGAGCCAGCTTGGATAAATTTTGCTGCAGTAAATCACACGGGACTGTGCTTACTGAAGGAGATAACCTATCTGATGGTGATCAGCATTAAAATTTCCCATTTTAGCTTTAACGATTCTGTAGAAGTTAAAGCCGCAGTGTAAAGCATTGGTGTCCAATGTTGAAGCACTTCTGGAAACATGCTTCAAACTGCTCGGGTGTGAATGGGAGCTTAATCAGACCATGTTCCCCCTGATTTACTAAAGCTTATACATATATGCCAGTACATTAATAATTATGCATGGCCAAGTCGTATCCTCAGAATATTTATTATGTACCTGAAAAAATGTGTGCAGGCTCAAGTATCCAGCACATTGGCTTAGAGGTTAGCACTCCTGCCTTGCAGCACTAGGGTCTTTGGTTTAAATCTCAAATTGGATGCTACCTGTATGGAGTGTGCATGTGCTCCCCATGCTAACATGGCTTTTCCTGGGTACTCTGGTTTCCACCTACACTGTAAAGACATTCTGGTAGGTTAACCGATTCCTGTCTAAATTAGCCCTAGTATGTGTGTATATATGAACTTAGATTGTAAGCTCCTTGAGGACAGGGACTGATGCAAATGTGAAATGTGTAAATTATCAGTGGTATTATGTAACCAGTTCTGGGTTGTAAGGGAGAGATTTATTAAAACTGGAGAGTGTGAAATCTGGTGCAGCTCTACATATCAATCAGCTTCCAGGTTTTATTATCAAAGCTTAACTGAGCAAGCTGTAAGTGATTGTAAAGTCTGTTTTTTGTTTTTTTCCAAATAACAAACATGTCATACTGACCTCCTCTGTGCAGTTGGTTTTGCACAGAGCAGCCTGGATCCTCCTCTTCTCCGGTCCCTCTTTACTGTTCCTGGCCCCTCCCTCCTGTCGTGTGCCCCCACAGCCAGCAGCTTGCTGTGGGGGCTCCTGAGCCAAGCTGCAGCTTTGTATGCCCATTCAGACACGGAGCTGCTGTTCAGCCTCGCACCCTCTCCTTTGATTGGCTAACTGACTTTGATTGACAGTCACGGGAGCCAATGGCACCACTGCTGTGTTTCAGCCAATCAGGAGGAGAGTCCTGTATGGCCAAAAGGAATCGTGGGCATCGCTGGAGAAAGATGGGGCTCAGGTAAGTATTTTGGGGCCAAGGGGGGCTGCTGCACACAGAAAACTTTTTATCTTAATACATAGAATGTATTAACATAAAAAAACCTTCTGCCTTTACAACTCCTTGAAGTTAGAAGCCAATTGGCTATCATGCACAGCTGCACCAGATTCCGAGTGTTCCAGTTTTAGTAAATCCCCCCCTTTATTTCTGCGTACAGAAGACCTGTACAGGGTTCTCTCAGTATTCGGAAGAAATGACACAGCATAAGCACTGTGCTGTATAACGTGCTTTAACCACTTGCCGGCCGCCGATCGGCATCTGACAACGGCAAAGTGGTTCGTTCCCGCAAAACGCCGTCATACGACGGCGGCTGCGGAAACGAGGTTAGTGAGTGCGCGTGCGCCGCCGGAGGCGCGCCTGCGCGCTCACTGTGTTCGGGGAGGGCCAGGGAGCGGGTGCGGCGGCTTTGATTGCCACCGGCTACCCGCGATGGCCCCCCCGGAGCGAAGGAACGGAGGTCGGTGTATGTAAACACGGACCTCCGCTCTGTGTGAGGGGGAAGGGCTGTGATCACAGCCTTCCTGTACGTGAAGGCTGTGACCACTTCCCTTCCCCAGATAGTGCAGTCCCCCTACAGTTAGAACACGCCCAGGGAACATAGTTAACCCTTAGAGCGCCCCCTGCAAGTTAACCCCTTCACTGCCAATGGCATTTACACAGTAATCAGTGCATTTTTATAGCACTGATCGCTGTATAAATGCCAATGGTCCCAAAAAAGTGTCAAAATGGTCCGACATGTCCGCTGAAATATCGCAGTACCGCAAAAATCGCAGATCGCCGCCATTACTAATAAAAAGTAAAAAAAAAATAAAAACCCCAAAAATGAATTCTCATCATCCGTAAACGCGACCACTTTTGCGCAAACCAATCAATAAATGCCGATTGCAATTTTTTTTATCGCAAATATGAGGAAGAATATAAATCGGCCAAAAACTGTGAAAAAAAATGTTTTTTTATAGATTATTTTGGATTTGTATTTTAGCAAAAAGTAAGAAATTTGGGTTTTTTGCAAAATTGTCGCTCTTCTTTTGTTTATAGCGGCGATCAGAAATGACGCAGCGGTGATCAAATACCACCAAAAGAAAGCTCTATTTGTGGGAAAAAAAGGACGCAAATTTCGTTTGGGTACAACGTCGCACGACCGCGCAATTGTCAGTTAAAGCGACGCAGCGCCGAATCGCAAAAAGGGCTCCGGTCCTAAAGCTGGAAATCCTTCCGGGGCTGAAGTGGTTAAGGGAACAGGATCTGTTTTTTTTTTTTTTTTTGGGGGTTAACAAATGCTTTAATTGCTGAGGATGGTAAATATATGTCTTTTTTATTACTAATAAAATTAAATTTGTACACCGGTAGAAAATAAAACAAGAGGTAAACAATAAGCAATGAAGGATAGATTACAATATAGTACAATCTGTGCAGGAAGAAAAGTAGCTACTTTCATTTAAGCCAATCAGCAATATTGGAGATCAATGACATGTTAAACATGGCAATTATCTATTGAGCAACATCACAAAACATAATACATGACAGATTTCATACAAGGCATGAAATATGAAAAACTGGAAAGGCGAAAGAAAAAGGAGAGGATAGAGGTGAGGAAGGGTAAGGGCAAGGCGAACCAAGAAGTTTCGGGTAAAAAAATAGGGAAAAAGGGGGGAGGGGAAAGGAGGATAGAGTCTGGTCAATAGTTTTCTTCCACAATAAACCAGGAAAGGAAGTGCTGCCAGTAAGTTGAAATTAATCAAATCGTCACACCCTGAGCATCTATCCAACTATTCCACACTTTATCAAATTTTTTAGGACAGTTTCTATTGGCATAGGCTAATTTGCATAATGGGAGAGTACCATTAATCACAGCCATCCAAGCCAATACAGTGAGGGAAGTCTGTGATTTCTACTTAAGAACTATCTCCCTTCTGGAATAATAAGTAGTGAAAAAGACAAACAGTTTAACATCTTTGGAAGCTTCCACCAAGTCTTAGAGGCCAAGTAGTAGTATGAGGGGATCAAGGGGAACAGACAAATTTCCTACAGCATTAATAGTGTCATTCACACCTATCCAAAAGTGTAACTTGGGACATGACCAACACATATACAGATAAGACCCGGAGCAGTGTCACACCTGGGGCACATGGCTGATCTAGATAGATATATAGCTGCTAATTTTTGTGACATATAATATACCCGGTGAATGAATTGTAGCTGAAAGAACCAATCCCTTGTAAAAATCATAGTGGGGATGAACTGCAGCAAACAGTTGACCCCAGTCAGGGATGGTAGGTCTACATTCAATTTGTTATATAGGAAAGTCAATCTAGAGGTGGGTAAAGGAGACAACTGGGAGTATAATGAAGACAGAGGGTTAGGCAAATCCTCCACCAGCAACAGACCCTCTAAGGGGTCAGATTGCACAGTAACTGGGCAAGGGAATTGAGTAGAAATGGCTTGATGCAGTTGTAAAAAATGAAAAAAAAAACATTTTATTAGGTAGAGAGAACAAAGGTTTAATCACATCAAACGCTTTTGGTATAATATGTCTGAGCATTTTAATGCCATATCTAGCCCAAAGAAAAGAATCTGGCACAATGGACATATGAGGGAGGTTGGGATTGCCCCACAGTGGGTTATGTAGAGAGAAAGTATTGTCTACCTAGCACTGCGCTCTGGCCTGACACCTCACACCCGGATGGCAGGGCTCAAATTGTTACCACGATAGGGGAGATTACTGAGCTCAACATCAGTGCCCAAGGGAGCTGCTTCCAGGATCACAGCCGGGAGAATCACCAGCATGCTGTCACAGGACAGCCGCCTAGCAATACACCAAAAAAATCAGGGAGGGCCAAGCCACCATGATTGAGAAGTAAACACAGTGTTGTCTTAGAAAGTCTGGGTGACCCCCCCAGCCCAAAGAAATAAGAAGATTATGCCATCCAATCAGTTAAATAAGGACATGAAGATGGGAGTGGGGGTCTGTTGAAAGTTGTAGAGAAAAATGTAGGTAAGAGAACCATTTTCAGTAGATTCAAATGCCCAATGGGGCTGAGAGGGAGTGTGGACCACACCAAGCATTTATGTTGGAGATGGCCAAGAAGTGGGAAAAGGTTATCTGCAATATAGCAAGAAGGACCATGTTGCACCTCCACTCCCAGATACCTAAATTTGGATACCCTTTTAAAGGAGCAAAGGGGATGGACAGAGAGGCACCAGGGGTGAGAGGGAAGAGGGGAGATATGTTCCAATTAATCTGAATCCCTAAAAAGGCACCAAAGAATATTTACTTACTCGATCTTCCCCCTCCTCCAGCAGATGGTACTCCCCCATACTCTGGCAATGGACTCTCTCAGTGATCTCTTGTTCAGTGCAGGGATATGGACCCTGCTTCAGTCTTGATGATGTCAGGACCTTAGATCACTGGTGAGAAGAAGCTGTAGGGACTGCCCTAGCAGCACAGAGTATCAGATAAATAAATCTACTTTTCAATGCCCCCCCCAGACATAAATGAGCAGTTAACTCTTGAAGCGTGGGTACAGCCCTACTGCAAAAGAGAATTTTCACACTTCCTTGAGTTTGGCCTTAAGTTTGGCCCAGAGATGGTCGTTATGCAATATGGAAATACTGGTATTTCCTTGTGCACCTTACTGGAAGAAAAAAATAGCATTAGAGCTTTTGTTGATGACATCAATTTAAGGCCCCGTTGACACCTGTGGGTTTTATGTGCGATCCTTCTTGCTTTATCTTTGATTCACTTTCATAAAAATGCATGTTATATAGAGTTTAATGATAACACGCCTAAAACAGATGTAAAATGTACCACACAGATGTTAACTGGCCAAAGGACCTGTTTGAGATGATTCTGAGCTCATTAAGAATTCATTGACAGGTGCATTTGACCTGCAGTTGATATTCTTCTGACCTGCATTCGACCTGCTTACAGCATTTTTCATTGATTTGTATAGAAATGTCAGGTCTATTTAACACAAACCAATGCCCCTTGACGCAGGTCCTTATTTGGATATTTAACATGCATTGGAAACCAGGGCAGCACCATACGCATTGAACATAACTGTATGATTTGCTAGGTGGGTTTAAAGAACACATTTGCTATGTGTGATTATATCCACACACTCATGTAAGCCCTGCTTTTAATTATTTCCTCTAGCAAATCAGGCCTTATAAGTCCACTTTCAGTCTTTGTTACCAAAACATGACAGAGAAATAATAAGACATCATTCTGAAATGTTATCTCTGACGTATTATGTGTATTTAATGCTTTTTTCATGGTTGACTCCAGGGCTTTTCTATACAGCTATACGGTTATAGCCAATCTAAGATTAGTTTGAAAAGAAACACTCAGCAACACATGTTTCTTGCATAATTCCATATATTGAAGAACCACCTAACGGCTTGGTTCCGGCTGACCAAGTGCTGTCTCATTTTCTGTTTACTCACACTTAAGCAATGACACAGTCACTACAAGCCTATACACAGGAGACATGCGTCATCTGTTATATGGCTTCTTTGTAGCAGTGCTGACGTTCACAGACACAGTGCAGGTGTCTTGGATATGCAGGCATAATAAATCTCCTAAAGGCTTATTTTGTTCATAACTTTATTAATCTAATTGTCAAGAGTAAATTTTCTGTGTAATGGCCTATAATGTATTTTTCTGTAATTTCAGCACGCAAATTACAAGTGTTATGGTTTGTTTCATTTTATTCTATTCAAAGAAGGGACCTAATTAATAAGATATGTGTATAAAAGGAAGAACAAGTCATACATTATAGGGGAAAAAGCTATTATAAATGATGAAGGTTGTCAATAGTTTAATATAAATACAGGAAAAACAAGAACTGCAGTTCCATCTATGTATGTATGTATGTATGTATGTATGTATGTATGTATGTATGTATGTATCTATCTATCTATCTATCTATCTATCTATCTATCTATCTATCTATCTATCTATCTATCTATCTATCTATCTATCTGTCTGTCTGTCTGTCTGTCTGTCTGTCTGTCTGTCTGCCTGTCTATCTGTCTATCTGAGTGTAGTGTTCTACCCTTGTTAGCTGAATTCCATTTTTGGCTCTCTGCTTTACTCAATGGAGTAGCAATCTGTTTTTTAGGTCTGGTCAGGTCTCCCTAAATTTGGAGGTTGATTATTCCTGCCTATCTATGGGAGAAGCTTCCAGAGGATAGAATAGGAGGGCCAGTCATTGACGTTATAAATGATTATCTATTCTCAGCCAATCCCTGAGAGGGGAACCTGGAAGGGGGCTAAAGGAGAAGATAAATATTTGGGAGGTTTGCTCAGAATGTTCCTGCGAGCTATTGGGGGGCTCAGCCTGTATTAGGCTGAGGGCCAGAAGGAATCTGTATTAAATGGTACTTGGAAGCAGGTAGGTGACAGCTATCTTTGGACATCGTGAGTAGGACCCTTGATAAAGACTCTTGGTGTGCATGTGCATGGGGAAGTGAGTGCCAGAGGTTGCGGTGAAGACTGGGACTGCTCTCATAGAGTCTCAAATTAGCTGGCCATTACCTAGTGGCATAGTGTGGGTTGTCAGTGCCCTGGACAAAGCAAGTCATTTGTACCCCCTAACCCGTGGACCAGTTGCGTTTGGCGGACACTACCACTCACCAAATGCAACCCATTAAAATAAAAGGGTCCCTGTTGCAACTTCCCCACAATTGCATATAATGCACTGGTTGTGGTGGGGGTGATGCAGCATTTAGGGGGTTAAAAGCACAGCTATGTGTGTGTTTGTGTGTCCATATTAGGGGGTGGATATGGGTCGGGCTGCCGGCGCCAGCACAGCAGGGATTGGCTGGATCACAAGCAGGCAGCAAAAATCATGGGCCTTTTCAGCCCCCTGCGCTGTTCACTCCATATCCTGTCTCTAAATATCTCACTCATATAATTTGTGTGAGTGAGATACTGAGTAATAGGATTGGCACATTGTGCACAAGCACCCAGCCACAGACTCCTGAAAGGAAGGGTTAGAGACAACACCCTTTCTATACTCTCTGTTATAGGTAGTGCACCCTATGAAGGGTAGTGCCCCCTTTATACCCCCTTTGATAGGTAGTCCCCCTTCTATGCCCCCCTATGATGGGTAGTGCCCCCTCTATACCCCCTATAAATGGTAGTGCCCCCTCTATATCCCTTATGATGCGTAGCACCCCCGCTATACCCCCCCATGATGGGTAGTGCCATCTCTATACTTCCCTGTGATGTGTATTGCCCACTCATTGAACTGATCTGGGCCACCTTGCCAGACACAGTGAGCAGTGTACCTAGTCTATACGTCCCCGCTCAGTCCTGCTTCCCTGCTCAGTACTTCCATACTTCCACCTGGTGGTTGAGTTTGTCCACCTGCTCCCGCAGCCTCTGGTTCTTGCACTGCAGGTTGGTGACAGACCAGCAGAGGGGCCCTGCCAGGCGCAGTACATCTGCCAGCTGCCTCTCCAGCCTGCGCCTGAACTCCTCCATCTCGGCTTGCATCCCCTGCACATTCCCCTGTAGTTGAATTCCCTCTCCTACTCCAGTACACTCCTGCAGACTGGCCACATCAACACCTCCACCCCGGGCTTCATGCTGGCAGGTGATGACAGGCAACGATTAGGGCTTTGCAGCGAGTGGCGATCACAATCGTCCAGTGAATGACCTTGTCCAGTGCCGGGTTCTCAGCTCACTTCCACAGCTGGGGGGGGGGGGGGGGGGGTGGCTTCAGGGGTGACATCCACTGGAGATGAAGAGGTGACATGAGAGGAATGTGATGTGTCATCATGGACACCAGCCCAGGGCATGACTATGCCACTGCTTTTACCCCCAGGTAAGACTGTTACAAGAGGATCCTGTCTAAAGTTGTTCTCCACAATCCACGAAAATACATCTTCTAGATTGTGCCTACATTTGTCAGTGTGCTTGGATCTGTATCTGGGGCGGGCAGCCTCTGTACTCCAGCAAAGGAGACCTGGTCATTCTCAAGGGCCCCTCTAGGGGTGAGAGCGCTATATAGTCAAAAGTATTGGGACACCTACCTTTAATGCTATCCCAGTCTTAGTCCGTAGGGTTCAATATTGAGTTGGCCCACTCTTTGAAGCTATAACAGCTTCAACTCTTCTGAGAAGGCTGTCCACAAGGTTTAGGAGTGTATCTATGGGAATGTTTGACCATTCTTCCAGAGGCGCATTTGAGAGGTCAGGCACTGATGTTGGACGAGAAGGCCTGGCTCGCAGTCTCCACTCTAATTCATTCCAAAGGTGTAAACTTATAATCAGGCTCATTTGGGTAGTTTCTGTTGTCATTATGAGTAAACACAGTTGATTGATAATAAATGGCTTCAGCCAAACACTAACCATGAATGAAAGAAAAGTTTTTGTGTTATCATTCATATTCTCTGAAAAATGGCCAAAAAAAATCATAAATTCTGCAAGGGTATGTAAACTTATGAGCAAAACTGTATATACAGTATCTCACAAAAGTGAGTACACCCCTCGCATTTTTGTAAACATTTTATTATATGTTTTCATATGACAACACTAAAGAAATTACATTTTTGTGGGCGGCCTGGGTCCGGGAAGAGCAGCTGGCGCTGGGGTAGGGCTCGAGGACTAGCGTACACTGGTGGCCAATTATTAAAAAAAATAATTTTTTTTTTTCTCTAAGTAATTTCGACAGGAGGATGCAGTAAGCTCAGGTATATGTCCTTCATCTCCTCTCTAAGTCGCAATCCTGATATTATGTCTCCTGTATTGTGCGAATGACCGCATACTCACCCTGACTAGACATTGTGACACACCTGTACCTGTGTGATTGTACCACTGCTGTTTTTTGTATTGTGTTAAAAAATTGAATAAACTTTATGTTAAAAAAAAAAAAAAAGAAATGACATTTTGCTGCAATGTAAATTAGTGAGTGTACAGCTTGTATAACAGTGTAAATTTTCTGTCCTCTCAAAATAATTCCACACACAGCCATTAATGTCTAAACCGCTGGCAACAAAAGTGAGTACACCGCTAAGTGAAAGTGTCCAAATTGGGCCTAATTGGCCATTTTCCCTCCCCGATGTCACATGACTCATTAGTGTTATAAGGTTCCAGGTGTGAATGATGAGCAGGTGTGTTAAATTTGGTGTTATCGCTCTGACTCTCTCATACTGGTCACTGGAAGTGAACATGGCACCTCATGGCAAAGAACTCTCTGAGGATCTGAAAAACAAAATTGTTGCTCTACAAAAAGCTAGCCAAGGCTATAAGAATATTTAAGAAGATTGCCAAGACCCTGAAACTGAGATGCAGTATGGTGGCCAAGACCATACAGCGGTTTAACAGGACAAGTTCCGCTCAGAACAGGCCCTGCCATGGTCAACCAAAGAAGTTGAAAACACATGCTCAGCGTCATATCCAGAGGTTATGTTTGGGAAATAGATGTATGAGTGCTGCCAGCATTGCTGCAGAGGTTGAACAAAAGTTGAAGAAACCAACTGGTACCGTTCCGGACAAGACTCACCTTGGACAGGACAATTTGGTGACATACCAGGTGGTACGACGTAAAGTCAAAGTCCCAGAACCGTTAGAAGAATTTATAAGAAT
>BLSH010016179.1:1451546-1466430 GCA_018402905.1 Glandirana rugosa | reverse complement strand
CACCTCCAAGATGACCACTGCCTTGCTAAAGAAGCTGAGGGTAAAGGCGATGGACTGGCCAAGCATGTCTCCAGACCTAAACCCTATTGAGCATCTGTGGGGCATCCTCAAAAGGAAGGTGGAGGAGTGCAAGGTCTCTAATGTCCACCAACTCTGTGATGTCGTCATGGAGGAGTGGAAAACTCCAGTGGCAACCTGTGAAGCTCCGGTGAACTCAGTGCCCAAGAGGGTTAAGGCAGTGCTGGAAAATAATGGTGGCTACACAAAATATTGACACTTTGGACCCAATTTGGACATTTTCACTTAGGGGTGTAATCACTTTCGTTGCCAAAGGTTTAGACATTAATGGCAGTGTATTGAGTTGTTTTGAGGAGACAGCAAATTTACACGGTTATACAAGCTGTACACTCACTACTTTACATTGTAGCAAAGTGTCATTTCTTCAGTGTTGTCACATGAAAAGATATAATAAAATATTTACAAAAATGTGAGGGGTGTACTCACTTTTGTGAGATACTGTATATATCTTCACATGCACACACACAATCAGAAGCCATGACCCATGATTTATGGATTTGGGCTAGATATTCTTTCCAAAAGATCCACAAGGTATTGGCTTAAAGAAGAACTAAATTGTATCTGAACACCACAAACTGAAAATGCTATTTAATTCATTTTTAATTTTCAAAGCAAACTCATCCATCCACCCATGTCTCCATGCTGTATTTTGCTGAGAAATCACTGTAAAAACACCCCCTAGTATTTCTGCCCATGGCTATCTTAAAGCGATTATAAACAACCCATTCAGTGTAACCACTACATCCCCCAGGAAGGATTTCCCCCTTTATGACCAGAGTACTTTTTGCGATTTGGCACTGCGTCGCTTCAACTGACAATTGCGCGGTCGTGCAACATTGTACCCAAACGAAATTGGCATCCTTTATTTCCCACAAATAGAGCTTTCTTTTGGTGGTATTTTATCACCTCTACATCACTTCTGATCACCACTATAAACAAAAAATACCGACAAATTTGAAAAAAAAAACAATATTTATTTTTTCAGATTTTTATGGGGACTGCGAAATTGCAGCGGACAGATCGGACATTTTAGACACTTTTTTGGGACCGTGGACATTTATACAGCGAGCAGATCTAAAAATAGCTACTGATTACTGTATAAATGTCATTGGCAGGGAAGGGGTTAACCTGCAGGGGGCAATCAAGGAGTTAACTGTGTTCCCTAGGTGTGTTCTCACTATGTGGGGGCTGGGCTGGCAGGGGCATAAGAGATCTAACTGATCCCGAATACAGGAATCAGTAGATCTCTGTTATGCCCACTGACAGAATGGGGAACCCCTGTGTTTATATCCGTTCTTCCTGTGTAGTAGGCGATCGCGGGTCGCCGGCGGACATCGAGTCCACCCGACCCGCAGCCACACTGAGCTGCGCCTGCGCGAATTGCCATTTATAAACGCCAATTCGCGTTACGCTGCCACTCTGTAGCAGTAAAGGTACGCGAGACAGTCTTTAACCGGTTAAAATAGAAATGAAAGGCAAAACATGTTTGTATACTGTATATACAGTGGGTACGGAAAGTATTCAGACCCCCTTAAATTTGACACTCTTTGTTATATTGCAGCCATTTGCTAAAATCATTTAAGTTCATTTTTTCCCCTCATTAATGTAGCACCCCATATTGACAGAAAAACACAGAATTGATGATATTTTTGCAGATTTATTAAAAAAAAAAAAAAAACTGAAATATCACATCTCCTCTCCAGCCCTGTCAGGTTGGATGGTGAACGTTGGTGGACAGCCATTTTTAGGTCTCTCCAGAGATGCTCAATTGGGTTTAAGTCAGGGCTCTGGCTGGGCCATTCAAGAACAGTCACAGAGTTGTTGTGAAGCCACTCCTTCGTTATTTTAGCTGTGTGCTTAGGGTCATTGTCTTGTTGGAAGGTAAACTTTCGGCCCAGTCTGAGGTCCTGAGCACTCTGGAGAAGGTTTTCGTCCAGGATATCCCGGTACTTAGCCGCATTCATCTTTCCCTCGATTGCAACCAGTAGTCCTGTCCCTGCAGCTGAAAAACACCCCCCCCCAGCATGATGCTGCCACCACCATGCTTCACTGTTGGGACTGTATTGGACAGGTAATGAGCAGTGCCTGGTTTTCTCCACACACACCGCTTAGAATTAAGGCCAAAAAGTTCTATCTTGGTCTCATCAGACCAGATAATCTTATTTCTCACTATCTTGGAGTCCATCAGGTGTTTTTTTTAGCAAACTACATGCGGGCTTTCATGTGCCTTGCACTGAGGAGAGGCTTCCGTCGGGCCACTCTGCCATAAAGCCCCGACTGGTGGAGGGCTGCAGTGATGGTTGACTTTCTACAACTTTCTCCCATCTCCCGACTGCATATCTGGAGCTCAGCCACAGTGATCTTTGGGTTCTGCTTTACCTCTCCCACCCAGGCTCTTCTCCCCCGATAGCTCAGTTTGGCCGGACGGCCAGCTCTAGGAAGGGTTCTGGTCGTCCCAAACGTCTTCCATTTAAGGATTATGGAGGCCACTGTGCTCTTAGGAACCTTAAGTGCAGCAGAAATTTTTTTGTAACCTTGGCCAGATCTGTGCCTTGCCACAATTCTGTCTCTGAGCTCTTCAGGCAGTTCCTTTGACCTCATGATTCTCATTTGCTCTGACATACACTGTGAGCTGTAAGGTCTTATATAGACAGGTGTGTGGCTTTCCTAATCAAGTCCAGTCAGTATAATCAAACACAGCTAGACTCAAATGAAGGTGTAGAACCATCTCAAGGATGATCAGAAGAAATGGACAGCACCTGAGTTAAATATATGAGTGTCACAGCAAAGGGTCTGAATACTTAGGACCATGTGATATTTCAGTTTTTCTTTTTAATAAATCTGCAAAAATGTCAACAATTCTGTGTTTTTCTGTCAATATGGGGTGCTGTGTGTACATTAATGAGGGAAAAAATGAACTTAAATGATTTTAGCAAATGGCTGCAATATAACAAAGAGTGAAAAATGTAAGGGGGTCTGAATACTTTCCGTACCCACTGTATATATATATATATATATATATATATATACACACACACACATAAAAAAATATATAAATATATTTTTTCACTTTTTTATAAGTGATCACATTTCCTCTGATCTCAGCTGCATAAGAGTTGCAGGGGGTAGGGGGGAGAAGCAGCAGGACATTGAGCTTCCCAGTGAATGGCAGTGCAGTGAGAGCATGTCAGGACAAGTCTGATCATTGGAGGAAAGCAAGCTGAGTTCCCAGCATAGCTAAGGAACTGATCACAGTGTGCTCTCCTGCTTGGTGTGGTCAGTTTTTAATAGGAAAGTAAGGGGGCGAGCAAGAACACCAGGGATGTCACATAAAGGAAGCAATACAAAGAGAACAGGATACTTTCTCATACAAGTACATGGTACAGCAGGCAAATATCTGGAATATTAAGTGTTGGAGTAACTAACGCTTTAAGTAAAGGCAGATGAGTTATGTAGCATGTATTTCCTGGAATCCATCTGCCCTTAGCACAGGCATGCACACAAGAGGGTTAGCTTAGAAAAACCATCCTCATCTCTTGAAGACTCCTGGGATGTATGGCATTATTTTCCTAGGCCTGGAAACCAGGAAGTAATTGATGAAATGTAAAAACAAAGTTTCAGGCTGGATTCACACCAGTCCATTGAGAATTCCAGCCTGTTTGCTGCTGAGAACGAATGGAGCCTGTTTGGCGGCTCCTGTCCGTTCTCACAGCGCAGTAGCTGCCCAGGGAGTGAGGGAGAAGTGGCGCGAGCAGGGGGAAAGAAGAGGGGCAGATGCGTTCCCATTAAACTTAATAGGCTGGGAATTAGCACCACATTGCACAGAAAATGCACACGTTTCCTGTGCAATGTGAACTGCGAATGCACCGCACCTATGTGAACCTGACACATTGAAAACAACATGTTTTCAAATGTCATGCGAATTGGATGCGGTGCAAGCCTCATCCAATTTGCATAGGTGTGAACCCAGCCTAAAATATGATACACTTTGCTATCAGTTTACTAATGCTAGCAGCAGAAGAGGGCTGAAGTGGGCTGATCAGAGACTGCTGCTGCCATCATACTTTATGCAATGGTACACGTGAGGGGATGGTTCTGGAAACAAGCAGGTGCATGGGAAAGAGACTGTTCTGCTGCTACTGGATGATCAGATCCTTGTCATAGCTGACCACAATCGGGTGAGAATTTAGAGAACCAAACAGACTGAGAACCTGAGAGGGTGTGATTTGGATGCCTGGTGAGATCAGACTGTACTAGAGAACACTCCCAGCACTTGTAAAGAAGGAAAATAAGGACTGTCTCAGCAGGTTTGAAAGAGACATAATCAGCTACTTTTATCCCTGTCTGACTTGAGCTTGACTTTTACTGAATCAGAGCATGTGCCCTGGGACTGGTAAGAGACTAATATAATACAAGTTAATCTGTTGTCTGCTAGGAACTGTTATGCTTTCTTTAAGGGCCCCAACTTTGACGGCCAATGTTTTTTTTTTTTTTTTTTTATCAATCAGTGGTCAGTGGAATGAAGCTCAGACTGTTATAGCAAGTTAGGACTGTCTTTATATACTGTTGCAGTTCAGTTCTGTTAATTACTGTTAATCAGAATACTGCAGATGTTTAACCATATCTCTCAGAGTAATGCTGTTGTCTTATTGATTGTTTATATAAGTACACTTCCTAATCCTCTGTACTTTTAGGCCATGCTTTGCTGAATAAATTATTTGAAATAATTCAAGGTGTGATGGTAAGTGCTGGGTTAACGGGGTGTGTAAACTTCAGGTGTGCAGAGAAACCACAAAACAATTCAGCGACTCCTCTGGGGATAGCGCTACACAAGGAAATAAGAAAAATAATGTAGTTAATCCAATTGCTAGACAAGCCATATTGTAAATGTTATTATTAAGAATTACATTTCATTTTCGATTTGCAGCCACTGCAATTTTCTGTAAAATTCAATGCAATATGGTAACTTGGAGGCCTTCTGTAGACATTTGCTGCTTGTGTGACTGGCTCATTGATTTTCCCAGAAGCCTGCACTAGAATACAAGTCAGATTTTAGACATCCTCTGCAATATGAATTATATTTGTGGTGATATACCCCAAATAGAGTTTATAATTATTATTACTTCTAAAGGGATTTAGACACTGTAACCTTCCTCACTAGAACACTGCAAATGCATCAGCTGATTAGAATGAACACAGACACTCTCATTCCGTTACCAGACTTTCAAAAACATAGTTAAACATAGAGCTTTTTCTTCAGAGCAGAAACATGCTACTTAAGTTTGTTAAAACCCTTGCAATGTACATTGATCACCCGATGGGGGGGGGGGGGATTGCTTTGGTTCTCAATAAAAGTGGGGTTGTTCTTTAAGGGGGAAAGGCAAAGATGAAAGGAAAAAGATTATCAGGGGTTTAAAATATGTGGCGTACAATGCGGAATCAACATATTGAGGGGGACAGAAGGCAACAATACTGGAGGAGAAAACGTACTGATAATAAATCTTACCTCAAATAGAGGCCAAAAACCATCAGATGTATCATGTGCATAAGTGCTTAGGGACCAGTAACATAATATGGCCAAATATAAAGTACAGGCAGCCCCCGGATTACAAACAAGATAAGGTCTGTAGGTTTGTTCTTAAGTTGAATTAGTATGCAAGTGGGAACAGGTACATTTTTCAAGTGTAATTCCAGCCAAAAAAATGTTTTTATGTTTTTTGGATAGCATAGGGAAGGATTAACACCCTTGTAATGTTTGTTTTGCTGTCGGTTTCTGTTCAGAAGATTTCACCTCACTTTCTATCCCTGTGACAATTGGATTTTGAAAATTTCAGGTTGTTATGGAAACAAAACTTGGTGATAAAGAATCAGTGGAGACACCTTTTTCCCATGATAACTTTTACAGGAGTGAATTTCCCTTCCTAGGGGGAGATTTCCCCTCACTTCCTGTTGTCTCCCTCCGTTTGTAAGTAGGAGTCGTTTGTAAGTCGGATGTTTGTAACTAGGGGACCGCCTGTATTTTATCTGTGATATGTGAATAGGAATAGAGAGACAGTCGCCATCATAAGTAAGCCATTTGGTAAAAATAAAAGTAAAATCTCAGAATGTGTAGACACCCGGAAGATCAACCAACACTCCACAGCCATTACCCATGCCAGCTACCATGTGAATATGATGCTAAGGTGAAAAGGTATGTTGGACCTTAATATCACTCATTAAAAAGTCCAGATGAAAGGTAAGATGTATATCCATACACCCCAACACTCAAATGAGAGGATGGTCTATATAAATAAGGTCAAAGACAAAACAACAGAAGTAGGAAGAAACAACAGAAGGGAGAATATACCATATTTCTCTGACCTCCTACTGTATATCCTTACTTTTATTCATTATTCTCATAATATGAATTCAATAAAGAGCCAATGATCAAAATTACACTGCACAGCCTCGGCACTTTGTTAAATGATAGAAAGCCTAAGCTACAGCAAGGTAGGTCTGAATCACGTAAGTTGCCACAAGCCTGGAAGGCTCTGAGGCAAATAAATTAGAATCCTCTGCTTAACACCTTTAATAAATAGCCAGCTGTTGGGTAAAACTTTCATAAAAGGCTGAAATGCTAAAAGTGATGACAGAGCATTTCTTACAGTGCATTAACTTTCATATGCCCACCATTCCTTATAACTTGGTACTAAGGTAACAGACTACCTTGTCTGTTTTAAATTTGGTTATAATGTGCAAGCAGCAGGAAGGTATCTTGGCATAGAAAGTGCTAAAAAAACATATCACAGTAGCTGCAGCGCTACAGATGCAGATACATGAAAATGTCTGTTTTTAGTCTAAAGTCTTGTGGTTTGGGCCAGCTGGTTGGTATCCAACATGGAGTAACTGCACACATAGACCAAGGAATGAGGCACGTTATATTAGAATAAAGTTAAACAACATACGACACTTGGTGATAGCAGCACGAGCTCTCCTAGTAACTCCAACATGGTGGCGACAGGGTGCAGAGATCAAGGCCAACTCAGTGTAGTGGTTCCTCACATTAAGGGACATGTACCGGTAGACATGTGCAAGTCGTTTCATCAAAATTTGGAATTCTCGCTAATTCGGAAATGTCCGAATAAGGAAAAAACGGTTTTCCGAAAACAAACATTCGTATAATTTCTATTACAATTATAATAATATAATTTGAAAGGAAATTCCAATACCTACCTACACTGTAATATTTTATAACCATTATTATAGTTTTTAATCATTTTTATTATTATTATTAATAATAAAAATAATAATAAAAAGTATAATAATAGTTATACTATTAAATTATATGTAGTGTAACGTTATACGAGGTGAGGTGATCAATGGACTATACGTGTCGCATGCATTCATTTGCAGTAGACTAAGGTGGAATCTGGTCCGGGTTTTACATGCCACCTTGGCAGGGTTGGTTCCGGACCAGATTTTTTGGTCCACTGGAATCCACTATCAGGTGGTTTAAATAATCAGGAGGAGAACAGAGTGTTGCTCTGGCCCGGGCCATCAGCCTGAGAGAGCTGACATATGGAAATTTGCTTATAGACTGAGACAAAAAGGTTTGCACTGTCCATGTTCGTGGGTGTCTGGGAGAAGCCCTGCACCACTCAGTTAAGAAAAACTGAAATGTTTAGTTAGTGCCTGGATGGCGAGGATTTATTTTCTGTTTTGTTTATTTGATTTCTACATGCAACCTTTTAAATAAACCTGGCTACACGCCAGATTTTAAGCAAATCTGCTGTTTGGACTGCCCTTTTTCCAGGGAAGGTGATCCCCATTGAGCTAACCCCCCACAGTTGGTATTGGAATTTCCTTTTAAATTTGGCTGTTAGTGAATGTAATGAATTATTAACCATTATTATAGGTTTTTTTATTATTATTATTTATTAATAATAATAATAATAAAAACTATAATAATATTTATAAACTATTAACCGGCTCCCGGCCAACTCATGTACATTTACTGCTGCAGAGTGGCGCTGTCCCGTGAATTGCCGTCTATAAATGGCGGTTCGTGCGTGCATTGTAGTGGACGGGAGGCGTGTGGCTGCGGCTCAGGCGGACTTGATCTCCGCCAGCGAGCCGCGATTGCCTAGCAGAGAGGAAGAACTGGGAACCGCTGATGTAAACACGGCGGTTCCCCGCTCTGTCAGGCAGCATGTGAGAGATCTACTGATCCCTGTAACAAGATCTCTTATGCCCATGGCAGCCCAGCCCCCTCACAGTTAGAACATGCCTAAGGAACACAGTTAACCTCTAGATCACCCCCTGCAGGTTAACACCTTCACTGGCAATGACATGTACACAGTAATGAGTGGCTATTTCAATTTCTGATCGCTGTATAAATGTCATTGGTCCCAAAAAAATGTCAAAAATGTCCGCCCCAATATCACAGTCCCGATAAAAATCGCAGATCGCCGCCATTACCAGTAAAAAAAAAAAAAATGGTAAAAACGCCAGTAATTAATTCTCATAGTTTGTAAACGCGGCAACTTTTGAGCAAACCAATTAATAAACGCTGATTGCGATTTTTTTTGCCAAAAATATGAGGAAGAATATAAATAGGCCAAAACCAATGAATACATTTGTTTTTTTATATTTTTTTTGGATATGTATTTTAGCAAAAAGTAAGACATTTTTTTTTGCAAAATTGTTGCTCTTTTTTTGTTTATAGTGGTGATCAGAAATAACGCAGAGGTGATCAAATACCACCAAAAGAAAGCTCTATTTGTGGGGAAAAAACGACGCAAATTTAATTTGGGTACAACATCGCACGACCGCGCAATTGTCAGTTAAAGCGACGCAGTGCCGAATCGCAAAAAGTGCTTTGGTCCTAATGTGGGAAATCCTTCCAATCCTCCAATTAGGTTTTAGTATTTCCTTTTAAATTTGTCTACCTGTTAATGAGCGAATTTTTCCAAATTCCCAAATTACCAATAATAACGAATACTGCATCTATACGAATGGAACGAACCAAATTCAAATGTTTCTGAATTCCCAAAATTTGTGTCCATTTTTTCCCCACAAATAGAGCTTTCTTTTGGAGGTAATTGATCACGTCTAAATCACTTCTGATCACCCATATAAACAAAAAAAGTGTCAATTTTGCAAAAAAACAAAACAATATTTCTTACTTTTTGCTAAAATACATGTCCAAAAAAATATATATTAAAAAAACAAATGTATTCATCGGTTTTGGCCGATTTATATTCTTCCTCATATTTTTGGTAAAAAAAAAAATTGCAATCGGCAATTGATTGGTTTGCGCAAAAGTTGCTGCATTTGCAAGCCATGGGAATTCATTTCTGGCGTTTTTACAACTTTTTTTTTCACTAGTAATGGCGATCTGCAATTTTTATTGGGACTGTGATCTTGGGACGGACATGTCTGACATTTTTGACACTTTTTTGGGACCAATGACATTGATACAGTGATCAGTAATTTAAATATCCACTGATTACTGTATAAATGTCATTGGCAGGGAAGGGGTTAACCTGCAGGGGGCAGGGAAGGGGGTTAACTGTGTTCCCTGTGTGTTCTAACTGTATGGGGGCTGGGCTGCCAGGGGCAGCAGAGATCTAACTGATCCCGAGTACAGGGATCAGTAGATGTCTGACATGCCGCCTGTCAGAACAGGGAACCACCATGTTTACATCAGCGGTTCCCCGTTCTGGCTCTCTCACAGGCGATCGCGGGTCGCCAGCAGACATCGAGTCCACCCGACCTGCGGCACTGCTCAGGGAGCGTGCGGCCCCCTAGCGGCGTGCCCGTGAGAGCTGACTATATGCAGCGATTCACGGGACAGAGCCACACTGTCGCCGCTTATAGTCGTTATGTGGTCAGGAAGTGGTTAACACTTGACCTTTCCCAAACCTTAGACTTTTACCAAATTAAACCCTATCCTTTACCTTAGCTCCTTATCCAGATCTTTTCTAACGACTAACACTAACCAAAACATTTGAAAAATGCATTAACCTTAATAAACAAAATATCATATTGAAATGACACCCGGCGTGTACTCAAAGGCTAGTTAGAATAGCCTCCAAGTGCTTCACCTTGAAATTATAATTATATAAATTGTTAGTACCATATTTAAAATAATGATTGTGCATAGGCTACTTTTCCTAGAGCTGTGGGCCAAACCCACAGAATGATGTAAGGGATATGTGACACTTGCAATGATTTGCCAGCAACAGAATTGCTATACAGGTCAGGAAAATACTCTCTTGTTTCCATGGTGTTACTCCCTGGTTGGCATGAGACATTCTGCGGCATTTCTGTCATTTCTCTCTGCCCTCTCCAGGCATCCTGTTGCTGGTAGATTGAAGCCAGAGACAAGATGGCAAGAGTGCCATGATCCTAAGTACCCCCCCCCCCCATTCTTCTTTTACTGGGTATGAGTGTTGGGCTTTGGAAACATACAGTTCCTTCCCCGCTCTATCCATTTAGTTCATCTGAGAAAGTAAAGCACACTGCTGCATACTAGCAGGAGAGTACTGCACTGGGATCACGCTAAAACACATAAGTATGTGCACAGGCAGTTTGTCTTGTTTGTTTTTAAGGACTCCATTTAAATGACTTGAATAGCAAGCTGCAGTTCAGTATAATCAACATGTAGCACTTCAATACACAATCTAATTTCCATGCATTTCCAAGAGATGTTTTGGTATGTACAAACACTTTAATAAGATTTTAAGACCCCTTCAGGCCTGTGACCACATGCATGTTCAGCTGTGGTATTTTGTTTTTTTAACGTGCATTGTATTAAGGCATCCCATTCATTTTGCACAGGCTGCCATTTCATGGCAACGGATCAGAAACCGGACCTGTAGAATATTTTTGAACAGCGTGTGTGTTGTGGTTCACTGCAGTGTCAGTACATTTGTAGGCTGGACCTAGGTCCAAGGTACCCATGCCTCCACCAAGCGGTGCTTTCTGTCCACCAGACCTTTCCACTAGACCAGGTCAGACAAGGCCCCAAATCTGTATTAGCGTCCTCCAGTTCTCAGAGTCTGTGTTTTGGGGACACATGGACTTGAATCCAAAGTAAAACCACTCTACAGGGCCTATAGTCAGTAAGCAGGGGGTTAGCCTGCAGTGCCCTTGAAAAGCCTATGTCCCAGTTGGATCTGCCACACTCCCCTCCCAAAAGAAAACTAACCAGGTCCCGGACCACCAACTGGTCTGGGCATGCATTAGTCAGGTAGAGTGAACCCACATTGTCAGTCCACATGATCTCCATTCTTGGCCACAGGGAAGAGCTGCCATTGGTAGGTGTGGTGCAGAGGTCATGGATTGTCTTATCTGCCTGCCAGCACTTCAGCTGGGAGGTCTTTACTGTTCCAAGGCTTGGTGTCAGGAAGGGTATGCCAGTAGACAGCATGGTTCCTCTAGGCAGACTTCTTTGCCTCTTCACAAGATAATTCATGTTCCCTTACATACACGTAGGCATTTGGGGAAAATGTATGCACAGGCACCCGCAGAGGTGCGCGCACACGTGCGCTTATATGTGTGCATCAGCGTGCTCACGTGCACAGCTGACAGATGTATAGCGCTAAATGGGCTATATAAACTGTGTCAGTGATCTGGTTCAGTGCTGCTTTGTCTTTCAGCCCTGTAAGGGGGTTAGCTCAGCAGCGGGTGTGTGTGACCCCCTGGAAGGGTCCACTACACAAATAGGTACAGCAAAACAGCAATTGTAGGTGAAACAAACAGTGTGGTTTATTTACACGAAATACAATTGGAGAAAAACAACAAAACAAAAGCCAACTTCAAAATAAATCAGAACCTCCGCTCTGGCTTACTGTTGGGGTGGGAGGATGACTTCCTCCACTTACAAGTCTTCAATCTGTCACTGGGAGGACTGAGATTCTGCTGTTGGGGAGGGAGGACAGCTTCATCCTCTCCCTGCTCCTTGGTTTGTTGCTGGGGAAAGAAAATGGCTTCCTCCTCTCCTGGGCCCCTGGACTGCCACTGAGGAGCTGAGCAGGCTGCCCAGTCTACTTAAGACCCATTCAGCTGCGGATACAACATCTCCTTGCTACTGTCTTCCAGGGGCATGAAACCCTTGCTGGGAAGGGGAGACTGCTTTTTCCGCTCCCGGGTCATCGTATTGCCACTGGGGAGATGAGCCGGTTGCTTCATCTCTCAGATCCCTGTCCCACTGCTGGACAGATGCATTTCTCCATCCAAATTCGTCCTGTGGAGAAAAGGGTTTATCAAGGTGAATCAACACTTGCTGTATCCGCCATAAGAGCTCCACTTCCATAGCCCAAGGAAAAGGGAGCCCTGCCCAACTGCTGAGCAGTCTTGCAGCCATCTTTAGGTGATCTCCATCTCCCACAAATTAACCCTCAGACCAGTGGCGTCACTAGGCGGGTGCGGGGGGTGCGGGACTCACCCGGGTGACACACGCCAGAGGGGTGACACCAGTGGGCAGCTGCGCACCCCCCACACTGATATACGTCTCGCGGCACCAGTGATCTGTCAAATTAGCCATCCCATCAAAAACTCTAACCACATCATTTCCGGGTGGAAATTTTGATGAGTTGACTAATTTGACAGAACACGGGCTGTGTTCTTCAGTGGAGCGTAGCGAAGCTGCCTCCCCCTCCTCTCTGTTTACATCTACACAGGAGGAAAAAAAAGGAGAAAAAGAGTAAGAAGATATAGTGTATCTGCTAAAGAAGCCGGCCAACACCCCAAACGTAATATACAAATGGTTTCCCCAGACAGGATGGCGGGATTTTAAAGGCACCGATGACATCAAAAGTTAATATAAAAATCAATTTTATTGTTGTACAAAAATATAAAAATTCATATGGGTTAAAAAGTATAGTATACAGGGGAACATATATACAGTATCTCACAAAAATGAGTACACCCCTCCCATTTTTGTAAATATTTTATTATATCTTTTCATGTGACAACACTGAATAAGTGACACTTTGCCACAATGTAAAGTAGTGAGTGTACAGCTTGTATAACAGTGTAAATTTGCTGTCCCCTCAAAATAACTCAACACACAGCCATTCATTTCTAAACCGCTGGCAACAAAAGTGAGTACACCCATAAGTAAAAATGTCCAAATTGGGTCCAATTAGCCATTTTCCCTCCCCAGTGTCATGTGACTCGTTAGTGCTACAAGGACTCAGGTGTGAAGGGGGGCACGGGTGTTAAATTTGGTGTTATCACTCTCACTCTATTATACTGGTCACTGGAAGTTCAACATGGCACCTCATGGCAAAGAACTCTCTGAGGATCTGAAAAAAAGAATTATTGCTCTTCAAAAAGATGGCCTAGGCTATAAGAAGATTGCCAAGACCCTGAAACTGAGCTACAGCTTGGTGGCCAAAACTATACAGCGGTTTAACAGGACATGTTCCACTCAGAACAGGCCTCGCCATGGTCAACCAAAGAAGTTGAGTGCACATGCTCAGCGTCATATCCAGAGGTTGTCTTTGCGAAATCGATGTATGAGTGCTGCCAGCATTGCTGCAGAGGTTGAAGGGGTGGAAGGTCAGCCTGTCAGTGCTCAGACCATACGCCGCACACTGCATCAAATTGGTCAGCATGGCTGTCGTCCCAGAAGGAAGCCTCTTCTAAAGACGATGCACATGAAGAGCTCGCAAACAGTTTGCTGAAGACAAACAGACTAAGGACATGGATTACTGGGGCCATGTTCTGTGGTCTGATGAGACCAAGATAAACTTATTTGGTTCAGATGGTGTCAAGCGTGTGTAGCAGTAACCAGGTGAGGAGTACAAAGACAAATGTGTCTTGCCTACAGTCAAGCATTGTGGTGGGAGTGTCATGGTCTGGGGCTGCATGAGTGCTGCCGGCACTGGGGAACTACAGTTCATGGAGGGAACCATGAATGCCAACATGTACTGTGACACACTGAAGCAGAGCATGATCCTCTCCCTTCAGAGACTGGGCCGCAGGGCAGTATTCCAACATGATAACGACCCCAAACACACCTCCAAGAAGACCCCTACCTTGCTAAAGAAGCTGAGTGAAAAGGTTATGGATTGGCCAAGCATGTCCCCAGACATAAACCCTATTGAGCATCTGTGAGGCATCCTCAAACGGAAGGTGGAGAAGTGCAAGGTCTTTAACATCCACCAGCTCCATGATGTCGTCAGTGGCTACCTGTGAAGCTCTGGTGAACTCAATGCCCAAGAGGGTTAAGGCAGTGCAGGAAAATAATGGTGGCCACACAAAATATTGACACTTTGGGCCCAATTTGGACATTTTGACTCACTTTTGTTGCCAGCGGTTTAGAAATTAATGGCTGTGTGTTGAGGTATTTTGAGGGGACAGCAAATTTACACTGTTATACAAGCTGTACACTCACTACTTTACATTGTAGCAAAGTGTAATTTCTTCAGTGTTGTCACATGAAAGGATATAATAAAATATTTACAATAATAGGAGGGGTGTACTCACTTTTGTGAGATACTGCATATACCAGTGACCAAACAGGTCTGATACTGGATGCATTTCACAAAAAAACTGCATATGCGATCCAACATGTTTCAGAGTGTAAGTGGACTCCTTCTTCAGGGTATATATTGCAGTTAGTATCTTCAAGAAACAAACTATAGAAAATATTCTATAATATTATCTGGTGAATATGTGACTGTTGCATTGCAATATCTGTAAGTTCATTCCTATGTTTTCCATTCCATTTCCATTCCCATTTGCCATGTTGGATCACATATGCAGTTTTTTGTGAAACGCATTCAGTATATTTAAACGACAGGGGAGTTTTATG
>BLSH010016179.1:1425194-1437890 GCA_018402905.1 Glandirana rugosa | reverse complement strand
GTAGTTCCACGCGTCTTAAATCATTAGACTCACCCTGTTTAGCCATAGCAACAGGAATCTGCGCACCTTGATGTTCCATAGATGCTTTCGGTAAAGCCATCTCTGTCACACAGCCAAAGTTAGTGTCAGCACCTGTAAGAAAATCAGCTTCCAAAAGGTTAATCTTGTCAGACACAGTACAAGCATTATGAACAGAGCAATCATCAACAGGAATATCACACAGAAATCCACTCAAATGATCATTAAAATCACTTTCACTATTATTCAGTTTCTTTTTTCTTTTTTCACCTGACTTATGAGGTACTTGACCCCCAGGAGGTTCGAACCTGCGGGGCCTCTTGTGAAGCCTAGTCGATCTCCTTTGAGATGCAGAGACAACAGCCTTGGACCTGTCAGCTGAGACGTCAAGGAGGGGCCCAGCCGCCTCAATAGGCGGATCCGAAGTGACGTTCATCCCGGAAGGCTGAGGCGGAGGAAATGACGCTGCCCGGATATGTAGAGAGGAGGAATGAAGCCCCGGAGCCGGATCCCGAACGTCCACCGAAGGGCCAGGAAGTGCCACCTCCTCCGGATTCATGGCAACATCAACCGAAGAAGAAGTAGGGGGGAAAGGCTCCGCCGCATACGGGGCAGATAAACACCGACGAATCCACTCTTCGCCGCCGACATCCGCGGCCCTGTCCATCATTAAACGAAGTAAGTTCTCCATGCTAGCCGGCGCAGACACGCTTCCTCTGCTTCTTCACTCCCGACTGCTGCTGCTATGACACATTTTCTTTTATTATATAGGTCCTAACTCGTGCCTATGCTTTAACCATTGGCTACCTTAAAGCAGCTCCACCAATCATAAATAACATATGAATTAATTATATAATTATTTAAACATCAACCGTTACTCTTGTCTGTCACGATCCCATATGTGGTGGGGTGGGGGACATTTCATGCCTCACCCCTCACTGTTATTACAAAACAGAAAAACTTACTAATAGCAACTACATAGATTCCACATACAGGTAAAATAAACGGTAGGCTGAAAAAAAGGCGTTAAAATATCTTTTGAGTTCCACCCAAAAAAGGAAAATAATTTGCATTCTCAGAGCTTTAAACCTGTATTCAGCTATTCTCTGATACAATCTACAGAGTAAGCACCTGTGGAAGTCTATTACACATTTTTACAACTCTCACAGCATTTTGTTCTCCAGTTTTGCCTTCCAGTTATCAATACAACTTTTATAGCAAGTGAGACAAGGTTAGACATTGCTTTCTTTATTAACTGTCCTAATAAAGGTATCGCCATATCTCAGTTGGTTTTCATGGGCAAAACAATTCCCTTTCCTTAAAAATAGACAGCTTGCAGAAAACATTTTTAGGATTCCGAATCTTTACTTCTAAAAGGATGCTAAAATGTTTTGGGTCAGTTTTATTTTAGTTTTTTTTTTTAAGTTTATATATATATATATTTTTAATATTTTAATACAATAATTGTTTTACAAATAAAAAAAGCACAATGATTTGGCAAAATAAAGAGAAGAGCAGTAATCATCCTCTTTCAGGCAGACTCATGGGCCGAGTAGCAGCTGGTATCAACAGGTTCAACAGGAACCTGCCAACACCAGCATCCAATTGGCAATCACAGCCAATGGCTGCAATTGCTGATTAGTGTGTTCTGGCTTGGGGACAGTCCCCCTGTCAGACCACAAAGGCACAGCAGGGGAGATCGGAGTAAAATGTGTGATGTTCTACCCCCTATAATGGTATTATCACCAATGTGATAACCACATAAACAAAAAAAAAAGAGAAAAAAAAGATAAATATACACTATATTACCAAGAGTATTGGGACACCTGCCTTTACACGCACATGAACTTTAACCACTTGCCGCCCGCTCACCGTCAAATGACAGAGGGGCGGTGCAGCTCTCGTTCTGGGTGGACATCATATGACGTCACCCATTCAAACAGAGCATGTGCGCGATTAGGTGTGCGCATCCCTGCACTGCGTGTACCCGGAACACAGCTCGTCACCGTCGGGGGTGAACAGCCAATGGGCATGGCTGTTTACCATGTGATCGGCTGATTACAGATGGTACTTCCCCCATGTACACGGCGCATGCGCGTGATCATGTCGGTGGTGGCGTGTTCTTTGGAACACTGCTCCTCCCCGACCAGGGTATACAGCCATTGGCCGGCGGCTGTTTACCATGTGACCGGCTGTGATCCTTTCACAGCCAATTACAAATATAAACACAGAGCGGTAACTAGCTGTTATTGGCTCTTCTCTCCTCACACACCATTTCCAGTGTGAGGAGAGAAGAGCCAGGAGCAGTGAGTTACCGATCTGTGTATTGTACTGTACAGCACAACACCTGTCACATCACCACTGCTCCCCCATTGCACCTGTCACCCAAAATTCACCATATCTGCCCCCATAAAGTGAACCTGTCATCAGAGACTGCCATCAGTGACCTTTGGTGCACCTGACACCCATCAATGACCGTGGCCTGTCACCCATCACCCATCAGTGACCGTGGCTTGTCACCCATCACCCATCAGTGACCACCGTGCATAACCCATCAGTGGCCACCGCCAGACACCCGTCTCCAATCAGTGACCACCCCCAGTCACCCGTCACTTATCATGACCAGTCACCCATCACCCTTCAGTGACCACTGCCAGTCACCCATCAGTGACCGTGACCTGTCACCCATCATTGACCAACACCAGTCACCTATCAGTGACCAGCGCCAGACACCCGTCAACCATCAGTGACCACCATCAGTCACTCGTCACCCATCAGTGACCACCGCCAGACACCTGTCACCCATCAATGACCACCACCAGGCACCCGTCACCCATCAGTGACCGTGCCCTGTCAACTGTCACCATCAGTGACCACCACCAGTCACCCGTCACCCATCAGTGACCGTGACCTGTCCCCGTCACACATCAGTGACCACCGCCAGACACCCGTCACCAATCAGTGACCACCACCAGTCACCCGTCACCCTTCAGTGACCGTGGCCTGTCACCCATCAATGACCACCGCCAGTCATCTGTCACCCATCAGTGACCACCGCCAGTCACCATCACCCATCAGTTACCACCGCCAGTCACCCTTCACCCATCAGCACATGATGTCCACCATCCATGATGACACGACAGTTGAGGTTCAAAGAAGAAGAGGTCCTACTGAAAAGCCAACATGTGTCCAAGATTACAATCTCTACATGGGGGGGGGGGGGTGGATTTCAACAACCAGATGATTCAGCCCTATTTGGCTATAAGGAGGTCCCGTTTGTGGTACAAGAAAATAGCAATATATCGCATCCATTTGGCCATTTATAACACCTATATAATCTTCACCAAATCCACGGAAAGCCCCGTCCCCTTCCTAAGATTCATTGAGGAAGTTGTCATGTCCCTCATCTATCAACAAGGCCCCTCCCCAGAAAACCTTTGATCTGATGTGGTTAGCCGACTTCATGAGCGCCACTTCCCGGACAACATTCCATCATCTGAAGCAGGCCGAAGATGCCAAAAAAGATGTCGCGTATGCAGCAAAAAAAGGATTTCGAAGAGGTACCAGCTACCATTGTCCCCAGTGTCCCTCCCAACCCGGCCTTTGCATTGATGAATGCTTCAGACTTTACCACACATCCCTACAATATTAGCCCATATATTTCCCCTTTTTCATCATTTGTGCTGACCAGTTTCCATGCTTCCTTAAATAATCATGCCACTTCCTTCCACATGAACTGACCCTGGACTGTTTCTTGACTATGCCTCTGCCTATCGTTTGGACTGCTTTCACATGAACTGACCCTGGCCTGTTTAACAACTATGCTTCTGCCTACCGTTTGGACTGCTTGCACGTGAACTGACCCTGGCCTGTTTTATCAACTACCCTTCTACCAACGGTTTGTACTGCTTGCACGTGAACTGACCCTGCCCTGTTTTATTGACTATGCTTTTGCCTACCACTTGGACTGATCTGTTGCCCTGCTAACGTAGTACAGATGGGTCCCACATATGTGAGGGGCACCATAATTGTTTTTCAGGATGGAGAAAACAATTTTTTTGTTTTCTCCGGGTTTCGTAATTTCTGGAATAGGGCCTGCTTGCTTGGAGGCTTCAAAGGGATTTGGGTGGGAGAAGCCCCTACCCCTGTGCCCCTATGCACAGGTCTTACTTGACTGAGGCCCCCATCCTGCTGCTGACTTACTGACATTGTGCCTCTGCCTGTCGCATGAACTGACCACACCTCTGCTTGCTACCTGGAAGTAATTAGCTATAGTGAGAGGCAGTATGTTTACGAAGGGCTGGAGAGCGGTACAATGAGTGACTGCAGGTAACAGTGTACCAGGACCAATATTATGGCTGTGCTGGCTGTCTCTGCCTGGACAATTCCTATGGAAAAATGCTTTGGCTGTGCTGACAATATTCTTGTACTGACTATAGACAATATTCCTGCCTGCTGCCTCGATAATTACTGTTGCTGTCGCTAAGCACATCCCTGCCTGCTGCCCGGACCAATGCTCTCCTCTGTGGACACTACTAAAACCACAGATGCAGCATTTCTGTGACAAGCTCTGCCTTGGCTCCTCCCTCAGGACTAGTGAATATTATAAAAGAAAAGGGCTAGTGCCCTCCCAGCATTCTCCTTTTTTTCGTTATACCTCATGGTCAGTGAATAATGGTCGAATGTCCTTACCTCTGTAATCGGCAGCTTCCATCTGGGTTCAAGCCTCTCCCAGGTGCAGTCCCTATTCTTGGGCAACTAAACGCGCTAATAAGGTAGGGAGTTCCTTCTGTGGGTCTTTTGGGACAGCAGTTGTCTCTTAAGTAGGAGTACCTATCTGCATTTATATACTGGCATTTGCTCAAGCTTGCAGCAAAGAAAGCAGCTGTATCTAATTTTCACTTTGCCTTACCCTTCCAGGTCTCTCTCCTGTTGTCCACCCCCTCTCACTTCCTTTCCTTAACCCCTTCAATACCAGGCACTTAGAACACTTCCCGCCCAGACCAATTTTCAGCTTTCAGCGCTGTTGCGTTTGAATGACAATTGCGCGGTCGTGCGACGCTGTACCCAAACAAAATTTTTATCATTTTGTTCCCACAAATAGAGATTTCTTTTGGTGGTATATGATAATCTCTGCGGTTTTTATTTTTTGCGCTACACATAAAAAAACCCGAAAATTTTGAAACAAAACTTTGCATAAGTACATTTTCTCTATCACTGACATGCCCTGATGTGGCTACACTGATGAGGCTAGACTGACAGGCCATGATGAGGCAGTACAGATTGGCACTGATGAGGTGGCAATGATAAGGTTGCATGGATGATGGGGCACATACAGTGCCTTGCGAAAGTATTGATTTTTGCGACCTTTTGCCACATTTCAGGCTTCAAACATAAAGATATAAAACTGTAATTTTTTGTGAAGAATCAACAACAAGTGGGACACAATCATGAAGTGGAACGAAATTTATTGGATATTTCAAACTTTTTTAACAAATAAAAAACTGAAAAATTGGGCGTGCAAAATTATTCAGCCCCTTTACTTTTAGTGCAGCAAACTCTCTCCAGAAGTTCAGTGAGGATCTGTGAATGATCCAATGTTGACCTCAATGACTAATGATGATAAATAGAATCCACCTGTGTGTAATCAAGTCTCCGTATAAATGCACCTGCACTGTGATAGTCTCAGAGGTCCGTTTAAAGCGCAGAGAGCATCATGAAGAACAAGGAACACACCAGGCAGGTCCGAGATACTGTTGTGGAGAAGTTTAAAGCTGGATTTGGATACAAAAAGATTTCCCAAGCTTTAAACATCCCAAGGAGCACTGTGCAAGTGATAATATTGAAATGGAAGGAGTATCAGACCACTGCAAATCTACCAAGACCTGGCCGTCCCTCTAAACTTTCAGCTCATACAAGGAGAAGACTGATCAGAGATGCAGCCAAGAGGCCCATGATCACTCTGGATGAACTGCAGAGATCTACAGCTGAGGTGGGAGACTCTGTCCATAGGACAACAATCAGTCGTATACTGCACAAATCTGGCCTTTATGGAAGAATGGCAAGAAGAGAGCCATTTCTTAAAGATATCCATAAAACGTGTCATTTAAAGTTTGCCACAAGCCACCTGGGAGAAACACCAAACATGTGGAAGAAGGTGCTCTGGTCAGATTAAACCAAAATCGAACTTTTTGGCAACAATGCAAAACGTTATGTTTGGCGTAAAAGCAACACAGCTAATCACCCGGAACACACCATCCCCACTGTCAAACATGGTGGTGGCAGCATCATGGTTTGGGCCTGCTTTTCTTCAGCAGGGACAGGGAAGATGGTTAAAATTGATGGGAAGATGGATGGAGCCAAATACAGGACCATTCTGGAAGGAAATCTGATGGAGTCAGAGACCTGAGACTGGGACGGAGATTTGTCTTCCAACAAGACAATGATCCAAAACATAAAGCAAAATCTACAATGGAATGGTTCACAAATAAACATATCCAGGTTTTAGAATGGCCAAGTCAAAGTCCAGACCTGAATCCAATCGAGAATCTGTGGAAAGAACTAAAAACTGCTGTTCACAAACGCTCTCCATCCAACCTCACTGAGCTTGAGCTGTTTTGCAAGGAGGAATGGGCAAAAATTTCAGTCTCTCGATGTGCAAAACTGATAGAGACATACCCCAAGCGACTTACAGCTGTAATGGCAGCAAAAGGTGGCGCTACAAAGTATTAACTTAAGGGGGCTGAATAATTTTGCACGCCCAATTATTCAGTTTTTTATTTGTTAAAAAAGTTTGAAATATCCAATAAATTTCGTTCCACTTCATGATTGTGTTCCACTTGTTGTTGATTCTTTACAAAAAATTACAGTTTTATATCTTTATGTTTGAAGCCTGAAATGTGGCAAAAGTTCAAGGGGGCCAAATACTTTCGCAAGGCACTGTATATGCAGCACTGATGGGCACTGATAGGCAGCACTAATAAGCAACACTGACAGGCACTGATATGCTGCACTGATAGGCGGCACTGATAGGTGGCACTGGGCACTGACTGGTGGCACTGCTGGGTACTGATAGGTGGCACTGCTGGGCACTGATAGGTGGCAATGATGGGCACTAATAGATAGCACAGGTGGGCACTGATAGTTGGCACAGGTGGGCACTGATAGACGGCACAGGTGGGCACTGGTACATGGCACTGGTGCATATAGCACTGTTAGGGATGACACTGGCATGCATCACATATGGGCACAGTGCCATCCCTACAGTGCACTGTATTGCTCTTACCTGGTGGTCTAGTAGGGGGGCTCCCTGGTGGTACCTGGGCAGCCTCCTGATTGTCTCCCTGGTGGTCCTGGGCGGACTCCTTAAGGTGTCCCTGGGGGGGCTCCCTGGTGGTCCTGGTAGGCTCCCTGGTGGTCCAGTGTGGTGATCCTGAGGGGGGCTGCACTGATAAAGGTTCAGCGCAGCCCCCCCCGTCAGGAGAGCAGCCGATCGGCTCTTCACTGCTCAGGTCTGCAGACCTGAGCAGAGGAAAAGCCGATAAACTGCTCTTCCTATTTACACTGTGATGAGCTGTGATTGGTCCGATGGAAGCCTTTTACCCCGGTCAGTAATGCGGTGGGTCAGACTGACCCACAGCACCACTGCGTGCCGCGATGTGCGTGCGATCACAGGTTATCCTGAGGACGTCCAGTCAGGATAATGAACCCCCCGCCCGGCCGTCATTTGTCAATAGCCAATTAGCTCAACCTCCTCCAGAGAAGTTAACTCTTCTTAGCCCATTCTTGAGAGAATCCTCTCACCACACAGCCAATATCCCTCCTAGAGATCAGGATGATAATGGCCATTTAAGGATAGCTAAGAAAAGCTCAACCTTCAGACGTCAACTCTTCCTTAGTTCAGCCCTATGTCCAGGCTGTAAGATCAGATATTGGCTGGGAACACTACATCTGAGAACTCAAAGATGTACCTCCCATTTCTAAGGGAGCAGGTTTCCTTCTTTCCTCTGGGGGATATCAGAGATGTCATAAACAGAAAAATGTATCCACTGTCAGAACAAGATTCTGCAATACCAGACGGCCCACCGGAGGTAGACGCAGCAGAAGTTCATCTCATCAATCAATGATGCAGCCTCAATGGAGGATCCTCTAGGTAGATGAACAGACCGTGACTGAAAAGAGCTTACCAATGGCGGGCAAACGCCTGGAAGCCAGCAATTGCCTTATCTGTATCCAAAGCCATGCAGGCATGAACCGAAGACAGGTAAACAGTGACTCTGCAAATGTCCCTAGAGGAAATATAGGCAAAGCTTTGGGCAAATTATAGCTCTCAGCAGACTTCACTGGTGAGACGGCAATGGATACATTTCAGTAATTCACAGGATCAATGTCACTTCTTGTAATAGCAATACAGGCATTGTGGTTAGAACTATGGGTAACTGACACTGCATCAGACCAAAATTGGTGTAAGGCTCTGCTTATACTGCTGCGAGTTGCTGTGCGCCTTGACACACGTGAAGTCACACGACAAGTGAAAATCTATGTATTTCAATGGTCCCCATTCTAATCAGTGCGGCTCAAGTTGCAGCGACTCCAAAAAGGTTTTTGCACTACTTTTGATGCAACTTTGATCCAGAGAGTGTAAAGTTGGGTCAGAGCTGCACTCAGGGTCGCATCAGAGTCACACTCTAAATTGCATGACTTTGGGGTCGCAGTAGTGGAAACCTAGTGTAAATACTTTGATGGTAAAACACTCTTTGAAGATAGGTTACAAAGACATATTTCTGTCACAGGAAAAAAGTTAGACTTGTTCTCCCAGAACAACAGAATTAGAAGTACCCGGGGTTTAAGGAATGCTTACTCGCATGCACCCATACTGTAACTGTTACAGGAGTACCTGGGTTTTTTGACCAAATAGGTCCTTTTACAATTCCAGAGCCTCCCCTTCGGACCTTGCACTTCTTTCAGAGCCTTCATGGGAGCTCGGATCACTATCCAAGCTTCTCTACGAGAACTGGGTCGCAGTCCTTATCACTAATGAGATTATGTCCTCCTCTTATCAAAAGATCCAGCAAAGCTAGTGGAACACAGGTGGAGGTTGTGGCCTACACTATCAAGATACAGCTGGGTGGTAAATCATCAAAGGAGTCATCTTTTCTCCAGTTTAGATGCCTTATTCAATACCGCAAATGGGATGGTGTCCCTATCATTTCAGAAGGTGTGGGCGATCATTCAGAAGATAAGGAAAGTGAGGCTATGGTCCTACCTAACAGCCTTGAGCTAACTCATCTTAATAAGGTTTTTTGTCTACCTGTATCCAGATAGTCCCATGGACACATGGATACCTCAGGCACCTTTATCTAGAATTCCGGAAGCAATTGAGCAAACCATCTATCCCAGTCCATATATCAAACAAGTTTGATGCACAGGAGTCTGCACTAGTGGACAAAGAGGGAGATGCTTGTAAAGCCACATCCATTAAGGCATGTCTTCTGGACCAAAGTTACCACAGGTGCCAATGCAATAGGCTAGGAGGCACATTGTAGCCAGACGTTGGTTCAAGAGAGATGGGCGTTTAATGTGGCAGACATCATCGCAAATATCCTGGAAATCCAGGCAGCTTATCGCGCATTGGTAGCTTTGCTCTCCAGATCAAGGACAAATCAGTTCTGATTTGGATAGACAATGGAGCCACAATATTATACATACATCACGGAACCCACAACAGTTCCTGAAGGAAGTGGAACCCATCTTCATTTGCGCAGAGGGGAATCTGAAGGACCTAAGAGTAGTCTATCTTCCAGCCCACTTATAACACAGAGACTCATCACCTATCCCAAAGATTCTCGGATACCAACAGATGGTCCCTACAACTGAAGTTATTCGGTTGGATTGTGGGCCAGTGGGCTTTTTCCTGAACTGCATCCTTTTGCTACAACAAACAGTACCAAGCTGCGGAGGTTTATGTCACATCTACCTCACCCTTGGGCAGAAGCAATAAATACCCTGTCAAGTCCTTGGGCATGCAATTTATTTTAGGCCTCCTCCGGCCTCCTACCTCAAATTCTCTTGAGACTTGCAATATCAACAATAATGGTGATAACAGCCCTGCCATATTTGCAGGAAAAAAAAGATTCTGACTGCACACTGCAACTTGAAAGAAGTTGTGAAATTTATTGGTAAATCCTCAAAAAAGTACAAAATGCAGACAAAATGATGACATCCAAAGCCATTAGGCAAAATGGTTGACGCGTTTCACGAACTACATGTTCGCTTAATCTCATGATTCCCTAGGGCCTCTGGTAAATATTCCTCTGAGACCCTTTCTTCTAGCTCCAGGCATCACACCTATCAGAACCCTTGCAGATTGAGCCTTCACATTAGGATCTTAAAACAGACTCTTTAATCATTAGGAGGTTCCTTTAGAGTTGTTTCAGCTCTGCTCAAACCACAGGAGCCTTCAACAAACAATATGAATGACAAGGTTTGGAATAAGTTTAGATCTTTCGCTAACATCAAAACTTCCTCAATTCTGATGTACCCTGTTCCTCCCAACTCCATGACCTCCGGCAAGCAGACCATGACTTAGGATAAGGATTAAGCATCTTAAAGGTACAGCTGGTGGCAAACTCGGCTATGACAACAATACCTGGGCCAAAGATCCTTTGATATACAATTCTTCAAGGCAGACAAGAAGATAGGCCCACCTGTTAAAACAAATCTATCCCACTTGGGACTTCTCTATCGCTCTGGAACCCTTATCCAAACAGCCTTCTGCCCCATCTACTTCAGAATCCTTGTGGAATCTCATTTGGAAACTATTCGTCTTTGCATCAATGGCATCAGAGCTTTAAGCTCTGGGATTAGAAGAAAATAGTATTATTTTCATTTTGTGCTTGGGTAAGATTGGACTTAGAACGGTACATGGATTCATCCCTAAGTTCTCCTCTTCCTCTACTATCGCTGAGCCTTGGGTCCTGCCAATCTTTTCAGATCCAATTTCGACCTTCACGAAGACATTACTTTTGTACTAAGACACTGTTTTAAAGCCACAACTCCCTTCAGACTTTTCATCTAACCTATTTGTAATACTCAAAAAAAAAAAAAAAAACAGGGGCAGAGAAGCATCATTTGCAATGGAGGTCTCTGGAATGTGGCCCTACAGTATGCATTATGCTTAGCCATGTCTTGCCATGTCTAGAATATCAGAGCTTTACAATACCTCATGGGACATGTGGTTCTGCAGCAGCTGGGAATAGATTGCAGATCCCTGCTCCAGTACAATAGTTCCACGGATAATCAAATTGTTTAAGAAGGTTTACAGGTCTACTTTACTTGGGCTGTATGCCACCCACTTGTTTTCTGCTTCTTGGACAGTCAGAGCAGACGTATCCATCAAAACAATCTAAAGGGTAGAATCATGATCATCTCAACATGCGCTTATGAAACGTTACAGAATAGACCCTGGAGCTTTCTCATCTGTAGAAACTGGCACACAGACTAACCAGGCAGGAATTTGCCTATGTTGAATCCTTTTCTCAAATAATTATTTTACTATGTATCATCCCACCCATTTCAGCTAGTTGTTTTGTAACAGGTATGCTGCCATGGAGGCGCCAGGAAAACAGAAAATGTTATCATACTTACCATAATTTTCTTTTCCTGGTGCCTATCCATGGCATCATACAATCCCTCCCTGGGTATGCTATATAATGTAGAATGCTGGGAGGACACTAGCCATTTTCTTTAATAATATTCACTAGTCCTGAGGGAGGAGCCAAGGCGGAGCTTGTCACAGGTATGCTGCCATGGATAGGCACCAGGAAAAGAAAATTACGGTAAGCATGATACAATTTTCTGGGGTTTTTTTGCTACTTGGATGTTGGGCCTCTGTATGTGGCCAGGCTGTGTTGGGGGGTGTTTGTACTTTCCTGACTTCTTAGTGTCTCAAGAAATTAGATAGGCCTTCAGTACATCAGGTGTGATCAATGTTCAATGAGTGGCACCATAGCTTGTAGACTCTATAACTTTCACAAAGACCAAATAATACACACTGATTTGGGTTATGTTTACCAAAGATATGTAGCAGTATAAATTTTGGCCAAAATTTATGAAGAAAAATTACTAATTTGCAAAATTGAAACAAAGAAAAAGACATTTTTTCACAAAATGTTTGGTCTTTTTTATTTACAGCACAAAAAAATAAAAAAAACACTAGTGATTAAATACCACCAAAAAAAGCTCTATTTGTGTGAAAAAAGGACGCAAATTTCATATGGGTACAGTGTTGCATGACTGAGTAATTGTCATTCAAAATGTGAAAGCTGAAAAATGGCCTGGGCAGGAAGGGGGTTTAAGTGCCCAGTATTGAGGTGGCTAATGAGATCCCAGTCTTAGTCTGTAGGGTTCAATATTTTGGGGGAAGGACGGGTCCGGTAAAAAGTCGAAAGTGTAAAACTTACTGTTAATGAGTCAGTACGTTGTGACATGGGTATACTTTAAACGCAGGAAAAAAGTGTGTTTATCTCGAAAAAAACCACCATAAATTAGTGATCACAAAAAAAATAAAAAAACACGACATTTATTTTTTCTGGTTTGTAAAACACTTTTTTACAGAAAAAGAAACAAAGTTAAAACGTTTAATCATTAAAAAGAAGTATTTAAAACCGGTTTTAAATA
>BLSH010016179.1:1391493-1425184 GCA_018402905.1 Glandirana rugosa | reverse complement strand
ATGAGATGTGTAATTTATGCTCGTAGAACACCTGCAGGTGCTACATCAATGTTGGGCCTCTGTATGTGGCCTGGCTGTGTAAAAGTCTCACACATGTGGTATCGCCATACTCAGGAGTACCAGAATGTATTTTGGGGTGTCATTTTTACTATGCACATGCTATGTGTTGGAAATATCTTACGAATGGACAACTTTGTGTAAAAAAAAAAAAAAAGTGTTTTAATTTTTTTCCACAAAAATTTCTGGAAAAAAATGACGTATTCAAAAGACTCATTATGCCTCATAGATTATTCGTTGGTGTGTTTGCTTTACAAAATGGGGTCATTTTGTGGGCAATTCCATTGTCCTGGTGCTCCAGGGCCTTCAAAAGTGTAATAGGTGGTTGAGAAATAAGATATGTAATTTATGCTCATAGAACGCCTGATGGTGCTACTTCAATGTTGGGCCTCTGTATGTGTCCAGGCTGTATAAAAGTCTCACACATGTGGTATTGTCATCCTTTAGGTGGAGTAGCAGAATGTATTTTGGGGTGTAATTTTTGCTAAGTACATGCTCTGTGTTGGAAATATCTTACAAATGGATAACTTTGTATAAAAAAAAAGCGTTTTCATTTTTTTTCCACATTTTCCAAAAACTTCTGGAAAAAAATGACATGTTCAAAAGACTCATTATGCCTCATAGATTATACGCTGGTGTTTTTTTTTTCCAAAATTGGGTAATTTTGTGGGCAATTCCATTGTTCTGGTGCTCCAGGGCCTTCAAAAATGTGATAGGTCGTCATGTTATTAGATGTGTAATTTATGTCCCTAGAACACCTGATGGTGCTCCCTGCACATTGGGCCTCTGTATGTGGGTAGGCTGTGAAAAAGTCTCACACATGTGGTATCGCCATACTCAGGAGGAGTAGCAAAATGTGTTTTGGGGTGAAGTTGCAAGTATACATATGCCATGTGAAAGAAATAACCCGTTAATATGAAAATTTTGTAAAAAGTTGCAAGTTGCAAAGAACTGTGGGAAAAAAGTACAACTTCCAAACACTCATCATGCCTCTTACTAAATACATTGGAATGTCTACTTTCCAAAAAGGGGTCATTTGGGGGGTATTTGTACTTTCCTGACTTTTTAGTGTCTTAAGAAATTAGATAGGCCTTCAGTACATCAGGTGTGATCAATTTTCAATGAGTGGCAACATAGCTTGTAGACTCTATAACTTTCACAAAGACCAAATAATATACACTTATTTGGGTTATGTTTACCAAAGATATGTAGCAGTATAAATTTTGGCCAAAATTTATGAAGAAAAATTACCAATTTGCAAAATTGAAACAAAGAAAAAGGCACTTTTTCACAAAATGTTTGGTCTTTTTTTATTTACAGCACAAAAAAATAAAAAAGCACTAGTGATTAAATACCACCAAAAAAAGCTCTATTTGTGTGAAAAAGGACGCAAATTTTATATGGGTACAGCGTTGCATGACTGAGTAATTGTCATTCAAAATGTGAAAGCTGAAAAATGGCCTGGGCAGGAAGGGGGTTTAAGTGCCCAGTATTGAGGTGGCTAATGAGATCCCAGTCTTAGTCTGTAGGGTTCAATATTGAGTTGGTCCACTCTTTGCAGCTATAACAGCTCCAACTCTTCTGGGAAGGCTGTCCACAAGGTTTAGGAGTGTGTCTATGAAAATGTTTGACTATTCTTCCAGAAGCTCATTTGTGAGGTCAGGCACTGATATCCGACGAGAAGGCCTGGCTCGCAGTCTCCACTCTAATTCATCCCAAAGGTGTTCTATCAGGTCGAGGTGCAGGCCAGTCACGTTCCACCACAAACTTGCTCATCCATGTCTTTATGGAACTTGATTTGTGCACTGATCCAAATCATTTGGTGTATAGGGGGTTATGGTGTGGGGTTGTTTTTCAGGGGTTGGGCTTGGGGTCTGGCTTAGTATGTAGTCTATACCCAATCCTCTTACGGGCCACACAGGTCTTCCTGGCTTCTTTGGCCAGTCTCCAGGTCTAGGGTCCAGAGTCTCGTTAGTTAATACAGCAGTCTTATCAGTTTTCCCCACACCCTTGAGCTCTGTGACAGTCTTACCGGATCCTCTGGAGAGCCTTTCGCCCCTGGACACACCAAAGCGGGGCACAGACGGGTTCAGCAAGTCCTCAGAAGCCAAGTATTTTTCCACAAGGTCCACCAGTTGGCTTGCAGTTTTGGGGTCACCATGGCTGACCCATTTCTTCAAAGCAGCAGGGAGCGCACAGAGATCCATGACTACAAGATCCACAATCTGGGGCACGGTTTCCAGCTGCAACCACTTCCTTGTAAGAGGGACCAGATCAAACATTTGGGAGTGGGGTGGCTTGTCTGTGCAGTAGGTCCACTGATGCACCCGTTGGGCCCGGACGGCCATGGTGACACTCAGGCGTACGAGTACCTTTGCTTTTAAAGTCTCATAATCCTGGGCCTTGTCTGGTTCCAGATCAAAATAGGCCTTTTGGGGCTCACCTGTCAAAAAGGAGGCCAACAGCCCTGCCCACTGCTCCTTTGGCCACCCTTCGCGGTCGGCAACTCTCTCGAACGTTGTGATGTATGCCTCCACGTCATCTGTAGGTGTCATCTTCTGCAGGTGGTAACTGGCACATATCATCTTTTTTTCTACTGTCACAGGAGGTGTGGACCCCTTCTTTAATTCCAGCGAGGCCTCCGCAAACTGACGATTCAACTCCTGCTGAGCTGCATTGGCCTGTGCGACCTGTTGGTTGGTTTCCCACTGAGCCACAGTGGCTTGTAGCAGGGCCTTCATCGTCTCCTCCATTTTGGGATGATGTCCGCTTAGCTCCTGAGGATCAGCTTTCCGGAGGAACAGAGTCAGCGTGCAGGAAATTTTTCCTTAAAAATCTGGCGGCTTGCCAGGTTTATTAATAAAGTAAGGTTTTCAGGTAAAACAAAACATAAAAATAAGTCCTTGCTGTCTGGCGTTAAACTAAACAATATAGTTTCCTCACTATACTAAACAAAAGCAAAAAGGCAAACCTTGTCCTTCAAAGTCCAACAGACACAGAGCTCCCTCGGATCCCTCTCTCTGAGTCTCAGGCCAGAGCTCTTGTGAAATCTCTTCTTGGACATTAAATGCAGCTGCAGAGGGGTTTGGGTGGACCAGAAACTCGTTAGTGTGAGTTTAGTGTTTTTTTTCTCTCTTCCCCGGTCGCTCTTGTGTGGGGTGTACCTATGCTTGCCCTCCCTACCGCGGTTGCATCGATAAAAACTTCCTTTGGGTGGGACTTTTTGGTGAAAAAAGGTTTGACTCCAGTGAGTAAATAAGGAAATTATCGTATGATATATGGGTATGAACACTTACATGTTGTATATAATTTTTTCTTTTTTATAAACAATAATGATCTTCTTTATGAGTGTTTAGGCTGACCATACAGTATAAAATTTTCTTATACAATTTTCCTTTAGATGTACCAAAACCATATAATATGAGGTCAAACCTGAACACTTTCAATTTGCATGCAATCAGGCAGGTCCCTGCACTACAGAATTGAATAACTGGAGGGGGTCCTGTGCAGAAATCAAGGATCTGCATTTGATTTTAATGTTGTCTGGTGAATAAACTTTGTAAAATTGAATTTTAGACTGTTCGTCCTTCATTACCCTAAATGTTCACAGTATCTATTAATTACTATTGTGTTACATGTCTTAAGATTAGGTTCTTCATAAACTGACCTTCTTATTTACTCAATCATCCATAATAGAAAAAACTAGAGAAATATTGTAAAAAATTGAAATAGATATTGGTAAAGCAAAACAGAACAGTGATCTCTCCAGATGGTAGTTTTTGTGTTTGGTTTGACAAAATTGTTCTAGTATCATTACATGTTAAATGTTAATTTGTTCAATATCCTAGACAGAGTTTTGATTTCATATGAGGCTTCTTACTTGTGGAAGTAAAAATGTGATGTAAGTGATTAACTACTCTTGTGAATATTGATATTTGGACAGACATCTTGGAATATTCAAGTGAGATTGAGCATTTTGAGTATGAGAAAGCATTTTTTTGTTTTTTTCTGACAGCCTGAAATATGTAAGAAACTTGTTATAAACTAAGACAAGGGTTGGGAACTCTTGAGAGTTGGAGATCTACCTTAACAAAATGGAAGAGATCAAGAATAAACCTTTAAAAAAATAGCTAACAAGGCCCCAATAAAAAGTAAGGATGGTATGGAGACTGAACAATATAGTAAAACAAATGTCACTGTAAAAATATAAACTTAGCCTAACTTAGACGTTAGCTCAGTGAGAAATCTGCCATTCACTTTTATTCACAATTTGTTTCATCTCTGGGGAGTATTTGGTCAGGTCACCTCAAGCCTGATACAGCAGTTCATCTAGAAGACAGAACAACTGGTACTACAGGCTGACTTGCTTGACTAGTTTCAAGCCTGACTGGCCTGACTATCAGCTCCAACCTAGATGACTGGGTTGAGTTCTGGCCAGTGATATGTAGGGCAGTGTCCAGGGGTCAGTAGTATGTAAATCAGTGAACAAGGGTCAGTAGCTTGTAGGGAAGTGTACAGGAGTCAGTAGCTTGTAGGGCAATGTACAGGGTTCAGTATCTTGTCGGGCAATTTACACGGGTCAGTCGTTTATAGGGCCACGTACAGGGGAGATTATGTATGTAGGGAAGCGTACAGGGGTCAGGAATTTGTAGTGTGGTGGTGTGCTAATCCCCGGCAGCTCTCCTCTCCTGCCTCGACCATCTCATATGAGTTCACATAAAAGCACCTGGGACTGACAAAAGAGGAGGGGCGGTAGAGATCAATACAGTATGCTTTAGGCATGTGGCTTTCCTGTACCATTCTAAAATGGGGGAGGAACACCAATGTCCCGTCTTACCGATGGAGAGTCAACATGGCGGGAAATTAACTCACATGTCTGAGCTATCCCACTGGAAATCTGTCAATGCTGACAGCCAATCACAGATGGAGAATCCTACACCACTGGTGATTGGCTGTTGACTTTGACAGCTTCATGGCAGGATAGCTCAGAGGGCTTTAACGGGTTGCTGACCCCTGTCCTACATTATCCGTGACAGAATCAAACCTACTGGGCATCTCTATGTCAGATTCCACTGAGGAAGGTGGTGTAGGATGTTTTAAAACTTTGCGATTAGAGGGAGCAACTGGTGCTGAGAAGCAAGAGGAGGAATGAGCACCAGAGGGAATAAAAGACCACCAATGCGGCCAGTTCCAACTGCACAAGGCTTACCCTTGAATAAAGTGTAAACAGGGTCCTTAGTGGGTGGGTCAACTGCAGCTATAGAATGTTTGCTTCCCCAGGAATACACATTGACCAGTTAGGGAAGTATGGCTGTGTGACCTCTGTCACTGCAGGTGGAGCGCAATATTCACAGGTGTGTTTGCTCTCACTCACTATGTGTTTGACTGCAGCTAATTTGTCCCAATTCTTTAAAGAAAAAAACTCTGTGCGGCATCCTTCAAGCACCTCACTCTCTGGCAGAACTGCTGTCTGGGTAAAAGCAGCACCGGATAATTCAAAGGGTAGCTTGATTAAAACAGTATGCAGCCACCAGAGCACAGCAGAAACACAAGATGGGGAATGAGCTCAGGTAGCTTCAGATACTAGTCCGAACCCACTTGAGCTATCCCACCGGGAAGCTTTAAAAGTCGATAGCCAATTAAAAGTGGGGAACACCTCTACCACCTGTGATTGGCTGTTGGTTTCATCAGATTCCCAGTATAATAGCCCAGGTGGGTTCAGACTACTGTCTCAAGCTGCTTGAGCTAATCCCTGTGATCTATCACCTGCATGCAGTTGACCGGTAGGTCGTGATTGAAGGGTTCCCGATCCCTGAACTAAGACAATCTTTATTTAAACAGTATATACATCACGTAAACATTAAAAACACCCTAAACAAGCAATCTGACTGGCTTTACAATTAATAGTTCAAAATGTGACAAAATGTGAGTATGGCTAGGATTATGAAAGACCTTGGCACACTGGGATAGAAGCAGATTTCACCTAACAGTGGGAGGAGCTTAAAGAGGGATTATTAAACACAATCTGTGCCTAGTTGCTGTATACACTACACACAGTCCTTATACCCACAAAATACTCCTAATTACTGTGCCACAAGTGGCAGTTTCACAGACACACATAAACCTCAGGACAAAGGATCATTTTCAAAAAATCAAACATTATATATGCTTATCTACACACAAAATATCAGTTTGTTTGACTGAGCCTACCTTAAAGTATACCTAAACACAAACCAAAAATGTAATATTTGGTAGCTTATAATAGCTTACCAATCATTGGATGTGGTTTTAACTAAGGCTTTTATTATTTTATTATCAACTGGCGATTGGCCAGTAACACATCTGTCTTAGGGTGGCTACATTCATTGCTCTACTGTATCTATGGAGGAGCAATGTAGCCACCCTCAGACAGCAGCGTGGTCAATCAGTGTAGAGGGTGGTGTTAGGTGGACTAGTAGATTTAGGTGAACTTTACATTATTGACTAGCAATGTAAAGTTCAATTGCAAACTGCAAACACACCTCCAAGACGACCACTGTCTTGATAAAGAAGCTGAGGGTAAAGATGAGCATTTGCCAAGCATGTCTCCAGACCTAAACCCTATTGAGCATCTGTGGGTCATCCTCAAATGGAAGGTGGAGGAGCGCAAGTTCTGTAACATCCACCATCTCTGTGATATTGCCACGGAGTAGTGGAAGAGGACTCCAATGGCAACCTGTAAAGCTCTGGTGAACTCCATGCCTAAGAGGGTTAAGGCAGTGCTGGAAAATAATGGTGGCCACACAAAATATTGACACTTTGGGCCCAATTTGAACATTTTCACTTAGGGGTGTACTCACTTTTGTTGCCAGCAGTTTAGACATTAATGGCTGTTGTTGAGTTATTTTGAGGGGACAGCAAATTTACACTTTTATACAAGCTGTACACTCATTACTTTACATTGTAGCAAAGTGTCATTTCTTCAGTGTTGTCACATGAAAATATATAGTAAAATATTTACAAAAATGTGAGGGGTGTACTCATTTTTGTGAGATACTGTATATGCCAGCAATACTATACAAGCAGTTACATAAAGACATAGCACTTTATATTATAGATTACTTTAAATCTTTCTGCTCAATGATGACCCTTGGTGGTTTAAAGGAGTAATGATAATTCAAACAGAAGGGGGGGGGGCTAATTAACCCCTCATCCAATGAAAATGAAGACCCTCCTTGTAGGCCAGGTTATGAACATTTTTATGAGGGTATTGTGTAGAATTAAAATATAAGGTCACTGACTAGTGCCCAAAGGATGGACGGATACACACTCCTACAGACATTCCATGCATCGCCTCCACACCTCTATCTATTCATATACCCTTCACGCTCATAAGGACTCTTTTACACTTCCTGCTTTGAAACTTTAAGGACGCAAACTGCTGCCCGCCTTGAGGCTAGCAGCCACGTAGAAAAAGGTAATTATGTTTGTCTGATTTTACCTTAAATCTAATTATTTTTTAGAAATATGAAATATTGCATTATTGTTTATTATTAGCCACAGTCAGGTAAGTATTTCTCTCGGATTGGTAACACCTTGTATTTTTTTATCTAAACTTACATTTTGATACTTTTTTGTAGTTTACATTCTATTGACATAGAAGACGTCTAATTCTATTTCACAATTTTGATCACTTACCTGTAGTATAGTAACGGTTACATTTGTGAAATACAGATGTTCTGTCATATTTGGTTACTGATCCTACAGCGAAGTCTTATAAATTTTGTGTCATTTATAGAGTACAACACTCCCCATTAGCGGTGTTTCAATTAACATTCAAAATTTTATGTAATATTGTTTGTGGCAATCTAACTATTTTTGTATGAATACATGTCTGGTTAATAAATATCATATTTTTAGTCTGTGTTCATATTGATTGATCCGGTATTTTAAAGGCATTTTAGTTTAAAAATTACTCATACATAAATACTGTGCAGGAAAAAGTTTCCTCGTGAGCACGACAACTGTAATCTGTGTATGTCATCATGCTAAGTTATTTAAGTAAAACTTTGAAACATTGCCTTCCTGTTCTGGTTATTCAAGAGGTGTCATGTAAGTAACCGACACATGTTGTCTACAGCTTGGGTCACTAAGCACATTGGGGTATGAAGATAATGGTACAAGAGTTAATACAGAGTGAAGATACAGTGGTTACCAAGGGTAACGAAGATCTCTCTAGCAGTCTGTTGTAAGCGAGTACATGTGACAGGTGAGATAGCATCTTGCAGTGAGAGAGATGTTGTTGGCACTCCAGCTGCAGCAATCCATTCCCCATAGAAATGGAAGCAGATATGAGCCGCCAGGGCCCTTGAGCTGTGCAGAGGTACAGGAAGAGTTAAGCGAAGAGGAAGAGTTAAGTGAAGTGAACGCATGGAGTCAGTGCTAGGTACACAGCAGGGCTCCATACAGGTACTGGGAGTGAGGTAACGGTGATACGCTGGACTAGTGGAGAGGGCATAGGCTCAGCGTGTCCCTCCTAAATGCACAAGTGACCATAGTGGTGTATGTTACATTGAAAGAGTTTCTTAGAGTTCAATTGTCTGTTCAAGAAAAGGTATCCCATGTGTAAAACAAGCCACCCCATCCAAAGTGCCCAGCGTAGCACAGAAGAACCCATCACGGGCTAGCCCTTTTATGTGACCCTTGCTTGGCACCCAATGAAGAAGTAAACATGGAGGATGTGATGACCACCTAAACAACCTACCTACCGCCCCCCCCTCCTTACAGACAGCTTGCAGAGTACTGCAGGGAGCAGCTGTTCTGTTCAACTGAATGATTCTACCCCACAGTTCCAGGCCCCTGTTATCCTCATGAGTCTGGGTCCACACTGAGTAGGAGCAAGCATAGTCTTGACCCTCTCCATAAGACTCCTAACAAAACTCCACCATCTCCCGCAGTTTCCTTGACCAGACAGGTATCTATTTCACAGCTTCTGTAGTGGAAGAAATGTACCTAAATTACCCACATGCCCAGCATCTCAGTACCAGCTTGGCAAAACTGTTGGCTTTACAGCTGCTCCCATGTTCCCTTCCATGAGCTTATAGCCAGTGCTGCACCACAGTGAAAGGTACCCAGCTGCCATTTTTGCCCAGAAGGCCATAACTGCCCTCCACCAGCATGTGGAAGGTAATGTTTTCGTGTCACTATACTACATGATCAATGGCAGGATCCACATGACCACAGATAAATGTGTTGTCTCCTTCATGAGTAAATTGGGTATATTTGCTGGCAGCTGGGAAGAAAGCAGAAGAGGACACACCCCTGGAGATGGTGATTCCGCTCTTTGTCTTGCACCTTAGTGATGGTGATGGCACAGTTATCTCTACCCCCTCCTCCTCAATGCTCTAATCCACTGACTCCTCAAAATCACCAATCCCTTCCCCCAAGCTCCCCAGAACCTATGCAATGGCCCAGGAAAAGCGCTGCCACACTGTTTTGCACTGGTATGCTTGGGAGATAAGAGCCAGACTGAGCAAGAGATTTAAACACATCTCCATAGGCATGATAATAGATGGTTGACCCCACACCATCTTGTGCCAAGCAAGGTGATATATGACATTGGCACCAACCTACTGGGCACTCTTTAAAAAGATTAAAAATTCTGTTTGGCAGGGAGCAGCAAGTTTAATAATGCCTAAAGGACAACATTAAAAATGTATACATCTATCTTGTGTATACAATCTACTGCAGCAAAACGTATATTTCCAAAGAAAAAAAATATGCTGTAAAAATGCTGTAATTCTGGTAAATGACAGCTCCTGTCTGCTTGTAAACAAGGCATTCTCTTCATCTATACCAGATCCTCATCCAAGAAGAGGGTCTGACATAGACGTAATGAGGGACGTAAAAGATGCAGATGACCTATTTTTTTTTTCTACTCCTGGTGTTGTTCATTATGATTCACATGCAATGTGCATCTCATTACAGGACGATGTGATTAATGATGAATTTATATCTTGGGATTACTTTTCTTTTTTTTTGTTTTGTTTTTCTATGAGAACCAATGATTATAGAACCCTTGCAGCTGATGTTACTGACTACATTTTTCCATGTAATCCACCCAAAAAAAGGTACCATTTTACACCAGTAACTGCTAGACTGCTACCATTTCCAGCTCCCTGCCACCATTACCAGCTCCTGGTACTATTACTAACTACTGCCACTGTGGCAACGCAATCGGCGACTCAACAAATCTTGTCACAGACGTTCCGTCACCGCCATCTTCCTACACCCCGCACTCGTCCACAGTAAGGATACAGTGAGAAGGAGAACATCTTTTTACACCCACCGGAGTTTGTAATTTCACACTAATTTTTAACAGTAAACGCAGCTTACATAATAAAATAAAGTATTTAGAAATACAGTATTTAGAAATACGTGACACTGTTTTGATGTTGAATATTTAAAGCAGCGGCAAGCCTGGAGATCTGACAGCTTTGCTAATGTGACAAAACACCGCTGCTTTTAAAATTGAACATGAAAACAGTGAGACAGATTTAAAAATACTATATTTCGCTATATAAGTTCAGGTTACTGTTACAAAATAAGTGTGAAATCATAAAGTCCATTGAGTGTAAAAAGATGTCCGCTTGCTGCCTCCTCACTCTATTCTTACCGTGCTGGGTATAGCAAGATGGCGGCGACGGAACATCACTTCCATGACAAGATTTGTCGGGTTGCTGATTGTGTCAATACACCACCTTTCCTGGCTTGTCACATCCACCATTACCAACTCCTGCCTCCTCTGCTGGTTTGCCATCAGTACCAACTCCTATCACCTCTGATGGCCTTTGAAAAGCATCCCCTAGCATCCCCCCTACTCGAGTCTCCTGTGTTTTATGACATAATTTTGCCTAGGCCTGGAAAACAGGAATTAACTGAAGAAATGTAAAAAAAAAAAACAGTTTGAAACAAATAAATATGAGATACTTTCCTATCTATTTACAAATGCTAGTAGGAAAGGATTAAAGCTAGTCAATATTGATTGGGAGATTTAGCTCTGTTTTAAAGTAAATCATGCTTTGTGTCTCATAGTTTGCACCTATTCCAGTGCCCAGGCACTCAAAAATATGTGTGGCTATTGTGGCTAATAAAACTTGGTATGTCTCTTACTCTTACAATGCGACCTAATCAAGCTGATTACATGCTCTCTCATAAACATACAATATTTATGGGTATTGTCACTGAAACAGTGTTGTAAACCACCAGTAAATTTACGGGTAGTCCAAAAAAACAAGCCCATTTTCGGAGTGCCCGTAAATGTCCATTACGGGCAGTGGTGCCCGTAAAAAAAGATGGTCGCCAACCATGCAACTACGCATGCGCTGTTCCGAAGGCGGCAGGACTCGGGAAAGCTCAGCAGCGCATGAGCAGTAACGTGACGGCACCACCTGGCGCCATTTTTGAATAGAAGCCTGCTGCCAGAGTGCCAGTCCACTTGCTCTTGGCGCTGCCACAGCGGCCGGAGCCTTGTGCACTCACCCCAGCAGAGGAGGAGCCAAGCAGGGGTGAGGAGAGAGTGACTGTGACACTGTGTGGGGGATAGCAAAAAGGGGGCAAGGGAGGACATTACGGGGGGTGAAGCCATGCAGGGACAGAGAAGGACACTGATGTGCTGCCCTGTGGAGAGGTGAAAAGGAGGACACACTGATTGTGGAAAGATACTATGAAGGTTGACAGAGGAGGAAGCTACTGTGAGAGGGTGAGGAGGACACTACCATGTCTGCAGCCTCTGTTCACCTCCTGTATAATGTTTGCAGCCTGCAGCCTCTGTCCACCTCCTGTATAATGTCCACAGCCTCTATCCACCTCCTGTATAATGCCGCAGCCTTTTTCCACCTCCTGTATAATGTCTGCAGCCTCTGTCCATCTCTTGTATCCTGTCCGCAGCCTCTGTCCACCTCCTGTAAAATGTCTGCAGCCTCTGTCCACCTCCTGGATCATGTCCGCAGTCTCTGTCCACCGCCTGCATCATTTCCACAGTCTCTGACCATCTCTTGTCTTTTATCATGTCTACAGTCTCTGAGGGGGAGTCTGGAGAGGAGTCAAGAATGGGAGCGCTGCCAGGATGGGGGTCATAGAGCCACCAACCTGGAGCCGTCTGCATGGTGCACCGGAGAGGAGGTCAATGACAGCGTCACCTGGCCAGTCTGAGGGGGGGTTGCTAATGTAAGGGGGAGCTGATATAAAGATCCCCCTATATTAGTACCCATTCCCCTTAGTGTAGCCACTCTGCAGAAGGTGGTCTCTAGTCAACAGAGCTCCCCTTTACATAAGAGTCCCCCCTTAGATCATAATCTGCAGCTTTCCCCTTTACATAAGAGTTTCCTTTCACTGTGAGGGGGAATCCTGCAGACTCTGATGTAAGGGGGAACTCTGCTCTGGCTGGGTTATAGTAACCTGACCTTCATGTAAATGGAGAAATGTGGTTTTTGACTTTTGTTTAACTTTAATACTTAAACTTAAAACTGTCATTTTGTTAATAAAAAATGTGGCTCTGCCAGTAGATGTCATGATATTCGCCAGTAAAAAATTGGTGCGGTTTGTAAATTTTGGCATCCTGCCAGCAATTTCACTTCGGGGGGTTGGCAACACTGCACTGAAGTAACACATTAAAATTTTTATTTCGATATAAAACCTGCCTCATCTCATCTCCTTCAGATTGTAAGCTCTCAATTGCAACCTCCTAACCCTCTTATTTTAAATGATGTTGTACCTGTGCTGTTTCCATTGATTTTGTAAAATGTACAAACTCTTGGCACTATATGAATCTTTATTATTAGAAATAATAATAATAATAATAATAATCTCTCCCTGTTACACTGCAACCTATTTAAGCTGCTTACATATTTATAGTTCCCAACATTGTAAAAAAAATTCATGGGGGCACTTATTTTAATAAGGGCTGGGGCATTCTTGTGTAAGCGTGGCTTAAAAGTGAGAAAACGGCAGGGTGCATGTAGCGTGCCACTGCCAAAAAATGGGCATGGCTTAAATTAAATATTGGGTGTGGCTTAACGGGTGTGTTTAGAGTCTGAGATGAAGGAGGGATGGAGGGAGAATTAAGAGGGAGAGAGAAAGAAAGGGAGAAAGGGAGAAAGAGGGAGAGAGAAAGGGAGAAAGAGAGAGAGAGAAAAAGAGAGAAAGAGGGAGAGAGAAAAGGAGAAAGAGGGAGAGAAAGGGAGAAAGAGGGAGAGAGAAAAAGAGAGAAAGGGAGAAAAAGAGAGAAATGGAAAAAGCCAGAGAGTTTGTGGAGATGATACAAGAGACTGTCAAAGAGTGTGCAGAGATAGGTGATATATAGAGCCAGGTTAGGGTGGTATATAGAGCCAGGTTAGGTCATATATAGAGCCAAGTTAGGTGATATATAGAGCCAGGTTAAGTGATATTATATGGAAAAAAATCTGCGCTAGTGTGTTGTCAAAAGAAGATACAGCAGCTGTGCACTAAAACCTAAATACCAGGTTAATCATATATGTATATCCTAAAAGTGCAGTGCTAAATAAAAAAACATGTGCAAAACACCATATGTGACAAAAGTGGACAGAAAATCCAATCAAAATATCATTGAGTCCAAAAATGTCCTTATGCAAAAGTGCAAAATATATTACATTCATAAAGTGCAAAGTTCATAAATTCATCAATAAAGTGCTTTGGTGCAACCAATTCATGCATACCAGTGTCCTACACTGGATAGATCGATCCTGATGGCGCAATAGACAGGGGCTTACCAGATCGCCAGTGATTTTCCTTAATCAGGAAGATCATTCAGCACTTACTGGGATCTCTGACCCTCTCATGGGAATCTGGAAGTGTTCCCCCGCCAGCTTCACTGTGTTCCCCTTATGGTGACAAGATGATCCAGCTCACCATCTCAGATGGAGTGGATGGATGAATCCTCAGAGTTAAAGTAGGTGAAAAACAGGGAGACTTCTCAAGGTGTAGTATGATCTCAACTGTTTTATTTTAAAATCAGTGTACTTACATATAAAAACAAAATATGCTGCTGGCTGTAAATCTCTATAGCCAGTGCTATCCATCAAATAGTCATTAATTCATAAAGCATCTGTGCAGTAGCTTGTGTGTCATCTTGTCACCATAAGGGGAACACAGTGAAGCTGGCGGGGGAACACTTCCGCATTCCCATCTGAAGATCAATAAAGAAGATCACTGGCGATCTGGTAAGCCCCCATCTGTTTTTTGGTGAAGGTGTCCCAACGGTGAATTTTTGAGCACTGCACCGCCAGGATCGATCTATCCAGTGTGGGACACTGACATGCATGAATTGTTTGCACAGGAGCACTTTAGTGATCAGTTTATGAATTTTGCACTTTATGAATATAATATATTTTGCACTTTTGCATAATGCCATTTTTGGACTGAATGATATTTTGATTGGATTTTCTGTCCACTTCAAATGTTTGCAATGTCATATATGGTGTTTTGCACATGTTTTTTTATTTAGCGCTGCACTTTTAGGATATACAGGTTAGGTGATATATAGAGCCAGGTTAGGCAATATATAGAGCCAGGTTAGGGTGGTATATAGAGCCAGGTTAGAGTGGTATATAGAGCCAGGCTAAGGTGATCTATAGAGCCAGGTTAGGGTGATATATAGAGGCAGGTTAGGGTTGTATATAGTGCCAGGTTCGGGGGTATATAGTGCCAGGTTAGGTGACATATAGAGCCAGCTTAGGGTTGTATATAGTGCCAGGTTAGGATGGTATATAGAGCCAGGTTAGGGTGATATATAGAGCCAGGTTTGGTGATATATAGGTTAGGTGATATATAGAGCAAGGTTAGGGTGGTATATAGAGCCAGGTGAGGGTGATCTATAGAGCCAGGTTAGGATGATCTATAGAGCCAGGTTAGGGTGCTACATAGATCCAGGTTAGGATGATATATAGAGCCCGGTTATGGTTGTGTATAGTGCCAGGTTACAGTGTTGCCAACCTCCCACAGCATTTTTTACTGGCAAAATATGGAAAATTTACTGGCGGAGCACTTTTTTACTGGCAGCCTGAAACATTAACAGAACTCCTATTAAAAACTAAGACAATTGATATTTAAACACAGCATGGAAACACTGACAATACCCATATCAAGTAATTTGCCTGGTTTACACTTAAAAAGTCAGCACAGCATGACAACTTATCAGACCCTGATATTTATAGACAGTTGTAAAAATCAGTGATTTTTACAAAATGTCGGTAAATTTACTGGCGGTTGGCAACCCTGCCAGGTTAGGGGGTATATAGTGCCAGGTTAGGTGATTTATAGAGCCAGGTTAGGGTTGTATATAGTGCATGGTTAGGGTGGTATATAATGCCAGGTTAGGGTTGTATATAGAGCCAGGTTATGGTTGTATATAGAGCCAGGTTGGGGTTGTATAGAGCCAGGTTAGGGATGTATAAAGAGCCAGGTTAGGAATGCATATAGAGCCAGGTTAGGAATGTATATAGAGACAGGTTATGGGTGTATATAGTGCCATATATAGTGCCAGGTTAGGGATGTATATAGAGTCATGTTAGGGATGTATATAGAGCCAGGTTAGGTAAGTATATAGAGCCAGGTTAGGGATGCATATAGAGCCAGGTTAGTGATATATATAGATCCAGATTAGGGATGTATATAAAACCAGGTTAGGGTTGTATATAGAGCCAAGTAAGGGATGTATATAGAGCCAGGTTAGGGATGTATATAGAGCCAGGTTAGGTGATACGGTAGAGCCAGGTTAGGGATGTATATAGAGCCAGGTTAGGTGATACGGTAGAGCCAGGTTAGGGATGTATATAGTGCCAGGTTAGGGATGTATATAAAGCCAGGTTAGGGATGTATATAGAGCCAGGTTAGAGGTGTATATGGTGCCAGGTTAGGGGTGAATATAGGGCCAGGTTAGGGATATATATAGAGCCAGGTTAGGTGTGTATATAGAGCCAGGTTAGGGTTGTAAAGAGCCAGGTAAGGGATGTATTTAGAGCCAGGTTAGGGATGTACAGTATATAGAGCCAGGTTAGGGATGTATATAGAGCTTATGGCTAATGGCTGTGTGCTGAGTTATTTTGAGGGGACAGCAAATTCACAGTTATACAAGCTGTACACTTACTACTTTACATTGTGGCAAAGTGCAATTTCTTCAGTGTTGTCACATGAAAAGATATAATAAAATATTTATAAAAATGTGAGGGGTGTACTCACTTTTGTGAGATACTGTACAGTTCTTAATGAACACTCTTCTGGATGCAGAGCCAGTCTTGGTTTAGTACCAGTGTTCTGGCCAGTATACCGGAAGTTTCACATGTTAAAAGATGAATTGCCCTCTGTTAATTTACTTTTGTGTTTCTATCTAGATATTAGTATCTACCACACATAGAACTGAGTGCTGAAGATGAAATGATCTATAAATAATATGTGAGATACAGAATACCAATATAAAGAGCTGAACAATGCCTTTCCTGAATGGATAAGCCATGTTCATTACATTGGGACTAAAATGACCAATTATGAAATATGATTTTGAATATGTGAAATGATTTTATGGGTAGTCCCCTTTGCCATGTGTGGATGGTGATTAGTTATATTTATTCTTGGACAAGATTCTATATAGTTGTCCCTTGTATAGTTGTTAATAAAGAGACAATATTTTTATATATTAGCTTGTGCACTCTGGTGTGCTGATGTATATGATTATTATACCATTTAGTGCAGTGGGTGGAGTTTAAGAATCATAGTCCGGTTTTTATTTTATTTTTTCTGTGCTTATTATTTGTGGTTTTTTTTTTTTTTTACTTTTTTCTCCATGGCAGTGCCCAGATACACATGCCCTTTGTTTGACAATCCCTGGCCTTTTAACATTGAAAAAAGCCAGAATTGGTCAAATATAAAGAAGTGCCCAGGATATTTAGTGGTGCATCATGGTACCTATGTCCAGAGATAGATTGTATAAAGAAAAAGGGGGGAGATGGCTGGGACTCACCCCTATTGAGGCATGGGGTTTGGACTTTAATGGTACCATATAGACTTGATACAATCAAAGTTTTTTTTTTTTTAAATATATTTATTTTTATTATCGAAACAATTCGTTGTTTTAACCACTTCAGCCCCGGAAGGATTTCCCAGGTTAGGACCAGAGCACTTTTTGTGATTCGGCACTGTGTTGCTTTAACTGAAAATTGCGCGGTTGTGCGACGCTGTACCCAAACTAAATTTGCGTCCTTTTTTTCCTACAAATAGAGCTTTCTTTTGGTGGTATTTGATCACGTCTGCGTCATTTCTGATCACCACTATAAACAAAAGAAGAGCGACAATTTTGCAAAAAAACCCAAATTTCTTACTTTTTGCTAAGATACAAATCCAAAAAAAAATATATAAAAAAACATTTGGCCGATTTATATTCTTCCTCATATTTTTGGTAAAAAAAATTGCAATCAGCGTTTAAATGCGCAAAAGTGGCCGTGTTTATGGATGATGAGAATTTATTTCTCGGGTTTTTATTTTATTTTATTTTTTTTTACTACTAATGGCAGAGATCTGCGATTTTTAGCGGTACTGCGATATTGCAGCGGACATGTCAGCCATTTTGACACTTTTTTGAGACCAATGACATTTATACAGCGATCAGAAATTTAAATGTCCACTGATTACTGTGTAAATGTTACTGGCAGTGAAGGGGTTAACCTGCAGGGGGAGATCTAGGGGTTAACTGTGTTCCCTGGGTGTGTTCTAACTGTGGGGGGACTGGGCTATCATGGGCATAAGAGATCTAACTGATCCCAGTGACTGGGATCAGTAGATCTCCTATGCCCCCACTAACAGAGCGGGGAACCACCGTGTTTACATCGGCGGTTCCCCGTTTTTTGGCTGTGGCTGCTCAACGCGGCTTGCCGGTGGACATCGGGTCCGCCCGAACCGCGGGCACACTCCACAGGAGTACGGCAGGCGCGCGCACGCCCCCTAGCGGCCACCCGCAGATCGCCGCTTTTTTACGGCGATTCGCGGAACACGTCCACACTGACGCCGTGAATATACCGTAGGCAGTGTGGAAGTGGTTAAGATACTTATACAATTCTCTGTAGACTCAACATGTTTTGCGGATTTAGAGAATATCACTGCTTCCTCAGAAGTCTTTCTTACAGAAGGATGTATATGTCTTTTACATTTGATGTCTGTGTGTCTACTATAATAATGGACAATAAAGAACAAAGCATTAGGTATCATAATCTTAGATCATATACACAAATTTAGATGTACAGTAATCAGTCAGCCTGTAAAAAGTTCAGTAAATGATATTGCCCTTGTGCACTGGTCGCCCCAACCGCCTTCCTTACTATATAGTCAATGTGCTCATAGAACAGGGGGCCACAGTCTCGCCCGGTGAGTGTGGAAAACACCAGTGTATGCAGGAGTGGGGATGCCCTGTGCAGAAAATAATAATAGTGAAAGGTAATATATAATTACCGAATACCCTGTGCCCTCCATGTTAATTTACAAAATGTATAGGGAATGTTCCCCAGATGTCGTGTTGTTGCAGAAAGGTCCGAAGGAATATGTTACATCTACAAAAAGTTCCTATAGGGAATAGCAATCATGTGATGTCAAATTGATATTTAGCATGGGTTGAATGCTATATGCAGCCCGCATATTAGTAGGGCCATATAGGTATGCATATATATGTATGTGTGACCCCTTCTGGGGGCCGCAGATCTCAACAAACATACCCATGTATATATATCAGCAATCCACAGGAATATATGGGTAAAATATCATATAAAAATAATTACCTGATTGAAAAAATGAATGTGCATACCACTCCGTCCCAGGTCTAGGCCTATGACCAAGCAGGGCAGAATCACCCAGCCGCCATGATGGATACGGGCATGCCCAAACTCCAGCCCGGTCTAGCGTGCTGGGCAGCGCCAGACCTATGCCTGCAGAGAGGAGATCCCTAAGGCAGATATGGGAGGACATAGCCAGAGGGGGTGGGGCGGTCAGCACACAATGGAAAATACACATGCACAGATAAACATAAAGGTACGCCTACATGAAACCTGCATAAATTAAGTACATTGAATTCCATATAATACAACAATTGCCCTCCAAAGCTACCCAGTACACTTCCCATGGAGCCAACCAAAACCAGAATGTGTCATATAAGCATAAAAGGATTTTATGATGGTAGTCCACAAATCCACACAAATGTGGGTCAATATTCAAGTATAGAAATGAGCCATTCCCCCCAGGGGAAGAGGAAAGTAGAGGAACAATAGTAGACTACTACAGTTAAACCTTATTTTTAAAGGAATGATCTATTCCTCATTTAACCCAGGGGGGGGGCATTGCATTAAGACGCTCTATCCACAGAGCCTCCCACTGGACAATACACTGATCCCAGTTCCCACCTCTAGGATCTGGTAGTACTCTTTCAAGGACAAAGAATGAGACCATACCAACATAGTATCTTTGGTGTAGTCCAATATGTCTGGTTACTGGTGTGATGATTTTGCCTCCATCAGACAAGTCTGTGTGGTCCCCAATTCTCTGACCCAGTTCTCTTTTAGTTTTCCCTATGTAGAATGCTCCACAATGGCAGGTCCTTAGGTATATGACCCCCCCGTGTGGAGCAGTCTGAAAAAGTCTTAGATTTTAACCATTGGCCATGAGGCAGTCGTATGCCAGTTCCCACTTGTACCCAAGGGCATTGGCCACAACGATAGGTACCCTTCGGCATTCGGTTTGTATTCACATGTGGGGTATAGTGACTAGAAGTAAAGAGATCTCTTAGGGTACTAACCCTTTTGAAAATAATCTCAAGGGTATTTCTCACATATTTAGAAATGGTATAATCTTCCGTAAGGAAGTGCCAATTTTCGAAATCAGTGAGTGTAATTGGGATTCATTCATGGAGAATTTTGTTATCAATCCTACATTTTCTCGTCTTTTTTCAGGAATAGAGTTGTATAGTAACATACCTCTAGTTTTCTCTTTAGCTTCATTGAATGCACATCTCAAAAGTGTTTTTGAATAACCCCTAGCAAGGAGTGTGTGTTTCAAGGTGTCTGCCTGCTTTTTAAAATACCCATCTGAAGTACAATTTCTTTGCAAGCAGAGGTATTGTGTGTATGATATACTTCTCACTAATGATTCTGGATGTAGACTACTAGCGTGGAGCAGTGTGTTGCCCGCGCTAGGTTTCCGGAAGAGGTGTGATCCAACATAGTCCTCAGTGGCAATTAGGATATTAAGATCAAGGAAGGAAATTTGTGTGTGGCTGACCGTGTGTGTGTGAAGCTCAGATTGTATCTATTCACATTAAGTTTTTTTAGAAAGGCATATAGTTCTTTCTCTGATCGTGTCCAGATAACCAGCAGGTCATCTATATAACGAAACCAGCATAAGATAAATGGTAGCCCCACAGCAAATTCTTCACTTGAAAAAATCTCCCTTTCCCATCCACCTAGATGAAGATTTGCGTATGAAGGGGCACAACTTGTGCCCATTGCTACTCCCTGTATTTGCATGAAGTAGCGTTCCATGAATACAAAATAATCCCTAGTTAGAATAAATGTAAGTAAATCTAGGATAAACTGGTTAAACGGCCAAGAAGTTCTATCTTCCTTCATGAGAAAGGATTTGGTCACCCGGACGCCCCACTCGTGTGGAATACTAGAATATAGCGCCTCTATATCAATAGCAAGGAGTAGGGCACCCGGGGGAACATGGATCCCTTCAACATGTCGCAATAAGTCCGGTGTATCTTTTATAAATTATGGAAGGTCTGTTACATGAGGTAGTAATATTGAATATACAAATCTACTTGCTCTCTATGTGAGGGAGCCTATCCCCGAAACGATGGGTCTCCCTGGTGGGCAAGTCTGGCTTTTATGGATTTTTGGCAAAGCGTAGAACGTTGGAGTCCTAGGGTGGGGATTGATCAGGTATTCCAGTATGTCTTTATCAATTAATCCTTTCTGATATGCCTGAGTACAGAGCATTTGAAACTCTTTTTCAAAGGATACAATAAGTTCCAAATTAATTGGTTTGTACCATTGTTTGTTATTTAATATCTTATATATCTTATAACACATTTGTTGGTATTGAGGGTGGGACATCAAGACGATGTTCCCACCCTTGTCTGAGGGTTTAATGACCATTTGAGTCTGTGTTTTAAGTTGTTTAACGGCCGCCATTTGTTCATCAGTTAAATTAATTGGAAGAGAAGAAGAGGGTATCCACACTGTCTTTTTTAAGTCTCGGATAGTTTTATGTAAAAGCATCCATACATTTGGACAGATAGATAGATTTTTGTTTGACTTTTTTTACAGGGTGTATTTCTGAGGGAACCTCACTTTGCGTGGTCTCCACAGGGGAATCAAAGTCTATTGCACCTTCATCATACAGGATCATCAGATCCCTCAGAGCTTGAAAATCTTTCATTATAAGGCCTTTAAGTTGTTCGGAAATCTCTTTTTCCATTTTCTTATTTTTCCATTGCGAGTCAAACATTTACTTGTATGTGAGTTTCCTAGCAAATTAGTAAAGGTCTTTGATCATCTCCATAATTTTAATTTCTTGTGAGGGACAAAAACCCAGACCCAGACGTAACACAGATATCTGGGCTGGGGTCAAAGTATAGTTAGTAAGGTTAATTATGTTGAGCTCTGAGGTGCTGGTGTCCCTGGTACTTGTGGTGAATTCACCACATATGTATTCAGATTGCTTTGGACCTTGGCTCCTGACAAAGCCAGAGCAGGGTCTAAAAAATCCCCTTCAATAGAGGGTTTAGTGTTAGCTGGTACAATAATGGTGCTTTTATTCAATAGACTATGTCAAATTACTTTTACCGGTATCTTGATCCCCCATGCGGGACGAAGCATTTTCCTATCAGGGTCTGTAGGTGAATGTCCACCACCGTGGTTACGTGAGCGTTTAGGTAAACGTGCTCGTGAGGATTGGTTAGGTAGCCGAGAGTGAACCTGTGAGGAAACAGAAGCAGTAGTGGATAAATCCGATTCAGTAGTGTCTTCAATTTGAGGGTGCATGTGAGAATTATATCTACCAAAGTTCCTATTAGGGCCCTTAATAGTCCATTTGTAGGCATTACCTTCAGAGAAGGCCAATTTGTCTAAATTAAACTTCTTTTGTTTTTTAGTGACAATTTCCTTATTCATAACTTCTAAATTATCTTTAATTTCTTTCCATTTGGGTGCAAAGTTGGAAAGTTCCAACACATGTTTATATTTGTCATTAAGGGTTTCTATTTCCTCATGTAATAACTGCATGTCTTTAGTGTATTGATTAACTAGTAAAGTCATTAACTTTTTACTGCATTGGGTCAAGCTGTTTTCCCATAATTTTCTTAAATCCTCGGTAGGATTTTTTATAGTTGGAAATATAGGGAGGCATAAGCCTTGTGGATTAACATCCTCCCTAATATATTGTTGGAAAAATTCTGTATGCCAATGTAGATGCGATTTTCTTTTAAGTAGTATCTTGATTTTACCCAAATACATAGCTAGGGCATCGTCACTTTTCTTAGTATTTTTAATACATCCTGTTTCTAGACATGAAACCAACCCATGCGGTACCATGAAGATCCATTCTGATATACGATCAAAACCCAAAACGGGGAGGGAAGAGACCGGAGGGGCCCCGGAATAGATGGTTGGGCAAACTAAAAGCTGTATACCATTTATAGTATCACAGGGTATAAAGCACTTGGGAAAAAATTGCCTCTAGGTGTATTATCCACCAAATATAATATAAAGAAGTGCTCAGGATATTTAGTGGTACATCATGGTACCTACGTCCAGAGATAGACTGTATAAAGAAAAAGGGGGGAGATGGCTGGGACTCACCCCTATTGAGGCATGGGGTTTGGACTAAAAAAAAAATAAATTTTTATTACAATTGTTATAAAATGAAATGAAAAAGTGAGGATACATATGTGCACATCTTAAAAATTAGACACAGACAATGAATATAGACATCGTAACAATTAGTTGTTTTAAGATACTTATACAATTCTCTGTAGACTCAACATGTTTCGTGGATTTAGAGAATATCATCGCTTCCTCGGGAGTCTTTCTTACAGAAGGCTGAAGGGTACCTATCGTTGTGGGCAATGCCCTTAATGTCCTTGGGTACAAGAGGGAACTGGCATATGACTGCCTAATGGCCAATGGTTAAAATCTAAGACCTTTTCAGACTGCTCCAAACAGGGGGGTCATATACAGTCAGGTCCATAAATATTGGGACACCGACAATTCTAATCTTTTTGGCTCTATACACCACCACAATGGCCTTCCACTTTTTAAGGGACCAAAAGTAATGGGACAATTGGCTGCTCAGCTGTTCCATGGCCAGGTGTGTGTTATTCCCTCATTATCCCATTTACAAAGAGCAGATAAAAGGTCCAGAGTTAATTTCAAGTGTGCTATTTGCATTTGGAATCTGTTGCTGTCAACTCTCAATATGAGATCCAAAGAGCTGTCACTATCAGTGAAGCAAGCCATCATTAGGCTTAAAAAACAAAACAAACCCATCAGAGAGGTAGCAAAAACATTAGGTGTGGCCAAATCAACTGTTTGGAACATCCTTAAAAAGAAAGAATGCAGCGGTGAGCTCAGCCACACCAAAAGACCCGGAAAACCATGGAAAACAACTGTGGTGTATGACCGAAGAATTCTTTCCCTGGTGAAGAAAACACCCTTCACAACAGTAGGCCAGATCAAGAACACTCTCCAGGTGGTAGGTGTATGTGTGTCAAAGTCAACAATCAAGAGAAGACTTCACCAGAGTGAATACAGAGGGTTCACCACAAGATGTAAACCATTGGTGAGCCTCAAAAAAAGGAAGGCCAGATTAGAGTTTGCCAAACAACATCTAAAAAAGCCTTCACAGTTCTGGAACAACATCCTATGGACAGATGAGACCAAGATCAACTTGTACCAGAGTGATGGGAAGAGAAGAGTATGGAGAAGGAAAGGAACTGCTCATGATCCAAAGCATACCACCTCATCAGTGAAGCATGGTGGTGGAAGTGTCATGGCGTGGGCATGTATGGCTGCCAATGGAACTGGTTCTCTTGTATTTATTGACAATGTGACTGCTGACAAAAGCAGCAGGATGAATTCTGAAGTTTTTCGGGCAATATTATCTGATCATATTCAGCCAAATGCTAATTGTAATAAAAATGAATATATTTAAAAAAAAAAAAACTTTGGTTGTATCAAGTCTGTACGGTACCATTAAAGTCCAAACCCCGTGCCTCAATAGGGGTGAGTCCCAGCCATCTCCCCTCTTTTTCTTTATACAGAACTGGTCAAAGCTCACCCCCTAAAGACTTCAACGGGGTTTGCATTTAAATATGCAATTTATGGACTTCACCATGAGTTCAAGGAATCCCCAGAAAACTTAACCAAGACACATTTGCTTATCTCTAATCCTTAATCATGTTACTACAGGGCACATAAGAGGCATATACTGTATGTGTTCTATCTTACTTTACCCAGGACCCAGGGTAGAGAAATTAGATTGGAGCAAAGGAACTCTACTGGTATATGTCCTAAACAGCTGTTGTATACAGCATCCCATGATATATAATATTAGAAATCTTTAGAAAGCTTGCATCTTTAGATATCCACGTTATAGTTTATGGCAGTGTCTGTAAAAAAATAATATATAAAGCCACTCATAGCTCTCAGAAAATTCAAGGACAGAGGAGAAGTTACAATCTATCAGAGGGCTTAAGAGTGTCATGTGGCTGTCATGAATGGATCACATTGTATTTGTTTTACCTTGGTTTTTCTCCACAGAATGAGCTGGTTGAATAAATAGATTGCTCATAAATAGTCAAAACTGCAATTTAAAATAGGTGGTAACAGAGAACAGTGAGCTGCACTGTATAGGAAACATGCACTGCTGAAAAAATCTGGTAGAGGGAGAATTCAGCTTAAGTGATTCTTTCCACCAAAACTGAGCATTCATGACTGGTCTACTGATGGAATGATGCAAGCTACTGGCTTTCTGTATATGTCAGGGGTACTCTGAATGGGAGCATATTCAGCATTGCCCTTTCCCCCTTCCTAATAAAATTTTCATTCTTATGAGTTGGAACGTGCCATAATGTCTGCAGTAGTTGGTCAAAGCTAGAAACAAAGACAGAGTGTACTATCACTGGAAAAGCTTTAAAAAACCTGCGCAGGAGCTATTCAATCTTTGGTAACAGGTTCATTAAACCAATTCATGTAATCAGAACTCATAACAAATCAGCCATCTCACTTGTAGACAGGGTTTCACTAGACCCCCAAATTTCCCAAAGGGAATGTGGACCTTCAACTGAACCCCTGTGATGTTGCTGTCCAGTACAACATTTGCTTATGAGGATGATGTTTATTTATGCTACTTCCTTATCACTTTAAAGACATCAAAGTGAGCATGGATTCTTAGTTTCTAACACATTGTGTTAAAAGCTGAATCTGCATCACGTTCTGGCAGTTAGAGTGCACACTCGTTCGGAGAGTAGGCTTCCAGTTCACTGTGCCCTTTGCAAGCACAACAGTGTTTTGGTAGGTGAGCATTTGAAGAACTCCTTGCCAGTTTACTAATTATACCAGATTCACACACAGATGTGAATAACCAGTTCCTCTTTTTTCTTTTCTTGCACATTTTTCAGTTTAGGGTGAGCTTACAGTTTAATACTTCTTGTAATGTCCTGTATTCCATGGACGCTGACCAGACTGCTGCATGCATTAATATTCTCCACATATATATTTGAATGCATTCAATGACCTTTACTGCAAAAAAAATAAATAATTTTCTCTTGGCATGTTTTTATTAATACCAGAATTCTATTATCTTGCAAAATCATTCTCATTAGTAACAAGTACAAATTATTTTCTATATGGAGATTTATTATCAAGATTTATCAGAGTATCTTCTTAAAAGCATTATCAGCCAAATCTAAGCAGAACACAAACCTCCAAATAAAAAGACAGCCAATTAACAAAAAGAAAATTGCGCTACTAAGAATGACAGGTTTATATCAGGATGAGGAATTGTTTTTTCCCCAATACAATAAGTCATTCAACCCTGCTGCTTTAATAGAATACATATATAGTAAATATCTCTGTCATTTAACACTATAACTGTGTTAAAACTGTATTAACACATATTTCTGTTTTTATTACTGGTAACAGAACCTTTTGGACTTAATAACCTAATTCAAAGAGCAGTGGTGTGTGGTAACCAATACCAACCAATTTTAATTCAACTTTAAATCACTTACTCTAAGCTGCCAAAATACGTATTTCTGATAGCATCTGATGACTCTTGGTTAATAATTGTTCAGCTCTGTTTTCAAACTGGTAAGTTAGCAATAACTAGTTGTGCTTGTATTTGTACTTGCATGTTTTGGAAAAGAATACGAGACCACACATATGATAATCTCTACAGGGAATTTAGAAAGCTCCATATGGAACCATTTTGCAATTAATTATGGTTCTAATATCAGACACGTTGAGATTCCGAGCATTAGCAAGGATTCATTAGAATCCTAGAGGGGGTGATGTCGATGGGAGGATCATATAGGTAGATTAGAGATGGATGCACAAACTCAGAGAAACACAGGAACAGGGACTTAATGATTTCATTAGTTTCATTCCATTTCTTGATTAGTATTAAACTGTTGTTTATCATTTTGTGATTTCTTTTAGAGGAGCAGAGCCTGATTGAGGGTGTTCTTTACTTAATTTCTATGTTTTATTATTTTTTTACTCCTCATTTTTATTTATTCCCCCCCCCCCATTTGGTGCAGTGTGCTCCATTTGTTAGTGGGTGGGGATGGATGTTTCTGCTGGATCTATGTTCCTGTATCCCAATATTTTTGCTTGCAGCACAGCTCCTCCTCCCCCTGGGGGCCTTTGATCATTAATGGGGACCATGGTGTGTATCCCAATATGATTGATTGCAGCACAGCTCCTCCTCCTCCCTGGGAACCTTTGATCATTAATGGGAACCCCGGTGTGGTGTATTGTGTTTTTTTTCTTCCCAGGGGCATATGCCCTGATGATTTTTCTGGTGCGTGTGCTGTGTAGTGCAGTGAGAGGGAAGTGATTTCATCTACTCATGTAAGCAGTTGTGGTGCGGAAAGTTAGCACTAGGAGGGGATGTCGGGGGAAACCTCCTCCCCCATTCAAAGGATGCTGTGCAGGTGTTCCCTCCAGTGTGGGCAGTCCTTTGGGAGACCCGGGGGTATATATCACTGGGCAGCGATGGGCTCTCATGTCCGGGAATGCGACTCCTGTCATATACAAGCCCGTCCATCAAGGTACATCTGTTGTTTTAGGTAGTAGTTCATGGGACATGTTTTGGGATTATATGTAATTTTGGGCTTTAAAATTCTGGAACTATGCATTTAATTTAAGTTGTCTACCATTAGGGCCTGGCTGTGTTGGTCCAAATTGGTTTAACCTATCCAAATATATTGATTTTACATTGAGTGCTGGTCCTTGGGATTGTGAATATAACTTTTTGTGTCTTTTTTGGCTGTCATAAATTATGCCCTATGGCTACAGTTTTAATGTTTTGGTTGTTTGTGTGGTGACCCACTGTCTGCCTTATTTACCCTAGAGTCCCCACGCAGTGGGACCTCCTGACTGCATATTGCTAGGTCCTCTTGGTTTAGGCTGGTGGTCTAATTGGTGCTACATGCTGTCTTCTTTTATGTGAGTCATCTCATCTCCCTCTGTCTCTACCTTATGTTCTATCACCCTGACTCCTCAATGGGGGAGCTGGCGTTTCAGATGACATCATAGACCCTATTAACAGAATTTATCCTATTAAAAGTATTTGTAAGATCATGCCATAATATTGGTAAATTTGAATTCTGAATTTGTTATATATTTTTATTTTATGTGATGCTACAATGTACATTATTATATTTTGTATAGATGGACTATAGATTTGTGAATCCTATGTGCCAGTCCTGAGGAAGCGGTATATCTGTGAAATGCATTGACTCTTGTGGACGTATGGGAATGTAGTCCATTGCTGTAATATGTATTTTACAAATTATTGCTACATGTATGCCCCTTATATGTGGGCAATTTTAATATTATTTGTATAATAAAAATATTGTTATGTTTTTTATACAGTTATGCATTAATATTACATTTATTATAAATTAGTATTGTTTGAATTTGTATTTTCCTGGCAGCACACTTAAAGTCCTATTTTTTTGGTTTAGTTTGTGTTTGTTAGTAACTGTGGATGGTACTCCCAGGAAAATTCTTGCATTCAGTTCTTGATATGAAATTCCACAAAATATATGACTAGTGACACTGTACTTGCAATCTCTATTGGGAGTTAATGTGTGTCATCCAAAACGTTATCATCAAATCTTTTCTCTAGATTTGGACAGAATGGTTGAAGTTCTTTTTACTGCCATCTGTATCCTGATAAAGAGATTCACTTTCTTTATGTGTCCTGATGACCATTGTCACTGGGATAGAAAGTCATTGTAAATCAATCATTTTGTGGTTTTAGCTGGAACAGGCTGTGAGGGGTAATCTCCCACCGGGGACCCCTGCTCTAACTCCAACTCTGTAAGTACGGATTTCTGTTGCAACTCTTAGACTCTAAAACTTGGTTATTGTCGGCCTCTGGAAAGTCTGCTGTCCTAAAGAATAATAAAATGGGCCGGACAGTTTTTTTGTACAAAATCCCAGCTAAAACCTTTTATTATTCAGAAAACCTCTTCTGTGTGCCCCTTAGACCCTGCTTTCATTGTGTTATTTAAGAGTAGGCACACAGAGTATAGAGAGATGCAGAGTGCATACCAAACAATTTGCAAATAGGGGGAGCTAAAAGTACCTAGGTTCAATTCCTGGCAGTTTTGGAGAACATGACAGAAATACAAGTATCTAATCTGAACCCCAATGTGACTGTTGAGAGTGGCTGTCACATCAATCACATGATCGGAAGCATGCATCAAGAGCCGCCTGTAACATTTTAGTTACTGTGCTCGTAGTGAGCAGTGAGCGCTCTCTCAGCACAGAAAAGCCATTTCCCAATCGACACATGTACACGGCCTCTTAGAGTTCAAGCTCACCCACTCAGTGGCTGTACGCTTATGGCCAGTGGCAACAGGTTAATGATTTTTAAAGTGAAACATTAAAAATGTAAAATTCCTTTAAACAACATGCCTTGAGGATGCCATTAAAATGTGAAATGATGCATATGTAAGATGTATACAACCTGTGGCAACAAGCCTGGACCCTTATCCTTTTGGTATACAGTATCTCACAAAAGTGAGGACACCCATCACATTTTTGTAAATATTTTATTATATCTTTTAATGCGACAACACTGAAGGAATTACACTTTGCTACAATGTAAAGTAGTGAGTGTACAGCTTGTATAACAGTGTAAATTTGCTGCCCCCTAAAAATAACTCAACACACAGCCATTAATGTTTAAACTGCTGGAAACAAAAGTGAGTAGACCCCTAAGTGAAAATGTCCAAATTGGGCCCAAATAGCCATTTTCCCTCCCCAGTGTAACATGACTTGTTAGTGTTACAAGGTTGCAGGTGTGTTAAATGTGGTGTTATCACTCTCACTCTCTCATACTGGTCACTGGAAGTACAACATGGCACCTCATGGCAAATAACTCTCTGAGGATCTGAAAAAAATAATTGTTGCTCTACATAAAGATGGCCTAATCTATAATAAGATTGCCAAAACTATGAAACTGAGCTGCAGCATGGTGGCCAAGACCATACAGTGGTTTAAGAGGACAGGTTCCACTCAGAACAGGCCTCGCCATGGTCGACCAAAGAGGTTGAGTGCACGTGCTCAGCGTCATATCCAGAGGTTGTCTTTGGGAAATAGACGTATGAGTACAGCCAGCATTGCTGCAGAGGTTGAAGGGGTAGGGGGTCAGCTTGTCAGTACTCAAACCATACGCCACACACTGCATCAAATTGGTCTGCATGGCTGTCATCCCAGAAGGAAGCCTCTTCTTAAGATGATACACAAGAAAGCCTGCAAACAGTTTGCTGAAGACAAGCAGACTAAGGACATGGATTACTGAAACCGAGTCCTGTGATCTGATGAGACCAAGATAAACTTATTTGGTTCAGATGGTGTCAAGTGTGTGTGGCGGCAACCAGGTAAGGAGTATAAAGACAAGTGTGTCTTGCCCACAGTCAAGCATGGTGGTGGAAGTGTCATGGTCTGGGGCTGCATTAGTGCTGCCAGCACTGGGTAGCTACAGTTCATTGAGGGAACCATGCCAACATATACTGTGCCATACTGAAGCAAAGCATGATCCCCTCCCTTTGGAAACTGGGCCACAGGGCAGTATTCCAACATGATAATGACTCCAAGCACACCCCCAAGACAGCCATCGCCTTGCTAAAGAAGCTGAGGGTAAAGGTGATGGACTGGCCATAAGGTCTCTAACATCCACCAGCTCAGTGATGTCGTCATGAAGGAGTGGAAGAGGACTCCAGTGGCAACCTGTGAAGCTCTGGTGAACTCCATGCCCAAGAGGGCTAGGGCAGTGCTGTAAAATAATGGTGGCCACACAAAATATTGACATTTTGGGCCCAATTTGGACATTTTCAGTTAGGGGTGTACTCACTTTTAAAAAACAAAACACAAAAGCAACCGACATGGGAATCTCGTCAATTAAATATACAGTGCTTGCCCTACAATGAGGGGGGTTGCAGTTAAAAAAAAATCATTGCCTGATCTGGGATCCCCATTTCTAACTCTTTTTCCCATTTAGCTCCGAATGATAAACCTACATTGTTCTTCCAAGATATTAAATATCCATAAACCATTGAGAGTGTGTGATTGGGTTTTATTCTTTGTATTAGTCATTTTTCAAATTCTATTAAGGGTCTATTTAATGGGGCTTTTTGTCCTATTACTTGAATGTATCTATATAGTTGTTTATACTGTATCCACTCATTTCTATGAGTAATGATTTCAATTTCTGGCCAATTATATCTTCTTCCAGTTTAATCCACTGCGTTATGGAACCAATCCACTATTCTATTCATGAAAACGGCACTTAAATACTTTCCAAAATCCGAGAGGGCCAAGCCTCCTTCTTTTTTAGGTCTCTTCAAAACCCCTCTTGCTATTCTGTGCGTTTTATTACCCCATATAAAATCTCCCACTGCTCCTCTCAAACGATGCATAAGGGCCTTTGGGGGATACAATGGAACTGTTTGAAATATATGGAGCATATTAGGCAAGATGTTCATTTTTAATATATTTATCCTTCTTATCCATGAAAAGGTCTTCCTATCATATTTTTGTAAACTTTTATTATATTTTGAACCGCTGGGGAGTAGTTTAATTCTTGGAGTTTATCTAGATTCCGGGGGATTTCCACCCCTAAATATTTAATAGCCCTACCTTGCCACTTCAAAGGAAAATTTTTCTGAAATTTTTGTTGAGTTCCTTTTATCAATGATATGTCTAGAGCTTCTGTTTTCTCTAAATTAACTTTAAAGTTACTAACTTCCCCAAATCAGTTAAATTCTCTAATTAAATTTGGTATTGTTATTATTGGGTTGGTAATATAAATTAACAGATCATCTGCAAAAACCGACATTTGATACTCTGTCTACTTTACTCTAACCGCCCATATATCTGAATTTTTACGAATAGCTGTTGTTAGGTGTTCCATTACTAGAGCATAGAGCAGAGGAGACAGAGGGCACCCCTGTCGTGTTCCATTAAAGTTACCTATAGGGTCCAACAAAGTACCATTTATACTTATTCTTGCCTTTGGTTTGTCATATAATGCCATAGTTTTCTGCATCATCTGGGGGCCAATCCCTCATTGTCTGAGGGTTTCTTCCATGAAGCACCATCCCACCCTGTCGAATGCCTTCTTAGCATCAATGGAGAGCAGACAGGATGGGTTGGCACACTTCTGGGCATATTCTATCAAAGATATAGTTTTTAAGGTATTGTCCCTTGCTTCCCGACCCCCGTAAATCCCACCTGGTCCAAATGGACACTTTTGGGTATTATTGGAGTAAGTCTATTTGCTATTATTTTGGAATAAATACGTAGGTCTATATTTGTTAATGAAATTGGTCGATAATTTTGACACAGTGTATGGTCCTTTCCAGGTTTAGGTATTAAGGAGATATGTGTCTTTTTTCCCTGTGGGACAAAGGGCCAGGTGGCTGAGACCGCGTTAAAAGCCGGTTCACACTGAGGTGACTTGTCAGGCGACTCTAGTCGTCTGACAAGTCGTCCCCATGCAGTGCAATGGAACCGTTCTAATAGGAGCGACTCAGATCGCTCCGACTTAGAAAAAGGTTCCTGCACTATTTTCGGGGCAACCTCAGCGTGACTTGCATTGACTTCTATGTAAAGAAGTCTCCTTGCAAGCCACGCTGAGGTCGCCTCGAGCGGGGCGACTTGCTTTGCCCTGCAAGTCACACCGCTCCAGTGTGAACCGGCTCTAAATATCTTATTAAGTATAGGTATTAATTCTTCCCTAAATATCTTATAAAACCGAGAGGTAAACCCATCTGGACCTGGGCTCTTGCCTATAACTAATGCATCTATTACTTTCTGTATTTCTAAATTCGAGAATCTCAGCTCCAATTCTGTTGTAGTTTCTTCTATTATTTCAGGGAGTGCTGTTTCCTCTATATACCTGCGTATTTTCTGTGGAAATGTCTCGGTTTTTTGATTTTGGTTATTAACCCTATATAGTTTGGAATAATATGAATGGAAAGTTTGTGTCATTTCCTTTGGGTCATGTGTCATCTCCCCATTTGATTTCTGGATCTTTATTATCGGACCCGTAGCTGTTCTTTGTTTTAATGCTCAAGCCAATAGTCTTCCCGGTTTATTGCCTTGTTGGTAAAACATTGTTCTAGTTCTATCTCTTATTTTTAATGTTTGTTCATTCAAGAATGTTTGTAATTTAATACGCGTTTCCGTTAGTACTATCATATTGTTTGTAGTTGGATTTTCTTTATGAGTGGTTTCCAGCTCCGACATTTCTTTTAACAAAGTTGTAATTTCCTTATTTTTAATTGTTTTTAACCACTTGACAACTGGGCACTTAAACCCCCTTCCTAACCAGACCAATTTTCAGCTTTCAGCGCTCTCACACTTTGAATGACACTTACTCAGTCATGCAACCTTGTACCCATATGAAATTTGCGTCCTTTTTTTCACACAAATAGAGCTTTCTTTTGGTGGTATTTAATCATCGCTGGCTTTTTTATTTTTTGCGCTATAATTAAAAAAAGACCGAAAATTTTGTAAAAAAAATAATTTTTCTTTGTTTCGGTTATAAAATTTTGAAAATTAGTAATTTTTCTTCATAAATTTTGGCCAAAATTTATACTGCTATATATCTTTGGTAAAAAAAAAAACAAATTTGTGTATATTATTTGGTCTTTGTGAAAGTTATAGAGTCTACAAGCTATGGTGCCAATCACTGAAAATTGATCACACTTGATATATTGACGGCCTATCTCATTTCTTGAGACCCTAACAAGCCAGGAAAGTACAAATACCCCCCAAATGACCCCTTTTTGGAAAGTAGGCAT
>BLSH010016179.1:1365222-1384679 GCA_018402905.1 Glandirana rugosa | reverse complement strand
GAAGGCCCCCCCCCCCCCCCCCCATGATGTACTCATTACCTTCACATCCTCCTTCTTACATATAATCAAACTTAAACATTCCAGTGCTCATAAACACAAAATATACTACATATATATCAGTTTATCTGGTCCCCTATTTCCTCATATCTCTCAAAGGAGGGAAGAAAGGTCCGAGGGGAAGAAAAAAAACCAAAAAACTTTTATATGTGTCAATGTGAAAATAAACCATATGTGATTACTGTGTAGGAGAAAAAAAAAGCAACACTTGCTTACTGTGTAAAAAAAACAACCCTTTTTATGTGTCAATGTGGGTCTAAAAATAAACCACACATGCTTACTGTGTGGAAGAGAAAAGAAAAAAAAGGGGGGGGGGGGTTGGAGAGGGGGGAACCCCCAAAGCAGATCCCTAGTTTAATAGTTATAGCCTCCATTATATAATGTTATTGTAATCACCCCCCCATCCCCCCATAATGTACTCATTACCTCCTCTGTACATATATCTTTCTCCTTCACATCCTCCTTCTTACGTATAATCCTACTTAAACATTTCAGTGCTCATAAAATATACCACATATATATCAGTTTATCTGGTCCCTTTCCTCGTGTCTCTCAAAGGAGGGAATAGGGCGGAAAAAAAAAGGCCCACACTCCAAGAAAAAAAAAAAAAAGAAAAAAAAAAAAAAAAAATATATATATATATATATATATATATATATATATATTTATATTTATATGTGTCAGTGTGAAAATAAACCATACGGGCTTACTGTGTAGAAGGAAAAAAAAAACCACACTTTCTTACTGTGTAAAGAAAAAATCTTTCTTTTTTCCTTATGTGTCAATGTGGGTCTAAAAATTACTGTGTATCAATGTGGGTCAAAAAAAAAATATGTGTATCAATGTGGGTCAAAAGAAAAAAAATGATGTGTGTCAATGTGAGTCTAAAAATAACCAACCCATGCTTTCTGTGTAGAAGAGAAAAAAAAAAAAAGGGGAGAGGGAATACGCCCTCCCCCTAAAAGTGTAATACCTCCCTCCCCCTCCATCCACCCCTAGTTGATCCGTCAGTTAGTTAGTTGTGTCCCTTTTTTTTTTACGGGAAACCCGATCCATCAGTTCACCAAAATCCGTAGGCCATAACGGTAAGTTTATTTCAGGAAGTTGTAGGGCCTTCAGAAATCAGGGAAATCCCCAATATCTTGAAATATTCCCTTTTGCCCCCTGTAGTATACAAAAATCTCAAATGGATATCTCCACTTATACAATATTTTCCTCTCTCTCATTAATTCCAGCAGGGGCTTGACAGCTTTTCTTAATTCAACTGTATATTTAGAAAGGTCCTGCAACAAGCTTATCTTTACTCCGTCAAAGTCTATTGTCCTCTGTTGTCGGGCCTTCTTCATAATCCTTTCTTTAATATGAAAGTAATGTACCTTACATATTACATCCCTAGGTCTCAGGGGATCCTGATTCCTAGGTCCCAAAGTTCTGTGTGCTCTGTCTAATAGAATTTCATTTGTATCAGGACAATGCAATAGCATATTGAAGATACCTTGGAGTGTGGGAATTAAATCTTCTGTTCCTGTAGCCTCGGGGAGCCCTCTGACTCTTATATTATTCCTTCTATCTCTATGATTACCTGCTTTAATGATTGATTTTGTCTTTTATTTCTCTCTTCTAGTTGAATTACTTTCTGTTCCATGTTTACCAACCTGTCTTCCATCTCCCTTATCTTTCCTTGAGTGTCTTTCACTGCTGTTCTAATATGTTGTATTTCATTTTTGTATGTTTCCAGACGATGTACATAGTCATTCATATCCTTTTTAGTTGGTAGGGTTTGTATATATGCGTGTAAGTCCCATGGTTCTTTTTCTCCAATATCTACTGCATTGTCTTTTGTTTGCCCATTAAATTGTTCCTGTCCTGTCTCCATACCATCTGGGTTAGGTAAAACCGGTAGAGGGTCTGTTAAGTTTTGCTGTTCTCCTTGTGCCAAGGGTGTTTGGAAGTATCCCTTAATATTTGTAATTTGTTCTTTTTGTGATTTGTTATCTTTCCCCTCTTTCAATCCCAGTGATGCTTTTTTAGCTTTGGAAACTTGGGCTCCTTTAGCAGGCATCTTTACATTTATAATATCCTTCTTCTTGCCTTTCCCTGTTCCTTTTCCACTTCCTTATGTATTAGTTATTTATAGCAGGGCACACCAAATTCAGGATAGGTCAGTTCTGCTCTTTAAATTAACTTTTCCAGCTTTATAGGACAAAAGGTATGTTTGCACTCTACGTGAGCCTGAGAAAACCTGAAGTTATTTCTACTAGGGGCTCCTGGTGTTAGTATAGCCTTTAGGAGCATTCAATGGAGGCATTTGTGAGTGTCTTTTCAAGGGGTGTATAGCACTACAGAGCCGCATGTGATTTCTCCCCTTTGGGTATTATCCATTTCAGCCACCTACCTCTCCGTTTGCTTCCCCCTGCAGGTCCAGGCCATAATTGTAGAGGCTTTCACCGTCTCTTGCTGTCACTTACCCGCATGTACGTCCCTATCTCTCCCTGTAATGGTGTTGGTTATGGCTACCCTCTCACGGAGCTCTCAGTCTCCATAACTGTGCTAGGGTACCTCCAGAGCGTCAGGGTGCAGGGGTCCTCGCTTCTCGCAGATGGGACGGACGTGCAGGGCGGCTGACAGCTCTGGGCCCCCACCACCACTCCATCCTCCACCACTGTTAGCCTCCCGCTGTCTCACTGCCTGACTTCCAGGGAGAACGGCCTTCCAGCTGGATCTCACGTGTATTCTCCGAGGGTACACCATCCCTCCTCCACTATGGCACCATTACCGGGATGATCCCGGGATCCATGTGAATGCGGCCATCTTGGTCAGTCTCCTCCCCCCACTTGTTTTTTTTTATTGACAATTCAGAACAGATGTAGTGGGTTTCCCACTGAGCAACTTGAGCACTCTGCACACTGATCTTTTCCAATGACTGCCTGCTCATGTCCTATCTGGACTCCATGCTGGCCCTGTATGATGTCTACAAGTGTCATACCACTTCTTCTGGTACTCTGGTGGCCCTATTTTAGGGAGGTCTACTCTTTTAAGGTGACCCTGACGGAAGAGGCATTGCTGCAATTTGTGGATTGCTGTGCTCTTCCGTCGCTGCCTAACCAAGGTCGCAAAATCCTTAATGCTCCCCTGACAAAGGGACTCCCTAATAAATACAGACATTGAGTTGTTGGCTAGGGTACTCGCCACAAGGTTGGCGAAGGTGGTGACTTGATTCATTTAGATCAGTCAGGATTCATACCAGGTAGGTTGACTGCTCTGAATATCAGACGATTGTTCTTGAATATACAGTTGCCTGGTTGATAACCCGGGTAATAGGGCAGTGTTCTCCCTCGACACTGCCATAGAGTTCTACAGTGTTGAGTGGAGATAACTATAGGCTGAGAAAATTTCAGTTGGGGAGAACTTTATTAAGTGGACTCAACTTCTGTACTTGGCTCCTAATGCAAGGATTCAGATTAATGAGATGCTGTCTGATCCCTTCCCTCTCCATAGGGGGACTAGACAGGGCTGCCCCCCTCTCCATTACTTTTTGCCCTGGCACTGGAACCTCTGGCGGCCTGGGTAAGAGTGCCCCCTGATGTTGTTGGGTTTTGATGGGCTAGGAGGAAGGATAAGCTCTCCCTCTATCTTGATGACACCTTAATATACTTGGGGGATACTGCTAGTTCTTTGGAAACAGTCATGCGACTCATTGCACAGTTTGGGCAGTTATCTGGATTTACTGGCATAAATCCTCTCTTTTATTGTTAGACCCACCGACGACAACCCTACTAGCGGTAGCTGCACAGGCGAAGATAGTACAATCCTTCAAATACCTGGGTATAATGGTGTCTGCCAATGTCAACGATTATGTAACCTTAAACCTCAAACCCATCTTAACAAAGTTTCAGCATAAACTTGGTAGTTGGTGCAAATTGCATCTCTCAGTGATGGGTAGGGCCAATCTTATTAAAATGGTTTGGACTCCCCAGTTCCTGTATGTCCTCCATAATACACCTGCATGGATACTACTGTATTGGTTTCAACGAGTGGGCTCATTATACTGGGCATTGTTGTAGAAAAATGGAGTGGCTAGGATTCAAACTATTTTTCAATACCCTAAGGACAAGGCAGATTAGCCGTACCACATGCCCTTACATACTGTTTAGCTGCTCAACTGCAGCATTTAACTGTCTGAGATCTACCAAACACATTAGACTCCTCTAGAACCCTGTTGATCTCTTCATTTGCGGACTACTCTGCAATGTCTCAGATAGAACAGGGGCTTGGGATCTGGCACCACATTGCCCTACTGTAAAGCTGATTCTGAAACTATGGAAGGAATTGAAAAGCAGACTGGGCATAGAGGGCTTTATGAAGTCTACCCCCATTTGGAATAACAATTCCTACCCCGCACTAAGTAAACTTCCCAACCAGGTAGGGTGGATGGAAGCTGGAGTCGAATACCTTGTACAATTATATGATGGTTTAACATTGAAATCTTTTGCTCAATTGTGGGAGGAGTTCCCCCTTTTGCATAACCAATACTTTATGTTCCTACAACTGTGACATGCTATTAGAGCACAGTATAGGGGTTCAACCCTGCGACTGGATGACTCGGATTTTCTTACATCCATATTCACAGGCACAGATAAGAAAGGAATTATCTCCCACATCTATGCCTGTTTACTTACCTATATACAAGCTCCTTATTTATTGCCCTGTAGAGAAAAATGGGAAGCAGATATAGGTCCAATAGATGGGGATAGGTGGGACCAAATATTGACAGCAGGTCCGTTGGTGTCTGTGTCAGCTGCCCAAAAGCTAACACATTTGTTTATCCTTCATCGCTCTTATAGGACACCAATACAGCTAAATGGGGTAGAAGGGGCTCCTCTTTATGCCCAAAATGCCTGCTACTGCAACTTGTACCAATCACTTGTCTACTTTGAGGAGGAATTATATCCCCCTAACACCTACAGTACATAGCGATACTGAGGCTCCATGCCCCTACACCCCATCAGTGGATTCAAGATCCAAAATATGGCAGTCGTGGTTGGAGTCTCCGAGGGTTGCTACCCCGTAACTTTTCTAACAGATTATTGGTGACATAGCAGAATATAAGGGGTAAGCTTGTTGTATAATTTGGGGGCCTGCTAGGACTGATAGTACATCTGAGTGTGATACATTGAGCAAGGCATACATATGGAATGTCTGTTCCGGTTGCATGGAGAAAAGTACACACCAGTTGTAGTGCTCATCTTGGTTAATTGTTGATGGTTAAATTCTGTTTTCATTTTTTTTTTTTTTTTTGCTACTCAAGTTCTCAAGTTTTGGAGCTACATTCGACAATATGATACACAGGTTTGGGGGCATGTGTCCTGAACTGTAATTTGTAATACTTTGGTATATTTTCTACATGAGCTGCCTGTAACCCAAATGTCTGTGTTTGTGATTATTTTCCTTTTGTCAAAAAAAAAAAATATTTTTTTTTTTTCTGTTTAAAAAAAAAGGAGGTGGGTTACCATAATTCATACCAGACCCTTCAGGTCTGGCATTAATTTTAAGGGGGACCCGACACAAAAAAATGTTCCCAAGTTCCATACCAGGCCCTTCCTTAACAACTTTGATGGGGCAAGAAGGAAGCTGTCATATTTAGTAGGGAGAGAAAATCCCGCTGCTATATATGATGTTCGGCTCCTTCAAAGTTTGGCCAAACCTGTGTTCGAATTGAACTAGGAGCTTATAGCTATTTATTATAAACAAGATGCCACGCTAAAGTCCAATATATAATGGGATGATAAATCCAAAAAATGTGATATGTGAAAATTCCTGGTGAAGTGATGAATGAAGAAAATGACCCAAGGTGCACCTTTCACCGTAATAATAAAAGATGTGCCTTTACCAAATGTTGAGGCTCCACATTATAAGAGCTTATTTTAGGGTGGGTTCAAAAGTTATAAAGGATCCATCAAGTGTAAATAAACGGTGAGACATGGATGTCACTCCTGTTGGTTACTCTGCTTCTTCTCTTAGATAAAAGTAGATCAAGGCTTCTCATAGACCCATATAGATCTCCATAGGATCATCACGAGGCTGCAGGGCTCAGCAGGCACGTGGCTGGCTGAAGCAGAGTTCTTGATGGAAGAGCAGCTGTCAGGCTTCGGGCTGGAACATGATCATCAGCAGCTTCCAGAAGTGGTAAGATGGCTGCGCTCCAAAACAGCACCTCTCTTTTGGAGCTGCACTTCCATCAAGAACTCTGCTTCAGCCAGCCATGTGCCATCGCCCAGATGGAAAACTGGGAGAAGTTGGAAGTGCAAGGGGCCTGCCGGATTGGTCCCAGAGCTGTGCAGGGAGAACACCATATGACAGGTAAGTCTGCCATAATGTACTAATGTACTAGTACATTATGGCATAACCCACCTGGGGGGCATTGAAAAAGAAAAATGCAATGGGACTTTTACTTCAGTGCAGACTTCTGGGGAAAGCAGAGATTCAATCACACAGCAAAGGACATAATAATACAAATAGTAAAATACTATAATGTACAGGTTGATACTGCAGGGAAACTGCATTTAAACTTTATGAAAAGAACAGAGGCAGCGGATAGGAATGAAAAAAGCTCATTTTAATAGGTTTAAATTACAACATTGCTTGTGTATCAACTTTATATTACTTTTTGTGAAAGTGAATATTTCTTGTATTTCTTTACAGCTTGAGATGGTGCTCAGTGGTTCTAATTTTCACCCTGGTGTTCATCTAGCTCCAGTGTATGATAAATCCTTGTCCTTATCTTCTAAATGAACCTGAAATGGAGCCTGTGCAAATGCAAGATAGCATGTACACAAGCATTGCTGTCTTTCTTCACTAACTGCAGTCCTCCTATTGACACTTCAAGGTTGTACAGCTTAAAATCATGTGATGAGTTACTGCATTAAAAATGGAGGTGTACAGTATTTTACATTTTCTTGAAGAGTAACTCAAAGTTAGTTAAATAAATAATGTAATGTTTTTAATTGCTATGCAAGCCATTAAGTAATTCAGTTGTATTATAAAATGTTACAAAAGTCAAATTTTTTTAAATATTTTACTCTATCTTTTCATGTGACAACATTGAAGAAATTACACTTTGCTACAATGTAAAGTAGTGAGTGTACAGCTTGTATAACAGTGTAAATTTGCTGCCCCCTCAAAATAACTCAACACACAGACATTAATGTTTAACCGCTGACAACAAAAGCGAGTACACCCCTAAGTGAAAATGTCCAAATTGGGCACAAAGTATCAATATTTTGTGTGGCCATAATTTTTTCCATCACTGCCTTAACCCTCTTGGGCATGGAGTTCACCAGAGCTTCACAGGTTGCCACTGGAATCATCCTCTAACAGCTGGAGGATGTTAGAGACCTTGCGCTCATCCACCTTCCGTTTGAGGATGTCCCACAGATGCTCAATAGGGTTTAGGTCTGGAGACATACTTGGCCAGTCCATCACCTTTACAGTGGTCGTCTTGGAGGTGTGTTTGGGGTCGTTATCATGTTGGAATACTGCCCTGCGGCCCAGTCTCTGACGGGAGGGGATCATGCTCTGCTTCAGTATGTCACAGTACATGTTGGCATTCATGATTCCCTCAATGAACTGTAGTTCTCCAGTGCTGGCAGCACTCATGCAGCCCCAGACCATGACACTCCCACTACCATGCTTGACTGTAGGCAAGACACACTTGTCTTTGTACTCCTCACCTGGTTGCCGCCACACACGCTTGACACCATCTGAACCAAATAAGTTTATCTTGGTCTCATCAGACCACATGACATGGTTCCAGTAATTCATGTCCTTAGTCTGCTTGTCTTCAGCAAACTGTTTGTGGGCTTTTTTGTGCATCATCTTTAGAAGAGGCTTCCTTCTGGAACGACAGCCATGCAGGCCAATTTGATGCAGTGTGCAGCGTATGGTCTGAGCACAAACAGGCTGACCCCCCGCCCCTTCAACCTCTGCAGCAATGCTGGCAGCACTCATACATCTATTTCCCAAAGACAACCTCTGGATATGATGCTGAGCACATGCACTCTACTTCTTTGGTTGACCATAGCGAGGCCTGTTCTGAGTGGAACCTGTCCTGTTAAACCGCTGTATGTTCTTGGCCACTGAGCTGCAGCTCAGTTTCAGGGTCTTGGCAATCGTCTTATAACCTAGGCCATCTTTATGTAGAGCAACAATTCTTTTTTTCAGATCCTCAGAGAGTTCTTTGCCATGAGGTGCCATGTTGAACCTCCAGTGACCAGTATGAGAGAGTGAGAGCGATAACACCAAATTTAATACACCTGCTCCCCATTCACACCTGAGACCTTGTAACACTAATGAATCACATGACACCAGGAAGGGAAAATGGCTAATTGGGCCCAATTTGGACATTTTTACTTGGGGTGTACTCACTTTTGTTGCCAGCAGTTTAGACATTAATGGCTGTGTGTTGAGTTATTTTGAGGGGACAGCAAATTTACACTGTTATACAAGCTGTACACTCACTAATTTACATTGTAGCAAAGTGTAATTTCTTCAGTGTTGTCACATGAAAAGATAGAATAAAATATTTACAAAAATGTGAGGGGTGTACTCACTTTTGTGAGATACTGAACCTTTGTACCTCCATCTGCAGTAAGCTATGGTTTTCTAAAATTAACATTTTAAAATTGTGTTTATTTGTAGCCATAGAAAGTGGGGGTGCCCTGTACGTTTTAAGACTCATTTTACTAAAGGATTTGAGAATGATCCCACAGAAAATTGTGAGAGTACTTACTCCAATTATCCAATCATGTACAGATGCAATAAAGAAATAGGCATATTCTTTTCACATGATTGTATGATTGTGTGCACATTCTCAAATCCTTTAGCAAATCTGTGTTTACAGAATGGCTATATTGTGCAGACCCTCCAACTCAGCAGTCAGGAAGCAGTGGAATAGAGGTGTGAGTTTCTGACAAACAGCAGGAGTTAACCAGTTGCTGCCCGCCTGCCGTGGCTTTATATTGCGAATGGGCTGCGAGATTGAGGGGGGGGGAGGGCAGTGAGTGGGTAGGGCAGACTCGATGTCCGCTGGCTATCTGGGATTGTCCCCCCAGAGTGACAGAATGGGGATCCGTGTATGTAAACACGGATCTCCGTTCTGACAGAGGGGGAAGGGATGTGATCGCAGGCTCCCTGTGTATGGGAGCCATGATCACTCTCCTCCCCCAGCCAGCCCAGCCCCCATACAGTTAGAACATGCACAGAGAACACAGTTAAAACCTTAGAGCGCCCCCTGCAGGTTAACCCCTTCACTGCCAATGGCATTTACACAGTAATTAGTGCATTTTCATAGCAATAATCGCTGTATAAATGCCAATGGTCCCAAAAAAGTGTCAAAATGGTCCGATATTGTCCGTTGCAATATCTCAGCACTGATAAAAATCGCAGATTGCCACCATTACTAGTAAAAAATAGACAAAAATAAAAACCCCATAAATGAATTCCCATCATTCGTAAACGTGGCAACTTTTGCCCAAACCAATCAATAAACGCTGAATGTGATTTTTTTTACCAACAATATGAGGAAGAATATAAATCGGCCAAATCCGATGGAAAAAAATGTTTTTTTTATATATTTTTTTGGATTTGTATTTTAGCAAAAAGTAAGAAATATTGTTTTTTTTGCAAAATTGTCACTCTTCTTTTGTTTATAGCGGTGATCAGAAATGATGCAGAGGGGATCAAATACCACCAAAAGAAAGCTCTATTTGAAAAAAGACATCAATTTTGTTTGGGTACAACATCGCATGACCGCGCAATTGTTAGTTAAAGTGACGCAGTGCCGAATCGCAAAAGGTGCTCTGGTCCTAAATTGGGAAATCCTTCCGGGGCTGAAGTGGTTAAAGGATAAATAAATCCATGAAAATTGTAATATATTGCAACTTACAATCTTTAGATTGGTGGCTTCATTAGTTTTAATTTTTCAGCAAATAGACAAAAATACCTGTTGATCTTGCTAGATATGCAGCGTCTTTGTCCTGTGAGCTGCACTAAAGAATATCTTCCTTCCTAGCTATCTGTAAACTACCATTTGCCCTGCACCTCCATGTTATGGAGATGAAGATAGAGGGAGGTGTTTGTAGTCTATATCAGGAAAGCAACCCAGGGTGACAACCATGGATCCCTCTACAGATAGAGTGGAGGAGTAATATAATCATCCAGCGACAGAAAGTTACAGTATTATTTGCAGAAGTGAAATATAGCAAAGAAAAAAATCAAAAAGGAAAACAAATGCAGCCACCACACTAAGCGCCAGTGATCTGCAATAATTTACATTTTTTGTTTTGGGTTTAATAGTCTGTGATTAAAACTGTTGTAAAGGCTGTTATATGTTTTTATTAAAATAACAAACATGATATACTCACCTGTCCTGCACAATGGCTTTGCACAGAGCAGACCCAAACCTCCTCTTCTGGTACCCCCCTGCAATATTGACTCCTTCTTTTCTGTGACTGTCCTCATTCCTCATATCAAGCGTTAGCTATGGGGTAGACATTCAGGCTCATTCCCAAGCATCAGCCACACCCCCCGCTCTCGGCTCACAGGATTTTACTAACAGCAGCAGGAGCCAAAGGCAGCCGCTGCTCTCAACCAAGCTTGTGAGAGATGAGAGAAGACCAGCAGATGGGCGCAGCACTGGAACGATACAAGACTCGGCAAGTATTTTGCGGGGGTAGGAACACAACAAGTGTCAATATGTGTTTTATCCTAATGTAGGGAATGCATTAAGATAAACAAAAATGTTACTGTTAGACTCACTTTAAAACCGAACTTCGCCCTAAAGGGGAAGTTCAGCATTATGTTCCCCTCGTTCCTGTAACACTTTTGGCTTTTTTGGGGGGGGGGGCAGAAACTGTGTTTTATTACCCGCTCTCACTTTTGGTCAGATCGCCTAGGCAGTTCAGCCACTCCTCTCTGCCTGCATTCTCTTGAGACACGTCACAGGTCCCATGAGGCTGTAGGACCTTTCACAAAGTACAGCGCAGCTCACGCATGCGCAGTGGAAAGCCGGCTATGAAGCCCCAAGGAATCACAGCCGGCTTCCGAAACTAAACATGTTGGTGGCAGGGACCCGGGTGAGGAAGCTGAAGATCCTCTTTAACCACTACCTGCCCAGCCTATTGTAATAATTCAGCTGGGAGAGAGTTCTCTTATCCTGGGTGGATGTCATATGATGCTCTCAGACTGAGATGACAACGCACTGACAGTATGCAAAAAAATAAATAAAAAATTGTAAAAAATATAAAATATACATTTTTACACATGCTGTCACCAGTCAGTGCCCCTAATCATCAGCATCCACTCAGTGTCCCTAATCACCTCTGCACCAGTCGAAGTGTCCCTGATCACCACCACATTAGTTACAATGTCTCTGATCATAGCCACACCAGTTACAATGTCCCTAATCCCTGCCACAGCAGTCACAGTCTCACTGTAAGTTCAAATACGCAATGCTCTCTGAAGAGCCATCTATGTTTGGATTGCTCTTCAGAGAGCATCTCACATGTGAACGAGCCCTAATTTGTCAGCCAGTCACAATTTTCCAAACATCACCACATCAGCCACAGTGTCACCAAGCCAGTGTAGCTAGAATCAGTGTTTTTATATTGCCACCACACCAGATCAGTGCCGCAAGCAACAGTTTTCCTGATGACCACCACACCAATTCCAGTGTCACCAGACCAGTGTATGCCAGCAACAGTGTTCCTTACAACCACCATACCAATGCAGTATTGCCTCTGCTTGCTGCCTGTACTAACTCTTTCCTGTTTATTGACCACATTTTTGCATGTTGCCTGGACTGATCCTTTGCCTGACCATGTTTCTGCCTGCACCTGAACTGACTCATCCCGCTGACTATGTTCCAGCAAGACACCATTCCCAGCTGTCCCCTGCTGATAACTGCACTGCTGGAACCACATGAATTCTTTTGATTTTCCTTTCTTCAGCCTCCTGCACTTCTTGGCCAGTGGACATTGCATTCCTAGGGGCAGCCACGTACCAGTAGGCAAGGCTTGCTTGGCTTGTAGGAACAGGGACTGCTATAGGTGATGGTACACTAAGCTATATTCCCTGACCATTTGTACAGAGGTGACCATTACAGTACATTGGTTTTGATACACTTGGTTGATTTGGGTGATGCACAAGATACAAAGTCCAGTACAGAATCAGTAAAAACATTGAAAAAGTCTTGCACATGTGTTATAGCCATACTCAGAAGGAATAGCAGAACATGTTTTGGTTTGTAATTCTAAGTATGCCCATGCTCTTTGTGAGAAATGTCTTATTAAATTGACTTTGATTTTAATTCCACATTTTCCAAAAACCTGTGGCAAAAAAATGAAGTCTTCAAAAAACTCCCCATGCCTCATAGAATATACCTTGGGATGTCTGCTTTCCGAAATGTGGACATTTTGTGGGTGTTGCCACTGTCCTGGTGCTCCAGGGTTTCCAAAAATGTGATAGGTAGTCAGGAAATGACAAGTATAATTTAAGGCCGTTAGAAAGCATGAAGAACTCTTTGGATTTTGCCCCCTCTGTGTGGCTAGGCTGTGAAAAAGTTTCACATGTGGCATCCCCATACTTGGGAGGATGTAGCAGACTGTGGTTTGGGGTGTAATTCTAAGAATGCCCATGATGTGCGTTAGAAATGTCTTATTAATTAATAACTTTGTGTAAAAAATAAATTTTCATTTTACGTCCTGCATTTTTCAAAAGCCTATGGTAAAAAAATGAAACTTTCAAAAGGCTTGTTATACCTCTTAGACAATACCTTGGAGTGTTTGCTTTCCAAAATGGGGTCATTGTGTGTGTGTTTCCACTGTCCTGGTGCTCCAGTGCCTCTAAAATGTGAGATGTAGTCAGGAAATTATATGTGTAATTTATGCTTCTTGAAAGCCCAAACGTGCTCCTTGGATTTTGGGCCCCTCTATGCATCTAGGCTGTGAAAAAGTTTCCCACATGTGGTATCTCCATGCTCAGGAGGCATAGCAGAAAGTGTTTTGGGGTGTAATTAAAAGTATGCCCCCACTGTGTGCGAACCATTAATTATTGCAATGGCAACTCCGTGGAGAAAAAAAACAAATGTAATTTGCTGTAGTTTCTTAATTTTCCAAAAAATTGTGCCAAAAAAAATACAATTTCAGAAAACTTGCCGTGCCTCTTACTAAATACATTGGACTTTCTACTTTCCAAAAAGGGGGTCTTTTGGGGTTTATTTGTACTGCTCTGGCATTTTAGGGCCTCGAGAAATGAAAGCTGTCACTCAGACTAAATAATATACAGAGATTTGGGTTATTTTTTCCAAAGAAATGTAGCAGAATACATTTTGGCCTACGTTTCTGAAGAAAGATTATTTATTTGCAAAATTGTATAACATAAACAAAGAAAAAAATGTGTGTTTTGTTTCAAAATGTTTGATGTTTTTTGATTTATACAGCAAAAAAGTGGTAATTAAATACCACCAAAACAAAGCTCTATCTGTCTAGAAAAAATGGCATAAAATGAATTTAGGCACAGTGTTGCATGATTGAGTAATTGTCATTCAAAATATGACAGCACTGAAAACTGAATATTGGCCTGGGCAGGAAGGGGGTGAAAGTGTTCAGTATTGAGGGGGTTAGGTTTGCTAAAAATCATTGCAATTAATGTAACTGTCATGGAGAGGATTGCTTTTCCCCAAAAAAGTGCATGTAAACGTAATGTATTTTCTGACCTTAGCACAGCTTTAATGGTCCCTAGAAAAGATTAGCGGAACACTGATTGATGTCACTTGTCACCTAGAGTTGACAAATTCGTACTAGGTGTGGAGCACATTTTTACTTTTACTTCCAGCTGCCTAAAATGCAGTAGAAAAGCACCAGACTTTAAAATCACTGAAACAAATCGAAATCTAGCATAGCAAAGGAGAAAAAGCTGTTACAGCATCCCAAAATAATACTTAACTGGTGATAAAACATAATATAAACAGCAATTGAGAAAGATAGTTGCTTTTAGCTGTGCAAAATGCTAATGAGCCATGAAAGAGTGAAGGAGTGAAACGGAAAATTTCCTGCCCTGCACATTGACAAAAGCCACAATTAAACCTCGTCTTGTGTCATTTGTTTACACAATACCACTGGAGGAATATTTTACTGTAAATTGAAATTGTAGTTGAATATTGGTGGGGAGGGAAGCAGGTCATAAGAAAATGACTACTTGGCCGTGACATTTTCTGTGCAATGTCTGCTCAGGGATTATATGAATAGATTTGTAAACATGTCCATATAGTCTGAAAATGGAAAGTGAAATGTATTCTTTAACAAAGATAAAAGGAAGTATGAGCCTACACAAGATTATTAGGTTGATCGATATATATATTAAACAGAAATGTTAAAACTCTGAGCCTAGGTTTCCACTATTGCGACCTCAAAGTCGCACGATTTAGAGTGTGACTTTGCAGTGCGACTTTGGGTGCAGCTTTGATCCAACTTTACACTCTCTGGATCAAAGTTGCATCGAAAGTCAGAACAAAGTAGGTCAAGAACCTTTTTTGGAGTCGCTGCGACTTGAGTCGCACCAATTAGAACGGGGACCATTGAAATACATGGATTTTGACTTGTCATGTGACTTCGCATGTGTCAAGTTGCACAACAACTCGCAGTAGTGGAAACAGAGCCTAAAGCAAACTTGTTGTTAGTGAAATATGGGGGCTGCCTTTAGCTGACATTTTTTTAAATTGCCTGACTGTCTCTGGTTTCAGTTCTTGATTCAGGATAATCATGCCGACAGTGAAGATAATGTGAAGTCAAACTTGTTCTAAGACTGTGACTAAAAGAATTGAAGCCACTGGATCTTTTTGACAGACATTATTTTCTGAAGGAGAGGCGAATGCCAACCTAAATATTTCTTAGTACAGGTGTCCATTAGGATGACTGTAAGAAAATGATGTGTAGTCACCTGATATGGTTGGTAGCAAAGAAAGCACAGAAATGGATTAACAATGGTAATGATACAATTTAGCATACAGGGTTATTAGTATTAAGGACTAGGCATGAGATGACACTTGACATCCTGATCAGCATAAACAGTAGCAAGGTTCTCTAAAGTGCAGCAGCAAGCAATAATAATGCTTGAGTTGCAGAAAACAGGAATATTGCCAGAGGGCATTAATGGAGACTATGCTAGGCCTAGACTGACTGAATGTGCACTGTCCATAGAAATGAAGGAAAAAGGAGAAGGGAACAAAGGGAAATCGCAGGAAGATTTTAAGGGAGTCTTTTATGTTGTTCTTCTGCCAGCTACCGTTGGGGCCCTTTAGAAAGCATTGGCACACTTAACAACAGTTTCGATAAATCAGCATGCAGCAAAGGTGTGGTATAGGTGCAATATACTTAATGCCTTGCCTCCAGTAATTCAGTCCCTGCTAGCAGTGTATGAGCAATGGGTAGTGCCCTCTCATCAGTCCCTGTGGTGCAGCTGTGAACTCTTGCTGTAGAAAGCGGGGCCCCCTCTGTCTCGCCACAGAATGCCTCTGATGATTCAGTGGAGGGAAGTAGAGGTTAAGAGAATGCTCCGGTCTCCCTGCCTTCAACAGTGCAGGTCCAATCGCTGTGGTCTGTGCTACGCTGCCTTGGGTGTCCCTGCTGGTCTGGCCATTTAACAGTCTGGTCAGTATGCAGAAGATGTGCTCTTATCGGTTCCCTTGGTGCCAAAAGAGAAAACCTAGCTGAACAGTCTCAGAAAAGCAGTTCCACTCCTCCTCTCTGCCCCTGTGTCTCCTACGAATTATAGGGCTAAGGGTCCATAAGCTCCACAATATGGCTTACTTAAAATCCCATGATCCTCGGCATTTTGCATAGGAATCCATAGGCTTTTCTGGTAATAGTTCTCTTCTGTTGACTGGAGGGGCTAGTGCCACAGAACATTCAGCATAACAGCAGAAAGTGAAAGCAAACTGATTGTAAAGAGGGAAAGGTTTCCTCCGTGTTCCTGTAGTCCAGCACCTGGCTATGTATGCTTTTGTATTTTTGTATTTCCTTGTTTTCTGAATGTATTTATTGCTTTGTGACTATACTGCTCTAATTTAAGGGGATAGTAGCTTAATAGTAATATATACCACATACTACACTTCTGCAGCGGAAGCCATTTATTTACAATGCCAATATACTGTACATTACCAGCCATATATTTAAAATAATACATATTATCATCACTGTCATGCATAATACATACCATTTCCAGCTGATGTTGATACATTGCACAGAAACTACCCTAGTTAGATTTAGTAATATTTATTGTTGGCATTATGCCAACAGTATTTTCAGGGGGATTATATATTGTAATGCTCAAAGCAATATCTCTATATTTCTTTTATATTAAAATCCTGACAGTACAAATGTTAAAAATCCTCCAAAAATAGCATGAAATAAAGAGCCATTGGGTTGACATTCATACTGTATAAGCTGTCTATGCTGATCACCCTGCTTGAGAAAGAAGTACAATTATTGCCCAATATGCAGTATGTCAGTATGCTGGAGATCAATGCAGGAAGCATTTCTTGAATGAGATTAGTGTGCATTCCTACTAACAGTAGAGCCAGGGAAAATATTGCCGCTGTAGAATGAATTGATCCCAGGGTAATCTTAACATTGCAAATAATCTATTATCCTAAACCTGTGCTGGGAGAATGAAGAGGCTGGTATTGCTGTTCTCTCTATAGCTAGTTTTCATGCCAATCCAAAGCAAACACTTTTTGAGTTCGGACTAAAAACTAAAGAACCCAGAACTTTCAATTGTGTTCACTATGTGCATGCTTGCTCCAGGTCAGTGATTCAGAAACTACTTAAAGCAGAGTTCCACCCAAAAGTGGAACTTCCGTTTTAAAGGATGTCTTTTTGGGGGGGGGGGCAGGTTTTCACAGGGTCCACTTCCTCTCCTGGTGCCGCGGAACCGGAAGGAGGTTCGCCTTGCCCCCCTCCCTCTCGGCGATCTTCTGGGACATGTCACAGGTCCCAGAAGATACGCCGGGCATTCATAGAGCGCAGCGTGACTCGGGTATGCGCTGTGCACACCCGGCTTTGAAACCAAAGCCGGTTGCCCACCCCTATGATGTCAGCGCCGTAGAGGAGGAGGGGGAGAAGAGTGACGCTGCGGGCGGCTGCATCACTAGAGAGTGGGACGGGCGGGTGTCCGATTATTAAAATTTAATACGCTGGAACTCCACTTTAAGGCAGAGACAACCAGACAAATAGTGTATTTTTTTTCTAAAGCAAACAGTGTAAGCACCTAAATTTGACATGGTATCAGCCCTTTCAGGCCCCTGTACAGCAGAACTAAGACTTGGAGAAGAAGATACAACATGAGTCGGTTAGTTGTGCTGCAGTGCTCATGTGTTAACAATGGGCATGCTGATAGAAAGAGAGAGCAGAGAGACATGAGCTAATTCGTGTGTTACTGTCTCAGAGTGGGGGAGGAACAAGACCCGGAAGTGTTATTTTACTGCAGCAGAAAAAACACAGGTCTCCTGACCTGCCAGACAATGCTATGATATGGGGCAGAAGTGTATATATCTCAGGTCTGGATGGACAGAAATTCAAGTCTATTGCATCTGTGTATTTAGCTGTTTGCCTGCTGTTCAGCTTTGAAACCAACTAGGGATGAGAGAATTGGCTTTGGTTTAGCTTGTGGGCCTTTAGTACTACATTGTAAAGTATGAAAAAAGTGAACTTTAATCCAAACATTATGTGGTATAAATGCACAACCTGACATTGACATAATATCCACGACCCTTCACTAAGTTAAAAAATGATAACATCCGTGGCAAAATGACATTCTGGGCCTAGTTGCGGAGGAATGGGAAGAGGATCTACAGCAATTTTTTCCTATGATGATTTCAGCAAGGTATAGGTTTATCCAGCTGCAATTTTTACAAAGTGCATTTTATACTCCGCCGAGGCTATCCATTATCTACCCCTGGGTTGATGAGTCCTGCTCTAGGTGTGGAACAGATGTGGGCACATTCGTACATATGGTCTGGTCCTGCCCTGCTCTCCAACCCTATTGGCGGAGGGTGGTGGAGGAGCTGGGTGCTTTTGTACACCAACAAGTTCCTCTGTATCCTGTCTTTTTATTATTGGGGGTGCTTTCTACTTTATGCAACGTTTTATGCATGGAAACTTATCCTACCAAAATGGAAGACATCTGTGGCCCCCCATGGTGCGGCAGTGGAGAGAGTTGGTGAACCAGGTACTTCCTCTTTGAAAACTGACATATATGGGTCGGAACTGTACAAAAAATTCAATAACATTTGGGGTGCATGGGTTAAGGTGAGAGGACTGTCTTTGTGACTACCAGGTTTGCCCACCCCCTCTCCTTTCCCTCCCACCCCCCTATCCCTTTCCATCTTCCTCCCTAAGATCTGGTACCTACTCCCCCTTCTCCCCTACTTGCTAAGTTTTTTTTACCAAGTGAGATGGAATTCCTGAATTGAATAGAATACCCTGAATTTTGAGTGTATAGTATTGGACTTAAATTATCTCTCCTTGATGTAGATTCCTACATGTTGTACATGGTATTACCTTACATGGGTTGCTGTCATATGCTCTAGTGACTGCTAGTGTTATACTATTTTGATCTGTACTCATTTTGTACCACTTTATGATTTGGTGTTATGTTTTCTTACTTTTATTGTTTTATGAAAAACAAACTGCATGTGTTAAAAAAAATGATAACATTATTACTGGTGACACGACCACAATCCCAGACCAATAATACAGACCTTACCCAGGGTGTTAAACTCCGGCTATGTGAGTGCCATTTACCCCTTAATCTGCTGTATCACATTGTGTGGCAGGAACTGTGTGAGTAATTAAAGACCTTATGAATAGAGTTGAGCGAACACCTGGAAGTTCGGGTTCTGCTGGTCCGTCCGAACTTCGTGACAAAGTCCGGGTCCGGGTCCGGACGGAACCCGAACGATCGCACGGACAACGAACCCCATTGAAATCAATGGGGACCCGAACTTTTAGGCACAAAAATGGCTGTAGGAAAGTCCTGGAAAGCCCCAGAGGGCTGCAAAAGGAAGTAAAATGGGGGTAAGGGTAGGGCAAGTGCCCTACAAAAAAATGGGGACAGGGAAATAACTGTAAATATTTTTAAAAAAATAAAAACAGGCACGCTAGCAAGCCCAAGGCAGGCCTGGGCCTGGGCCTGAAACAGTGCTTCAAGCCTGCCTGGTCGTCTTGGGCTTGAAGGTCCACAAGCGAGTTGAGATAAGTATTCCAGAAATTAATGAGTGTGTCAAGGACGGTGTGTTACACTATGTCGTCTAATTCCCCATTTACCGTGAGTGTATCGGCCTCAAA
>BLSH010016179.1:1323092-1342167 GCA_018402905.1 Glandirana rugosa | reverse complement strand
GCAGGTTATGCCCTCTAGGTTTGACTATACTTTGCTCCAGATCTGAACCCCCCCAGACCCGCGCCCTCTAACGGACCACTCTAATCTCACTTCATTACTACTACTTTAGCTCTCTCCTTTCTATCTTCTATTTTTCTTTTCCTTTCTTTATCTCATTTCATTGTATTTATCTTTCCTTATTTCTTTTCCCTCTCCAGAAGGTTTGGTACAGATACCTAATAAAATTGTATTTCTGGTCTGTGGTGATGCTAGTTGAGAATTAAGAAAATGTTATATCTCCTGTGAACACACAGGACGTTTTCAGGGAAATATCTGGCATAGGTTCTAAGCAATATTGCTGTTAAGAGATATTTTGACTTGCTGTACCATGTACTATGTTACCTATTGTACTATATGTATTCTATGTAACTTCTGGACAATATATTAATAAATCTATTGTAAAAGAAATTAAAATTGATGATTGAAGAAAATACACATGTATATCAACACAATCATGTGGTCATACCCTAAGAATAAAGGACTCAAAATAACAAAACAAAAAGGGTAACAATACAGCATAACTCTCATTCTTTATAAAACCAAAAACAAAAATAAAAGAGAACCGAAAAGAATGCACACATGAGTACCTGGGGTGACAATACCAGATAAGGGTCGATTTACACTACTGCGACGCGGAAACCCTGTGAATCCACTGCGGGCTCTCACATCGCATGTCTCTCAGCGGCAGTCCACACCGCTAAACACGAATTGCAGGCTGTGTCAATAGAAAGCTAACGGCACCTCCAAAACAGCCTGCATGCAGCACTACAACCTGCAAACTCGCACAGGAATGGGGCCGCATGGGTGTGAACAACCATGTGATTCGACTCTGCTGCAGACCAAAAAAGAAGGGATCCTGTGCGAGTTTGTACCGAATGTGATACGACTCCAGCCACACTGACTGTATGGCCAAAATTGCACTACATAGAGACCATAGCCGACCCACACCGCAGTGTGGTACAAATCACACCCGATCTCTGGGAACGCAGCAGCACGAAATGGTACACAATGTATAACTGACAGAGGCACGAAGTGATGGAGTCTCATCTAATATTTCAACATAATACATTATAACTAATATTTCAATAGACTGCTTGTTGGATAAAACTACCGTCACAAGAAATAAAACGCCCTGTCAATTATAAAAATGGGACAAGTCCCACTCAAAATACAAGCCCCCGATGACAGCTGACAAAACTTTTGAAAACATTCTGGGAGCCATACCAAGGCCGAATGGCAGTCATCGAAATTGAAAATGGAAGCCTTGTATTGCAAAGCGAAGGAAGCGATGGTGAGCTGCATCTATGGGCATGTGTAGTTAGGCATCTGCTAGATCTACCAAAGCCAATCTCCTCTCTTTACTAACGAAATGATAGTCTGTAAAGACTCCATCCTGAACGACGGAAGCTTCATAAAGGAATTCAGGGCCTTTAGGCCTGAAGCCCCCTGAGGACTTTGCTACGAAGAACATTGGGATATACACTCCTTTTCCCCATTCGTGTCTCGGAACTGGCAGAATTGCTTGTGCTGTTAATAATTCCTTTACGTATGCTAGCAAACATTATTTCTTCTTTGAACAAGCTGGAACCCGGGTATCCATGAAACAAGATTGAGGTGGTCTTCTTTCGAACCCCTCTTTGAACGATGTCCAAGATCCAGGCATCTTGTACTTCGTCCGCCTAGATCGCTCTGAAACGAGGTAGCATCACTCCCACCTGAGAAGCCTGGGCAGAGACACCTGCCAAAGAGCTTGTCTGAAGCTTTCCCTGCCTGATTGGCCTTGGGTTTGACCACCTTGGGGAAAGCTGCAACTTATCCTTTCCACTGTCTGAAGAACGGCCTACCTGGTCGATATGCACTAGCGTCTCTGAAACCCTCTTTGGACCTTTTGGGAGGATGAAGGGACTGACGCAGCCTTCTTCTCTCCTGTGGGATTAGACCTGATTTACCGCCAGAGCCCTGCTGAATTGCTAATTCCAACGTCTTGCCGAATAATAGCTTCCCGTCGAAGGGGACCGAGTGAAGGCTGTGTTTGGAAGCATTGTCCGCCAACCAATGTTTTAACCATAAGGCCCTAAAAGCTTACAGAATGAGCCATTTGCTTGGCCATCATCTTGATTTGGTCCACAGCTGCTTCTGCCAGAAAGTCCACTGCAGTTTTAATGGACTGCAAAGGAGGAGAACTTCCACCTCCTACCATTTCTAAGATCTGGCCTCCAATTCCGCAACAAATACTCTTAAAGCTGCTGCCACAGAGGTTAGTGCTATAGCTGGTGATTATTATATGAAGACAGTGATTATTACTAGCGGCTATAGCAGCCACTAGCGATAATCGCATGTAAAACCTGGCTTGCTGGTTCTACCCAAGTTGATGAACTTAGAACATTTAGCCTGCCCTTACCTGGTTCTCGGCCCGTTCCTGGTAAACCAAGATTCGAACCGTGCCTAACCAGAAGTGATGGAAATGCTCATCTCTTTCAGTCTCCTAGACGATCTGGTCTCCAAACACCTCTATTGTAAGCTGGTGCTCCTGGGCTCCCCACCGGGATGGGGGGGGGGCCTTTTCCACCGCCAGTAAAAGCAGTACAGTAGCTAATTAGCCACTAGGATTTCTTTTGCTTTGTAGAGCAGCTGAACAAAACGATACTTGGGTTATGGCTGACAGCTGCAGCCATAACCCCGGTATAACCACTTGAAGTCAATTACATAAATGTACATGATTTAGTGGCAAGTGGTTAATATATACCGAATTATATCATAGCTAACAGACTGTTGAGTGTGAAGGTACAGGCAAAGTAAAAAAAGTAAAAATTCCCTTTGCTTTTTACTCTGCTGTCAGTCAAATTCATATCAGTTTGTATGAAATTAGTTTTTAAATGATGGCCCCAATCTATGCACATACAATTCAGCACACAATAAAAAATATAGCCAAAATATAGACAAGTTTCATTACAAATCTAGCTTCATAAAACTTGAAATAGTTCTGACTAGGAATTCAGAAGTAAAATAATGCTGTAAGAATTTATATACATGGATAAAAAGTAATGTACAGAATAAAACAATGTGCACGACTAGCATAAATAAAATAAAGTGCAGTAGTAACTTGTTTTTCAATTCCTGTTCTGCACCCCACCCCCCTTTTTCCTGTGCTGCGGCTTTGAACATAAAGTGCAATATATACCAAACCCATTTTGGTTTTAATTACATTTTTATTTTGCCGTGTAGAAAAACTGAAGCTTCTAGGAGAAAAGCATCAATGTTTTTTTCCTGAAGCTGGTAACATTGAACGTGATTCAACTTTTGGCTGTAAAGTGCTGAGATGTATAATGAAGCAATAACATCCACTGACTGGCCACCTGTTCCATACCTCCAAGGGGAACCTTTGTTTAGTAAGAAACAGGCAGCAGTAATTTACTGTGTAGCCTTTTATTGTGCCTTGGCAACAGGATGAAACAGCAACTTGTTACAGACTGATTCCGAATAAAAGGAACCAAAAGCTATGACATTACACTAAAACAAATTTAACTTTGCAAATTACCTTGCTGGGTTTAGTAACTTAATGTTCTTGTATGTCAGATATGGTTTTGTGTTTTGATCCATTTTGTATGTAAATAAATGAGAAATGCTTTAGAATGAAAATCAAAATGGAAAAAAAAATGTTACATAACTATACATAAATGAACACAATATATGGCAAGATTGGAAAGATTAAACTGGACGTGTAGATTACATCTGAGAACGGTGTTAAGTAGATAATACTGCTGACATAATACTCAATTCCCTGTAGAGTAAACACCGTGGTAACAAAACAAAATATAAATACATAAGAAATGCACAGGGGTGTTTATGATACAGCTAAGCAACCAGGAAACGTAAATGAAAAATGAAACACTCTTATAAATAATAACATTAATTTTAAACAAAAAGAAATTATATCTTTTTTTTATTAAAAATTATTTTTTTATTTTAAAGGTGCCAGCTGATGTAATCATGTCAGAGGCCACTCTGATCATGTATCATTGCAAAATGTACTATCTGTATATACTAGTGTCAAATGTAATGAAAATGATGTGCTCTATGATTCTTTTGGCCCTTTATCCTTTGGGTAAAATCCAGGAAGTCCCCCTGTTTCATGGCTGGCACATGTGTGTAGGGGGGCAGGAGGGGCAGCTGTGCTGGGCACAGTGTGTACTGAACATATGCTCCAGATAAGTATTTAATACACCCAGTAGTAAAAGTATAAGAGCACACAAAAGATGGAGCTGCTTTTAAGACCTCATGTCTATGGGAATGTTTGAACATTCTTCCAGAAGTGCATTTGTGAGGTCAGGCACTCATGTGGATGAGAAGGCCTGGCTGGCAGTCTCCATTCTAATTCATCCCAAAGGTGTTCTATCAGTTTGAGGTCAGGACTCTATGCAAGCCAGTCAAATTCCTCCACCCCAAACTCGCTCATCCATGTCTTTATGGACCTTGTTTGTGCACTGGTGTGCAGTCATGTTGGAGCAGGAAGGAGCCATTCCCAAACTGTTCTGACAAAGTTGGGAGCATGATATTACATAGCTACATAGTTAGGTAGAAAAAAGACACAAGTCCATCTAGTTCAACCATAACCATATTGTCCAAAATGTCTTGGTATGCTGATGTCTTAAGAGTTCCCATCACTGGAACTAAGGGGCCAAGTCCAACCCCTGAAAAACACCCCCCACACCATAATCCACCATAATCCCCCCTCCACCAAATGATTTGCATCAGTGCACAAAGCAAGGTTTATAAAAACATGGATGAGCAAGTTTGGGGTGGAGGAACTTGACTGGCCTGCAAAGAGTCCTGATCTCAAGCCGATAGAACCTTGTAGACAGCCTTCCCTGAAGATTTGAAGCTGTTATAGCTGCAAAGAGTAGGCCAATTCAATATCAAACCCTACGGACTAAGACTGGGATGCCACTAAATTCAGTGCCTGTAAAGACAGGTGCCCCAATACTTTTGGCAATATAGTGTGTGCCTAAATATATATATATATAGATATATATATAAATTATTGTGACCCGACACACCACATCCTATAGAGTGGCAGACCTCCATCCCTATTGTTTGCTGGATACAAAGAGAGGAGAGAGTGGGACTTTGAGTGAAGTCTGCCACTAGATCAATAATAATGCTTGTTGGTATAATTCCTGTCAATAATTTATTGAATAAAGTTAAATTCATTAATATAAAATATTCTCTTTTAAAAACCATGATATGTTATACAAATAATCCAATCACATACAAGACAATTATTATACACATTTCAAGATACAAAAAAATCAAAAAGGACATGATTAGCAGGCAAATTCATAAATCATTGAACCATAGATTATATATTACTGTATGTATATATATATATATATATATATATATATATATATATAAATGCATTTTTGGAGCCGGGTTTGTCTTGGCATCTTTAAGTGTACACTTGATGCGTATCATGGCGTACAGCCATTCATCAGGAGTATGATGCACAAAAGACACTTTGAAAATGGATAATATATATATAAATATATGGTACCTCTCAGAAGAAAAATATGATCTTAAAGGGGATTGTAATTTACAAGGCAGCTTCACAACAATGGATAGCCCGCAAACAGGGGAGGGTGGGGGCCGGGGATGAGAAGCCTGGCACGGGCTGCGGTAGGGACCCCAACCAAACCAGAGGGAGCAGCCAGGAAAAGCCAGATCACCACAAGGACCGTCAGTGTGTTCAGTGTAGGCTATTAAAGCCACAATGTTCTGTAAATGAATAATGAACCATATAAAAAAAAACCAAAAAAACAAAAGCATGACCTATGAAAGGTGCCCTTTTGTATGAGTGTACATGAAGTGACTGAAATGCGAGTATGATGAGTTAGACTATGCTAAAACTACCAAAAGGGACTACACCCAATGTAAAATAATGTGAGTGAATCAACTAAACCCAGCAGTGAAAAGCAAACAAAATGAGCCCCAACATACACAAACATGTGCACACCATAGGAATAGGGGATAAAGATATATATATATATATATATATATATATATATATATATATATATATATACAGTATCTCACAAAAGTGAGTACACCCCTCATTTTTGTAAATGTTTTATTATATCTTTTCATGTGACAACACTGAAGAAATGATACTTTGCTACAGTGTAAAGTGGTGAGTGTACAGCTTGTATAACAGTGTAAATTTGCTATCCCTTCAAAATAACTCAACACACAGCCATTAATGTCTAAATCGCTGGCAACACAAGTGAATACACCCCTAAGTGAAGATGTCCAAATTGGGTCTAATTAGCCATTTTCCCTCCACGGTGTCATGGTACTCATTAGTGTTACAAGGTCTCAGGTGTGAAGTGTGAATGAGGAGCAGGTGTGTTAAATTTGGTGTTATCGCTCTTACTCTCTCATATTGGTCACTGGAAGTTCAACATGGCACCTCATGGCAAAGTACTCTCTGAGAATCTGAAAAAAAGAATTGTTGCTCTACATAAAGATGGCCTAGGCTATAAGAAGATTGCCAAGACCCTGAAACTGAGCTGCAGCATGGTGGCCAAGCCCATACAGCGGTTTAACAGGAAAGGTTCAACTCAGAACAGGCCTTGCCATGGTCGACCAAAGAAGTTGAGTGCACATGCTCATTGTCATATCCAGAGGTTGTCTTTGGGAAATAGATGTATAAGTGCTGCCAGCATTGCTGCAGAGGTTGAAGGGGTGGGAGCCAGTGCTCAGACTATACACCACACACACTGCATTAAATTGGTCTGCATGGCTGTCATCCCAGAAGGAAGCCTCTTCTAAAGATGATGCACAAGAAAGTCGACAAACAGTTTGCTGAAGACAAGCAGACTAAGGACATGGATTACCGGAACCATGTCCTGTGGTCTGTTGAGACCAAGATAAACTTATTTGATTCAGATGGTGTCAAGCGTGTGTGGCAGTAACCAGGTGAAGAGTACAAAGACAAGTGTGTCTTGCCTATAGTCAAGCATGGTGGAGGGAGTGTCATGGTCTGGGGCTGCATGAGTGCTGCCGGCACTGGGGAGCTACAGTTCATTGAGGGAACCATGAATGCCAACATGTACTGTGACATACTGAAGCAGAGCATGATCCCCTCCCTTCAGAAACAGGGCCGCAGGGCAGTATTCCAACATGATAACGACCTCAAACACACATCCAAGATGACCGCTGCCTTGCTAAAAAAGCTGAGGGTAAAGGTGATGGACTGGCCAAGCATGTTCCAGACCTAAACCCTATTGAGCATCTGTGGGACATCCTCAAAAGAAAGATGGAGGAGCTCAAGGTCTCTAACATGCAGCAGCTCCGTGATGTCGCCATGGAGGAGTGGAAGAGGGCTCCAGTGGCAACCTGTGAAGCTCTTGTGAACTCCATGCCCAAGAAGGTTAAGGCAGTGCTGGATAATAATGGTGGCCACACAAAATATTGACACTTTGGGCCCAATTTTGACATTTTCACTTAGGGTGTACTCACTTTTGTTGGCAGCGGTTTAGACATTAATGGCTGTGTGTTGAGTTATTTTGAGGGGACAGCAAATTTACACTGTTATACAAGCTGTACACTCTCTACTTTACATTGTAGCAAACTGTCATTTCTTCAGTGTTGTCACATGAAAAGATATAATAAAATATTTACAAAAATATAAGGGGTGTACTCACTTTTGTGAGATACTGTATATATATTGTGACAAACAGCCCATGTCAGTTGTTGATGGAGTATATGTGCCACAGAGAATCTTGAGATTCTTAAGGTAAATGGGTGCCAGGGAGAGGTCTGTAGGCAGCAAGGGATGGGGTTAAGTATTGGTCAACCCTTGCTCCCCAGCTGAGGTATGATTTTGCCTGACCTGGGTATAATCAGTCGTGGTGCTGAGAGAGAAGGAGCAGGCTGTGAGTGAACATTCCTGCAGGACTGAAGCAGACCCAGTGAGGTCTATCTGTTAGCCAGGAGGCTTTTATTCATGTAATGGACTTTTGTTTTGGGACTGTTTTCTACCCCTGCGAGGGAAGCCTTTCTGTTATCCTTATTTGCTGAATGAATAAACATGGGCAGGAAGCCCTTAACCTGACATACGTCTGGATTACATGTTTGAGAACCTCTCCACTAGAAGCTAATCACGCACAATTGGTGGAAATGGATGCGTGCAAGCCCTCTACTGATTCACACTGAAAGGCAAGTTTGCTGGCTACACTGTATACATGTTGTTAAAAGACTGCATTGAAATAAGCTGTGTGAACGTTGGGTCAGCGGTGTTAAAAGGACAGCAGTGTGTATAAACCACTTAAAGGCACAGTGTATTGCAGTGTAAGTGTGAATTTGCAGCATGGAGGACTTGGTAAAGGCCTTGATCCAGAGTAATGCTGCACAGCAACAGGCTTATAAGCAAGCTATTGCTGCACAACAAGAAACTAATAGACTGTTGGTGGCTCAGCAGCAGCAAACCCAAGCAACCAGCCAGCAAGCTGCTGCACAACAACAAGAAGCAAACAGAATGTTGGCGGCTCAGCAGCAGCAAGTCCAAACAGCCAACCAGCAAGCTATGGCTGCCCTGGCTCAGGCAACTGAGGCTCAAGTGGCTGCTTTGGCTGAAGCAGCTGAGTAAGACTGACAGGCCTTAGCAGAAGTACTCCAGCGGATGCCAGCCCGGACTGCAAATGTCTCCACAGGGTACCCTGGTGACACCCTGCCAGGCACCAAAAGTCACCTTCTACAATAAATGAAATTCCAGGATGACGTGGAGGCCTTCCTATGTACATTTGAAAGAACTGCTGAGAGGCAGGCCTGGCCTAAAGACTGCTGGGCTGTGCTGGTGGCCCCACTGTTAGCAGGTGAGTCCCAAAAGGCATACTTTGACTTGAAGATGCCCAAGATTATGACAAACTAAAGGCTGAGATCTTGCGACATCTGGGAGTCACTGCGGCCGTAAGAGCACAGCGAGTACACAGATGGAGCTGCAAGGCAGATGGATCCCCCTGCTCCCAAATGTATGACCTAATCAACCTGGTCAAACAGTGGCTGCAGCCTGAGATACTCACAGGGCCCCAAATGGTGGAAAGAGTTGCAATGGACCGGTTCCTGAGAGCTCTAACTCCTGAGTTGCAGAGGTGGGTGAGGCAATCTGATCCAAATTCAAAAGTCTTCTGCCACCAAGTGGAACGCTACTTGGTGGCAGAGGACCTGATCATTGGATCTGCAGCTTCATGATCCCTGATGATCAAAAGACCCCCTCCTATGGCCATTCGGTCAACCCCGGTAACACCGTTGGTAAAGCCAAAAAGAGGAAGTCCTGAAAGGCCAGTGAGAATACTCAGAGCATCACCCCCTATTGAAAGACCCCGTCCGGGAAACCCCAGAGGAACCCATGGGCATCCCTAGTGTTGGTGGTGCAGTGAGTGGGGGCACATCACTGCCAAGTGTCCCTTGAACCCTGAGCCTATGGAATGTGACGTAGTTCGACGCCTGGTTGCTGATCCAGACATGCCAAGCTCGGTTATAAAGATAAGGGGGAAAAGTGCACGTGCCCTACTGGACTCTGGAAGTCTGGTCACCCTGGTCCATACCCAGCTGGTGGACCCTGAGCAGCTGACCCAGTATCAGGTAGAAGTGGTATGTGTGCATGGTGACTGTAATAAGTACCCCACAGCGCTGGTGACCTTTGAAACCAGCTCAGGATCTGTTTGCCATGAAGTGGCTGTGTCCCCTATCCTGTTGCACAGTGTCATATTGGGGAGAGACTTTCCACTGTTCCAGGAACTTTGCAGTGTGAAAGAGAAGGGCCTTGAGCCTGGACTTCATATTGGGACTGAAGGGGGAACCCCGCCCCCTTGAACCAAAGGTTGATGAAAATGCTGTCTTTTCCCCTAGCAGTCTATGCGGGTGAACCGGAGATTACCCTTGAGACCCTAGAGTTGCCAGTGTGCTGGAGCTAGAGGTTTCTCTGGACAACTTTGAGACCGCGCAGTTACAGGATCCTACTCTTGTACAAGCCTGGAAAAAAGTGGAGGTAAACAATGGGACCTCGGTAGCCCCGGGGCTGGAAAATGTGTTTCCTCATATGGTGGTTAACAATGACATGTTGTATCAGGTTGACAAAATTCGGGTGAGGTTGTGGAACAACTCGTGGTACCTGGCCCCTATAGGAGGACAGTGCTGAACCTGGCCCATACACACCCCCTGGGTGGCCATCTAGCCTATGAAAAGACAAAAGAACGTGTCGCACAGCATTTCTTCTCGCCTGGGATACATGCCGACATGAAAAACTATTGTGAGTCATGTCCTGAGTGTCAAAAGGTAGCCCCTATGCCCCATTACCGTAGCCCACTGGTACCATTGCCTGTGATTGAGATTCCTGACACCAAGGTTTAAATACACCTTAAGCCTTATCATATTGCAGAGGCCCGTAGACAGGCAGTAGCCGAGGAAGTTCAGAGGATGTTGGACCTCAGGGTGATAGAGAAGTCTAAAAGTGAATGGTGTAGTCCTATAGACTTGGTTCCCAAACCAGATGGGTCCTAAAGATTTTGCAATGACTTCCGGAAATTGATTGAGGTGTCAAAGCTTGATACATATCCGCGCCCTGAGTTGATGAATTAATGGAGAAGTTGGGCCCTGCCAGGTACATAACCACTCTGAATCTCACTAGAGGGTATTGGCAGGTTCCCCTGACAGAGGTAGCAAAAGAGAAAACCACTTTTACAACAGTATGTGGGGATGCCCTTTGGGTTAAATGGAGCTACCACTACATTCCAGTGGATGATGGATGAGATCCTTAGGCTGCATCAGTGTTATTCTGTAACCTACCTAGATGATGTGGTTATTTGGAGCACAGATTGGGAAAGTCATCTACCCAAAGTTCAGGCTGTCATAAACTTCATCAGAAATGCTGGCTTAACCGCAAACCCAAAGAAGTGTGCCATAGGGTTAGAAGAGGCCTGGTATCTGGGATACACCATTGGGGGGGTCTAATAAAACCCCAAGTCCATAAGGTAGAAGCCATTAAAGACTGGCCTGCCCCTGCCACCAAGAAACAAGTGAGAACCCTCCTAGGCATGGTTGGGTATTATCGAAGGTTCATCCCAAACTTTGCCACACTGGCAGCACCCTTAACTGACCTCACCAAGGGAAAAAGCTCCTCTGTAGCAATTAAATGGAATCCTGAGGCTGAAGCAGCTTTCCAAAGCCTGAAGGAGGCGCTATGTAACAAGCCTGTGTTGGTGGCCCCAGACTTTAGCAAGGAGTTTGTAGTCCAGACCGATACCTCCAGTATAGGTCTGGGGGCTGTTTTGTCACAACTGGTAGGCTGAGAAGAACACCCGGTGGCCTATTTGAGTCGGAAACTGACCCCGGCAGAGGGAAATTACAGTATTGCAGAGCGAGAGTGCTTGGCCATTAAGTCGGCCTTAGAGGCTCTACGGTACTACTTGCTGGGGCACCACTTCTGACTCATAACAGACCATGCTCCCTTGAAATGGATGGCACAGGCTAAGGATCATAATGTAAGGTTTACACGTTGGTTCCTGGCCCTCCAAGATTCTTAATTTAAAGTGGAGAACAGGGCTGGTTGTAACCACAAAAATGCAGATGCCCTTTCTAGAACCCACTGTTTAATAGCTGGTGTTCAAACCCACGGGTTCAAACAGAGGGGGGAGGTATGTGACAAACAGCCCATGTCAGTTGTTGATGGTGTATATCTGCCACATAGAATCTTGAGATTCTTTTTTTTTAAATTCTTTTTTATGGAGTTTCACTTTTAATTACAAAACGGGCATACCCAGGCTCAGGTCAATACATCACAGTAAAATCAAATGTTAATACTCAATTCTTGGCAGTAGTGCCACTATGGCACTATAACAAAAAAAAAAAAAAACAACAACAAAAACGATATGCTCCAGTAGCCTCCTAAATTGTTAGAGTGATGTAGGTATCAGCCATTCGTGAACTCTATCAGGCCATTATCTAGGTGGAAGACCCCTTGGTATACTAGTCGATTGGGTGTTGGTCCCACTACACATACATGCCCACCAAGACCCCTGCATGGTAATAAACTAATTAGAGGATTCAGGATCAGTATTTGTAGACAGGTTCTCTATCCAAATGTCCCAGACCGTGTGGAATTTTTTAGGGCATGCTCTCGCTAAGTAGGTGGCCTTGTATAATGGTAAGTTGACATTGATTATTTTTTTCCACAATGTAAGGGTTGGAGCTGATTTCCAGTGGAGGAGAATGAGTTTCCTGGCATAGAATAAAAGTAGTCCTATTAGCCCCCTGGAGGCCCGGGTATGTGCCAGAGCGCCCACCAGACCCACCAGACCCACCAGACCCAGCAGACAGACCTCCACCATCTGGGGAACATGAATGGTGGTCACAGACTGTATGACCTAGACCACCTCTGCCCACAAGTGTTGAATATTAGGACATTGCCAAAATATGTGGATAAAGTATGCCGGGTCCGCTGCACATCTCCAACACCCCACAGGGACGGTGGGAAATATTCTGTGCAGACGTGCAGGTGTGAGGTAGATCCTATGTAGGATTTTGTACTGAATCAGCCTGTCCCTTGAGGACACCAGCTGTAAGAAGGAGCATTCCCACATTTCTTCCCAATCCTCGTCATCCAAGCTTGGGGCATCTAGTACCCAACTGGATTTAAGGGACTCTAGTCTGGTGTGGACGGAGTGAGACATGGTTTTATAGATGGTGGAAAGGGGTTTTGTGAAGGCATCATCTCTGAGTGTATCTTCTAGGGTCGAGGTATAAAAGGCTACTGGCTGGTGCTTGAACTGTATTTGAAAGGCATGTCTCAGTTGTAGGTATCTAAAGAAGTATACAGTTGGAAGATCAAACTGTGATTTTAAGGTATCAAAGGACTTCAAATCTCCTGCTGAACATATCTGCTCCAGATATTTGATGTCTTTCACTGCCCAGATTTGTGGGTCAGGTATAGTAGCAAATTCTGGTAGTGATGGATTGAGCCATAAGGGAGTATGTGGTGAGGTATGATCGGGAGGGTTGGGTCGAAGAGCCTGGGTCAACGCCCAGGCCTTCAATACAGCTCTCATGGCTGCTGTTGGGATTAGGGAAGCATGGCTCCCCCTGTATAGCAGGTTCTTAAGAGCCTCAAAGGAGCCCACATAAGAGGCCTCCAGTACCAATACCGCGTTGGTCTCATCCTGTGAAATCCAGTTATGGGCATGAGTGAGCATGGCTGCCAGGAAATATTTGTGGAGGTTTGGACATGCCAGTCCTCCCTGTAACCATGGGCGTTGCAAAACTGTCAACTTAAATCTTGGTTGCCATGCGCCGAAATAAAGGCTATCAGACTGGAGTTGATTATTTTAAAATATTCTTGGGGATCCACACCGGTGCAAGTTTATTCGACCTGTTAGAGACAAGGGAAGATTTGCCCATACTTTCAGTTTGGATTTCATGTTGTCGAGAAGTGGAACTAAATTTGGGGCGCAATATTCCGAAGTGTCCGGGGAGATCTCTATGCCCAAGTATCTGATCCTGGATGCCCATACCAAGGGTAGGGCAGGGTCAGCTACAATCTGTGCCTCTTTGTCAATAGGTAGAATTTGCAATTTTCCCCAACTGATTTGCAGTGCCGAGTAAAAGGTAAACTCAGACAGGATATGCAATGCTTCTTTAAGGGATGGCCCCGGGTCATTCAGAAATAATATAAGGTTGTCTGCGTACATCGCAATCTTTTCTACCAGGGTTCACACGCGGATGCCCATCACAGCCGAGTTCCTCTTTATGGCCGCTGCCACCGACTCCATCACAATAGCGAACAGAGACGGAGACAGCGGAGTCTCGTGCCCCTGCCAATTGGGAATGGCTCTGAAAGTTCTCCTCCCAGTTTAATCCTGGCTGAAGGGCAGGAGTAGAGTATTTGCACCCATTTTAGGAATTTGGGCCCAAACCCCATAGTCTCCAGCACCATAAGCATAGAATCTTGAGATTCTTAAGGTAAATGGGTGGCAAGGAGAGGTCTGTAGGCAGCAAGGGAAGGGGTTAAGTATTGGTCACACCTTGCTCCCCAGCTGGGGTATAATTGTGCCTGACCTAGGAGTAATCAGTGGTGGTGCTGAGGGAGAAGGAGCAGGCTGTGAGTGAACATGCCTGCAGGACTGAAGCAGACCCAGTGAGGTCTATCTGTTAGCCAGGAGGCTTTTATTCATGTAATGGACTTTTGTTTTGGGACTGTTTTCTACCCCTGCGAGGGAAGCCTTTCTGTAATCCTTATTTGCTGAATGAATAAACATAGGCAGGAAGCCCTTAACCTCTCTACTAGAAGCTAATTGCCCACTATATATATATATATATTATATCCCCTCCACGAGGGGGGTTCACAGAAAGGAGAGAGTCAGTTGGGGGTGGGGGGAGGGAAGGGGTGGGGATAAGAACAGGCAGATTTAAGAAAAAAGAAGGAAGAGGTTAGAAAAATGTAAAAAAACTGGTAGACCGAGAGTGAAAGAGTGATCCAAAAAGGAAGGGGTGTAGAAGGGGAAAGGGAATGGAAAGGGAGGGAAATGGCTGAGGGAAAAAATAAAAATTAAAGAGTTGGAGGGAACTAACCAGATGACATGGCTCCCCAAATCATCACGGACTGTGGAAACATCACACGGGACCTCATGCAACTTGGATTCTATGCCTCTCCACTCTTTCACCAGACTCTGGGACCTTGATTTCCAAATTAATTGCAACATTTTACCCAGTCAGTGATGATTTAGTGAGCCATGTAATCTGCTGCTTTTGGTCCATTGTGTTTTATCAAGTCCAAAGTCAGCGCAGCCCTCTACCAGGAAATTGTAGAGCACTTCATGCTTCCCTCTGCTCACCAGCTTTATGGAGATGCTCATTTCATTTTCCAGCTGGACTTTGCACCTGCCCACACTGCCAAGAGTACCAATACCTGTTTTTTTGTACCATTGTAAAATGACGCCGGCAGGAGCATCTCCTCCCTCTGGACGGGCTCCCATCCCCGATCAGGGTAAAGAGCCAATGAAATTGTCCAATCACAGCCAGTCACATGTGTAATGCTTGTGATCGCCGATCGTGCGCACCCCCGTGGGTGCGCATCGTGGCGATCGGGGATGAGGCGTGTCCCTTGGAAATTGGCTCTTTACCACGTGACCGGCTGTGTCCAATCACAGCCGGTCACAAATGTCAACAAATGTCTGTAGTGCCATTTCTGGGTTCTCCTCAGTGTGTGAGGATTAGAACTGGTAAAAAAAACACTGCAGTGCTCTATCTCCTCCCCCAAATAAAGAAGACCTGTCACAGCCCATCAGAGTACCTGTCGCAGCCCAGAGTACCTGTCACAGCCCATCAGAGTATCTGTCAAAGCCCAGAGTAACTGTCACAGCCCATCAGAGTGCCTGTCACAGCCCAGCAGAGTACCTGTCACAGCCCAGAGTACCTGTCGCAGCCCATCAGAGTACCTGTCACAGCCCCAGAGTACCTGAGTACCTGTCACCATTCCATCAGAGTACCCAAGTACCTGTCACCATCCCATCAAAGCTGAAAATTGGCCAGGGCAGGAAGGGGGTGTAAGTGTTATGTATTGAAGTGGTTAATGATCATGATATCACTGAGCTTGATTGGCCTGCAAACTCGCCTGACCTAAACCCCATAGAGAATCTGGGGGGGTATTGTCAAGAGGAAGATGAGAGACACCAGACCCAACAATCCAGACGAGCTGAAGGCCGCTATCAAAGCAACCTGGGCTTCCATAACACCTCAGCAGTGCCACGGCCTGATTGCCTCCATGCCAAACCGCATTGATGCAGTAATTCATGCAAAAGGAGCCCGACCAAGTATTGAGTGCATACTATAGTGTACATGGACATACTTTTCAGTAAGCCAACATTTTTGTATTAAAAATCCTTCTTTTTTTTATTGGTCTTATGTAATATTCTAGTTTTCTGAGATAGTGAATTCACCAGCTGTTAAAATGAATGAAAAGAAAGAAATGCTTGAACTATATCACTCTGTGTGTGACACATCTCTATAAAATATATGAGTTTCACTTTTTTGAATTGGATTACTGAAATAAATTAACTTTTTGATGATTTTCTCATTTTATGAGATGCACCTATATATACAAATACATTGATGTAATGTAAACATAGGCTATCTCATGCATAGAATGAGTGTGTTGGTAACATGGATAATGCATCTCTAACCTTTGCAGGTAGCCCCAGAGGGTCTCCATCACCAGATGTAAGAAAAAATGACAGTGACACCCCAAGAAAGAAAGGAGATGCCAGGAGAACATACTCCAAACACCACCAAAAGATGCTGCTTCCAGATAAAGATACATGTAGTTTATATTACTATTATTCAGAACTACAATGTTGGTCTTCATGACATGTCACAGGAAGCACCCTCATGGCTAAATGAGGATAAAATTAGGAATAGGCTTGAAAAACGTAACACTAATAAGTCACCGGGACCAGATGGCTTACACCCGAGGGTCCTTGAGGAAGTCAGTTATTGCCAGACCATTGTACCTAATCTTTAAGAGCAGTTTTCTGACTGGTATGATACCAGCTGATTGGAGGAAATTCAACGCAGCACCAATATATAAAAAAGGACCAAGATATATCCCTGGGAACTACAGACCAGTTAGCTTAACATCAATAATTTGCAAGCTCTTAGAGGGAATAATAAGGGATTATATTCAAGGTTATTGTAATGAAAACGGTATCATTAGCAGTAATCAACATGGTTTCATGAAGAATCGTTCTTGCCAAACCAATCTATTAACCACATCTACGTGGTGTATCTAGATTTTGCAAAAGCATTTGATACAGTTCCTCACAAACATTTACTTTACAAACTAAGGTCTCTCAACATGGATCAAAGGGTGAGTACCTGGATTGAAAACTGGTTACAGGGGCGAGTCCAGAGGGTGGTAATAAATGGGGAGTACTTGGAATGGTCTGGTGTAGAAAGTGGGGTTCTCCAAGGTTCTGTCCTGGGACCAATCCTATTCAATGTATTCATAAACAATCTGGAGGACGGGATAAACAGCTCAATCTCAATATTTGTGGATGATACCAAGCTAAGCAGGGCAATCATTTATCCACAGGATGTGGAAACCTTACAACAAGATCTGAACAAATTAATGGGTAACTAATTAATGGCAGACAAGTGGCATATGAGGTTTAATGTAGAAAAATGTAAAATAATGCATTTGGGTACCAAGAATATGAACGCAAACTACTCACTAGGGGGAGAGTCTCTGGGGGAGTCTAGGATGGCAAATGACCTAGGGGTCGTAGTAGAGAACAGGCTCACAAACAAAAAACTCCTTCCTGCGCTCAGAGGGAAGGCATCCTCCACCCGATGTTCCGATTCTTATTAGGTGTAAGACTTGAGATAATGTGCCGCCTTGCTGACACTGGTGAACTAGGGGTAGTTCAAATGCACTGTACCAAAGACAAAAAAACAATGGCGCACTGACCTAGCGCATTATCCTCAGATAAAAACCTTTAATTAAAAAGTTAAAAACATACCCACAAACAAGCTGTGAAATTGAGCTCATCAAGCATTTGTGGAGTCCTTCCAATGCATGGCCATGTGCTGTGGGGCTGGTTCTCTCACAAAGGATAATGCGCTAGGTCAGTGCGCCATTGTTTTTTTGTCTTTGGTACAGAGAACAGGCTCAGCAGTGTCTGAGCCTTGTTTTATTGATTACATGTAATATTCTAATTTTCTGAGATTGTGGATTTGGGGTTTTCATGAGCTGTAAGCCATAATCATCACAATTATGACAATTCACGGCTTGAACTATCTTGCTTTGCATGTAATGAGTCTATCTCATATATTAGTTTCACCTTTTAAGCTGCATTACTGAAATAAATTAACTTTTGCACGATATTCTAATTTTTCGAGTATCACCTGTAGATAGATTAGATGTGCACCTAAGGGACCACAACATTGAGGGATATACAATGTAATACTGACATAAAACACACACATAGGTTGGACTTGATAAACTTATGTCTTTTTCAACCTCGCTGACTATATATTTGGCAAGGAATATACTACCCCATTGATGAAGTTGGAAATGACAAAAAGCTTTGGGACGTGGTTATGCGGAGCTTGGCTCGTGTGTTGATCATGGGAGAGTGTGGAAGGCGACTACACTGACAGTTAAAACCAGCGTGAAGGTGGAGAGACTGGGATGAGTTGTTGCCTATCTGATACCTATCCACTTACATTCAATGTACAAGTAAATGTGAGTGATTTACTTGGATTTTAATAAATGTTTTATGAGATGAATGCACTATTGGAGGCTTCTTGTTTTCTGTCACATACATGTGATTAGATGAGACCTGCTGATTATGGAGTGATACTACCAGGTGGATATTGACCTAAAAGCTTAGTTGCCTTTTCATGAGTAGGGATGGGCCGAACACCCCCCAGTTCGGTTTGCACGAGAATAGAGTTGAGCGAACACCTGGAAGTTCGGGTTCTGCTGGTCCGTCCGAACTTCGGGACAAAGTCCGGGTCCGGGTCCGGACGGAACCCGAACGATCGCACGGACAACGAACCCCATTGAAATCAATGGGGACCCGAACTTTTAGGCACAAAAATGGCTGTAGGAAAGTCCTGGAAAGCCCCAGAGGGCTGCAAAAGGAAGTAAAATGGGGGTAAGGGTAGGGCAAGTGCCCTACAAAAAAATGGGGACAGGGAAATAACTGTAAATATTTTTAAAAAAATAAAAACATAAAAAAAGCAAAAATGGTCCTGAAAGGATGTCGGTAAAAACACGGATTTTCAAGCCCAGGGGTAACTAAAGTTACCCCAAGCAACAGGCACGCTAGCAAGCCCAAGGCAGGCCTGGGCCTGGGCCTGAAACAGGGCTTCAAGCCTGCCTGGTCGTCTTGGGCTTGAAGGTCCACAAGCGAGTTGAGATAAGAGCACGTTTGGCTTGACCCCCCACAAGCCGGGTAGGGATGAGTACTTTTCCGTTGATTCG
>BLSH010016179.1:1248864-1281782 GCA_018402905.1 Glandirana rugosa | reverse complement strand
TATATATATATATATATATATATATATATATATATATATATATATATATATATATATATGACATATAATAATAAATAATAATATATATGTATATATACCATAAAAACCAATCTACCCGTTCGAAAAATTCTCATATCCAAAGAAGCTTATACAAAATAAAATCTTACGTTACTGTTTTACGAGGGTCCGACAGACGAAAACTTTCAGTTGACAACTTATTCATGTACTATGTATGTGCACCTGTACTTCCGTACTACGTTTGAAATCATAACAAACTTGTCATAGGATGTCCATCGATGATTTTCGTTTACTAGATCCGTAGTAAGACAGTGACTTTGAAACTTCGTAGAGTGTATGTACCCATGGTCTCTTTTTCGAAATAACCTCGTTTATATATATATATATATATATATATATATATATATATATATATATATATATATATATATTGTGACAAACAGCTCATGTCAGTTGTGGATGCAGTATATCTGCCACATAGAATCCTGAGATCCTTAAGGTAAATGGGTGGCAGGGAGAGGAATAAAACAATATAAATACTGCGCTAAAATTGGTATGAAATATGATTAAGTGTGGTTGCAGCAATTAATTAGGATACCACCCAAAATCTAAACATAAATTACAAAAAACTGCGCAACCAAAATATAAAGTACTAGTGCAAAGAGTGTATATATGGGAATATACATTGCAAATTATACAAGAGGTGCAAATAATACAAGAACAAAGCCAAATAATGAACGACCAATCATTATATATAAAAATAAAATATTATATATAAAAAAATATTTTCATTGACAAGTGTATATAGAGTCCACTGGGATCAGATTATCCCTAGATAAGTATATGGTGAATATAAAATAGACAGCAGACTCCTCCACCGCGAGTAGAAAGAGAATGAGGCGTAGCTTCTGTGTCACCCCACACTCAGATAAATAAAACTCTTATCAGAGCTAGTTGGCTACCTAACTCTAGGTCAGGCTAACCAGCAAGCAGATAGCCTCTGCGGGCATATTGTAGGAGGAGGATGTAAAACAACCTTTGTGTTCGGAATGGATTTGTCGGTTCCCCAAGCATATGTAAGAAAAGAGGCTCCAATAGTGTAATACTGCTGACATTTATTTAAATACATAAAAGATCACCAATAGGCTACTCACATTTCTTCAGATTAACATGCGCATATAGGATAAAAAACATCAAGCCGGCTATCGCGTGTAACTCGCCCATGCTTCCGGGTCACATGGGGCCCGATGTCGTTAATACGTAAGACCGCCCGACATGTTTCGTCACAGATGACATTTTAAAAGGGCAACGTATTGACACATCGCCTATATATGGTAAAATGCAGAAACCAAGCCTCACTTTCGCTTTAGCGGCCATATTGCCGATGACTAAAACGGCCTATAGAGGCCCAATGAAGACATAACAATGCTTTCCAATTACATTTCATTTAACATTAAATCCACTAAGGAAAGGAAAATAAGTGATAACAGGATTGCCAATTACAGCCATATCTAAGGTTAGCTGATACGTATAAACATATACATGGAGCTTACTTCACAAAGGATTTCGCCCCTAGTGGTTGTTTATACATGGATTACCTTATTACCATCGCAAAGCACCCGATATGAACGATGTCTATGTGAGTTCAATCAAAGGACATTATGCAGAAAAATATATTTTTTACGGAATGTGAAGGATGATACTTAATATATATAGAAAACGATGCTTGGTTTATGCATCAAGAATGGTAATACAGACATACCTTAAAAAGAAAAATAATAACCCAAAAATCAGTCAGTTGGAATAAATGAATGGATTCAACTTACTACCCGTATGACAAAAGAATGTACTCACAATAAATCAGTACTATGTTGTATTCAAACGGGAAGTTAATAAGTATTGAAATATAAAACACAACCCTAAATCATGAGATATGATGAAATAAATTATCCCTAAAAGGGGAGGTTAGTATTAACTCCTCCAGGGAAAAACATTTAACAATATACAGGGTGGGCCATTTATATGGATACACCTTAATAAAATGGGAATGGTTGGTGATACTAATTTCCTGTTTGTGGCACATTAGTATATGTGAGGGGGGAAACTTTTCAAGATGGGTGGTGACCATGGTGGCCATTTTGAAGTTGGCCATTTTGAATCCAACTTTTGTTTTTTCAATAGGAAGAGAGTCATGTGACACATCAAACTTATTGGGAATTTCACAAGAAAAACAATGATGTACTTGGTTTTAACGTAGCTTTATTATTTCATGAGTTATTTACAAGTTTCTCTTTGTTTACAGCCATTGAGATGTCGCCGAGGTTAACACGTGTGGAGCGGATAGAAATTGTGTTGATGTCTGGTGAACGCAGTAACCGGGTCATTGCAGCAGATTTCAATGCAAGACAGCCTACGAGACCACCCATCTCCCATGCTACAGTTAGCAAACTGCTTGCTAAGTTTCGTGAAACTGGTTCAGTGTTGGATTTGCCAAAATGTGGACGCATGAAATCTGTCACTAATGAAGAAACATCAGTGGCTGTCCTAGCTTCATTCAGCAAGAGCCCACAGCGTAGCACTCGCCGCATGTCACTGGAGAGTGGCATTAGTCGAACATCCCTTCGGCGGATATTAGCTACTCACAAATGGCACGCTTACAAACTCCAGCTACTGCAGCATCTCAACGAGGATGACCCAGATCGGTGCACTGAATTTGCAGAATGGGCAAAACAAAAATTGGAACAGGACCCTCAGTTTACGCAGAAGATTTTGTTCAGTGATGAGGCAAACTTTTATGTGAATGGTGAAGTTAACAAACAAAACCACGGCTATTGGTCTGACACTAACCCACATTGGATAGATCCCTCCAAGACTGTTGGAACCAAAAAATTGATGGTATGGTGTGGTATATGGGGTACAAAGATAGTGGAGCCATCCTTCATCAATGGAAACCTCAAGGCCACTGGATATGCGAAATTGCTACATGATGATGTGTTTCCCTCTTTATGCACTGAAGCTGGCATGTTACCTGAGTTTTTCCAGCAAGATGGTGCACCACCACATTATGGGTGTCAGGTCCGAGCATTCCTAGATGAACAGTTTCCTGGAAAGTGGATTGGTCGTCGTGGGCCAGTTGAATGGCCCCCAAGGTCTCCCGATCTGACCCCCTTAGACTTTTATCTTTGGGGCTATCTGAAGGCAATTGTCTATGCTGTGAAGATACGAGATATGCAGCACATGAAACTACGGATACTGGAAGCCTGTGCTAGCATTTCTCCTGCGGTGTTGCGATCAGTGTGTGAAGAGTGGGAGAAGGGGGTTGCATTGACAATCCAACACAATGGGCAGCACATTGAACACATTTTATAAGTGATCAGAAACTTGTAAATAACTCATGAAAGAATAAAGTTACGTTAAAACCAAGCACACCATTGTTTTTCTTGTGAAATTCCCAATAAGTTTGATGTGTCACATGACCCTCTTCCTATTGAAAAAACAAAAGTTGGATTCAAAATGGCCGACTTCAAAATGGCCGCCATGGTCACCACCCATCTTGAAAAGTTTCCCACCTCACATATACTAATGTGCCACAAACAGGAAGTTAATATCACCAACCATTCCCATTTTATTAAGGTGTATCCATATAAATGGCCCACCCTGTAGATAAAATCATTGATAACGATATAACTTAAAAAAACACCCCTATATGAAAAAAAAAAGAAAAAAAAAAAACAGCCAAAAGACTAATATTAATCATTATCAATAAAAGCATTAATCTCTATATCAGCATTGAGGCCCCACGGTTTTAAGCATTTAGCCTTATAAATCCAGTTAATTTCTAACTTCGAACTTTCTCTCTTTTTGGACCCCTCTCTCCAATGTAACCTAAGCTTATCTATCCCTAGGAATTTTGTTCCTCGTGTGTCTCTGTCATGTCTTACGTATTGACGACATCCCGCCCCATGTGACCCGGAAGCACGGGCGAGTTACACACGATAGCCGGCTTGATGTTTTTTATCCTATATGCACATGTTAATCTGAAGAAATGTGAGTAGCCTATTGGCAATCTTTTATGCATTTTAATAAATGTCAGCAGTATTACACTATTGGAGCCTCTTTTCTTACATATGCTTGTTCCGGATTCCATTGAGGGGAACTGACGAATGCATTCCGAACACAAAGGTTGTTTTACATCCTCCTCCTACAATATGCCCCCAGAGGCTATCTGCTTGCTGGTTAGGCTGACCTAGAGATAGGTAGCCAACTAGCTCTGATAAGAGTTTGATTTATCTGAATGTGGGGTGACTCAGAAGCTACACCTCATTCTCTTTCTACTCGCGGTGGAGGAGCCTGCTGTCTACTTTATATTCACCATACATGTATCTAGGGATAATCTGATCCAAGTGGACTGTATATACTCGTGTCAATGAAATTTTTTTTTATATTCATCATCGTATACCCTCATTCATTTTGTTTTATGCACAAGCACCTTAATGATTGTTCATTCATTATTTGGCTTTGTTCTTGTATTATTTGCACCTCTTGTATAATTTGCAATGTATATTCCCATATATACGCTTATCTTTGCACTAGCACTTTATATTTCGGATGCACAGTTTTTTGTAATTTATGTAGAGGTCTGTAGGCAGCAAGGGGTTAAGGATTGGTCACACCTTGCTCCCCAGCTGGGGTATAATTTTACCTGACCTAGGTGTAATCAGTGGTGGTTCTGAGAGAGAAGGAGCAGGCTGTGAACGAACATGCCTGCAGGTCTGAAGCAGACCCTGTGAGGTCTGTCCGTTAGCTAGGAGGCTTATTTTCAGTGAATGGACGTTTTTGTTGTGGGACTGTTTTTCTACCCCTGCGAGGGAGACTTTTCTGTTTATTCTTATTTTCTGAGTGAATAAACACAGGCAGGAAGCCCTTAACCTGACATACGGCTGGATTATTTGTTTGGGGAACCCCTCCACTTGAAGCTGATCGCCCACAATTGGTGGAAACTGATGTGTGCAAGCCCGCTACTGATCCACGCTGAAAGGAAAGTACTGGCTACACTGTGTATGTTGTGTCAGTGGTGTTAAAAGGACAGCAGTGTGTATATACCACTTAAAGGCACAGTGTACTGCATAAAGGCCTTTCTCCAGAGTAATGTTACACAGCAACAAACTTTTCAGAAAGTCCTAGCTCAGCAGCAGCAAGCTGCTGCACAACAACTAGATGCAAATAGACTGTTGGTGGCTCGGCAGCAGCAAGCCCAGGCAACCAGCCAGCAAGTTGCTGCACAACAACAAGAAACAAATAGAATGTTGGGGGCTCAGCAGCAGCAAGCCCAAACAGCCAACCAGCAAGCTATGGCTGCTCTGGCTCAGGCAACAGAGGCACAAGTGGCTGCTTTGGCTCAGGCAGCTGAGAAAGATCGACAGGCCTTAGCTGAAATACTACAGCGGATGCCAGCCCAGACTGCAAATGTCTCCACAGGGTCCCCTGGTAACACCCTGCCAGGCACCAAAAGTCACCTTCTACAAAAAATGACATTGCATGATGATGGGGAGGCCTTTCTATGTACATTTGAGAGAACCACTGAGGGGCAGGCCTGGCCTAAAGATCGCTGGGCTGCGCTGGTGGCCCCACTGTTAGCAGGAGACTCCAAAAAGCATACTTTGACTTGTCCGCTGAGAATGCCCGAGATTATGACAAACTAAAAGCTGAGATCTTGCGGCATCTGGGAGTCACCACGGCAGTAAGAGCACAGTGAGTACACAGCTGGAGTTTCAAGGCAGATGGATCCCCCTGCTCCCAAATGTATGACCTAATCAACCTGGTCAAACGGTGGCTGCAGCCTGAGATACGCACATGGCTCCAAATAGTGGAAAGAGTTGCAATGGATCAGTTCCTGAGGGAGCTACCTCCTAAGTTGCAGAGGTGGGTGAGGCAATCTGATCCAAATTCAAAGGATGGTCTGGTTGAGCTGTTGGAACGCTACATGGCGGCAGAGGACCTGGTTGCTTCATGATCCCTGATGGTCAAAAGACCCCCTCCTGTGGCCGCCCAGTCAACTCCAGTAACACAGTTGGTAAAGCTGAAAAGAGGAAGTCCTGAATGACCGGCAAGAATGATCAGAGCATCACCCCCTGTTTAAAGACCCCGTCCAGGAAGCCCCAGAAGAACCCGTGGGCATCTCCAGTGTTGGAGGTGCAGTGAGTGGGGTCACATCGCTGCCAGGTGTCCCTTGAACCCGGAGCCTATGGAATGTGACGTAGTTTGATGCATGTCCCTGTTTGCTAGCCCGGGCCTGGTCGCTGATCCGGACATGCCAAGCTCTGTTGTAAAGATAAGGGGCAAAAGTGTACGTGCCCTCCTGGACTCTGGAAGTCTGATCACCTTGGTCCATACCCAGCAGGTGGACCCTGAACAGTTGACCCAGCAGCAGGTAGGAGTGGTATGTGTGGTATGGTGACTGTAAGAAGTACCCCACAGCGCTGGTAAACTTTGAAACCAGCTCAGGATCTGTTTGCCATGAAGTGGCTGTGTCCCCTATCCTGTTGCACAGTGTAATATTGGGGAGAGACTTTCCCCTGTTCCAGGAACTTTGCAGTGTGAAAGAAAAGGGCCCTGAGCCTGGACTTGCTAGTGGGACTGAAGAGAGGAGCTCCAAACCCTTTGAACCAAAGCTTGAGGAAAATGCTATAGGGGTGACCCCTGATGAAAATGTGTCTTTTCCCCTAGCAGTCTATGCGGGTGAACCGGAGGTGACCCCTGAGACCCTAGAGTTGCCCGGTGTGCCGGAGCTAGAGGTATCTCGGGACAACTTCCAGACTGGCCAGTTACAGGATCCTACTCATGTGCAAGCCTGGGAAAATGTGAAGGTACACAATGGGACCCCGGTAACCCCGGGGCTGGAAAATGTGTTTCCTCATATGGCGGTTAACCATGACATGTTGTATCGAGTTGACAAAATTCGGGGTGAGGTTGTGGAACAACTCGTGGTACCTGGCCCCTTTTGGAGGACAGTGCTGAACCTGGCCCATGCACACCACCTGGGTGGCCATCTGGCCTATGAAAAGACAAAAGAATGTGTCGTACAGCACTTCTTCTGGCCTGGGATACATGCCGACGTGAAAAACTATTGTGAGTCCTGTCCTGAGTATCAAAGGGCAGCCCCTATGCCCCATTACCATAGCCCACTGGTACTATTGCCTGTGATTAAGATTCCTTTTTGACTGAATTTCCATGGATCTGATAGGACCAGTAGTTAAGTCTGCCAGAGGCTATCAGTACATCCTAGTCATCATGGATTATGCTACCGTTATCCCGAGGCTGTCCACTTAAGAAACGCTTCCTCCAAGACCATCGCCAAAGAGTTGTTCCACATGTTTACCCAAAAGGAGGTCCTAACCGACCAAGGGACTCCCTTCATGTCAAAGGTGATGAAAGAATTATGCAAATTGTTCAGTAGTAAGCATTTGCATAATTTAGTTTACCACCCTCAGACAGATGGTTTACTAGAATGGTTTAACAAAACTCTCAAGAGTATGCTCAAAAAGGTGGTGGCTAATGATGGAAGAGATTGGATTGTCTACTGCCATATCTGTTGTTCGCCATTAGAGAGGTCCCACAGTCTTCCACGGGGTTCTCACCCTTTGAACTCCTGTATGGGAGGCATCCTAGAGGGTTTCTGGATGTTGCTAAAGAAACTTGGGAGATTGAAACGACTCCCTACCGCAGTGTCATTGAACATATCTCAGCCATGCAGGATAGGATTGCTGCTGTAATGCCCCTGGTTTGAGAACACATGCAGCAAGCCCAGGAATGAGTATACAATAGCTCGGCGAAGGCTCAGACTTTCCATCCGGGGGAACGCATACTTATTTTAGTCCCCACGGTGGAAAGTAAGTTCCTAGCTAAGTGTTAAGGACCCTATGAGATACTAGAAAAGGTTGGGAAGGTAAACTATAAGGTATACCAACCAGACAGGTGGAAGAAAGAGCAGATCTATCATGTAAATTTAATTAAAGCATGGAAAGACGGGGCAGCTCTTCTAGCCCTGGGTGATCAGTCACTTAAAAAAGAGGGAGGCATAAGTGAAGTTCAGATACCTGAGTCCATGTCGGTGTCCCAACAGCAGGAGGTGAGCGAGTTTTTACAGTGCAATAAAGACTTCTTCTCAGACTTGCCTGGCTGCACAAATGTAATTAAACATGACATTGTCACTGACACCAAGGTCCGAGTACGCCTTAAGCCTTATCGTATTTCAGAGGCCCGTAGACAGGCAGTAGCCGAGGAAGTTCAGAGGATGTTCAACCTCGGGGTGATAGAGAAGTCTAAAAGTGAATGGTGTCATCCTATAGTCTTAATTCCCAAACCAGCTTCCGGAAACTGAATGAGGTGTCAACGTTTGATACATATCCCATGCCCCGGGTTGATGAATTAGTGGAGAAGTTGGGCCCCGCCAGGTACATAACCACTCTGGATCTCACTAGAGGGTATTAGCAGGTTCCCCTGACAGAGGAAGCAAAAGAGAAAACTGCTTTTGCAACACCTGAGGTGTTATGGCAGTATGTGCGGATGCCCTTTGGGTTAAATGGAGCTCCCGCTACATTCCAGCGAATGATGGATGAGATCCTTAGGCTGCATCAGGGTTATTCTGCATCCCATCTGGATGATGTGGTTATTTGGAGCACAAATTGGGAAAGTCAACTACCCAAAGTCCAGGCTGTCATAAACTCCATCAGAAACGCTGGCTTAACCGCAAACCCAAAGAAGTGTGCCATTGGGTTAGAAGAAGCCCGGTATCTGGGATACACCATTGGGCGGGACCTAATCAAACCCCAAGCCCATAAGGTAGAAGCCATTAAAGAATGGCCTGCCCCTGCCACCAAGAAACAAGTGAGAACCTTACTAGGCATGGTTGGGTATTATCGAAGGTTCATCCCAAACTTTGTCACACTGGCAGCAACCTTAACTGACCTCACCAAGGGTAAAAGCTCCTCTGTAACAATTAAATGGAATCCTGAGGCTGAAGCAGCTTTCCAAAGCCTGAAAGAGGTGTTGTGTAAAAAGCTGTGTTGGTGGCCCCAGACTTTAGCAAGGAGTTTGTAGTCCAGACCGATGCCTCCAGTATAGGTCTGGGGGCTGTTTTGTCACAACTGGTAGGCAGAGAACACCCGGTGGTCTATTTGAGCCAGAAGCTGACTCCGGCAGAGGGAAATTACCAGCGGCGGCTGGTCCATAAGGGGCGCTTTGGTGCCGACTCCCCGCCTCTGACAAGAAAAAAAAAGTCAGACCAACACCCTACAGGAGGCGCCGGTATATTGACTTTTCTTTTTCTTGACTCCTTGCTGTCTGCTGACAGCAAGTAGTGAGCCGATTGGTCAGTCATTAAAGACTATGTGTGTGCACAGGCGCACACACATAGTCTGATTGGTTGTCCTGAGCCAGTGACTGACTGGCATTGGATGCTGTGGGTGGGGCTCCCACGCCTCAGACCATCTACTCCAGGCTTCAGCATACTGTCCACAAGCAAAGTTCTGCAGACTGACAGCCCGCTCTCCGCAAGCCGATCTCTGCACACTCCTGCCTGCTTGCCTGCCTATTAGATGGGGTAAGTGTGGGACTTGTCCCGACTTCGGAGGGGGGGGGGTGTGTCTGCAATGTACCCCACCTGTGATACTGGCTGCAATGTACCCCCAACTGTGATATTGGCTGCAATGTACCTCATCTGTGATATTGGCTGCAATTTACCCCCACCTGTGATATTGGCTGCAATGTACCCCACCTGTGATATTGGCTGCAATGTACCCCACCTGTGATATTGGCTGCATAATACCCCACCTGTGATATTGGCTGCAATTTACCCCACCTGTGATATTGCCTGCAATTTACCCCACCTGTGATATTGGCTGCAATTTACCCCCACCTGTGATACTGGCTGCAAAGTACCCCACCTGTGATATTGTCTGCAATTTACCCCCACCTGTGATATTGGCTGCAATTACCCCCACCTGTGATATTGGCTGCAATGTACCCCCACCTGTGATATTGGCTGCAATGTACCCCCACCTGTGATATTGGCTGCAAGTTACCCCCAGCTATGTTATTGGCTGTAATTTACCCCACCTGTGATACTGGCTGCTATATACCCCTACCTGTGATGCTGGGGCTCTATACTGTGTCCTGTGATACTGGCTGCTATATACCACACCTGTGATGCTGCGGCTCTATACTGTGTCCTGTGATACTGGCTGCTATATACCCCACCTGTGATGCTGAGCTGTATATTGTGTCCTGTGATGCTGAGCTGTATACCGTGTCTTGTGATGCTGAGCTGTATACTGTGTCCTGTGATGCTGAGCTGTATACTGTGTCCTGTGATGTTGAGCTGTATACTGTGTCCCGTGATGCTGAGCTGTGTATTCATGACACAATATGTGGAATACAGGGAACGGAGTGGGTGGATTCTATAAGGGGTGGGGCTTATTAGAAGTAGGAGGGGTCAAACGTAAGGGTGTGGCCTAGCACCCCCATCCTAAAACTTCACCAACCGCCACTGGAAATTACAGCATTGTGGAGTGAGAGTGCCCTACCATTAAGTGGGCCTTAGAAGCTCTACGGTACTACTTGCTGTGCTACATGCTCCCTTGAAATGAATGGCCCAGGCTAAGGACCATAATGCAAGGGTTACCCGTTGGTTCCTGGCCCTCCAAGATTTTTCATTTAAAGTGGAACACAGGGCTGGTTGCAATCACAAAAATGCAGATGTCCTTTCTTGAACCCACAATTTAATAGCTGGTGTTCGAACCCACAGGTCCAAACAGAGGGGGGAGATATGTGACAAACAGCCCATGTCAGTTGTGGATGGAGTATATCTGCCACATAGAATCCTGAGATTCTTAAGGTAAATGGGTGGCAGGGAGAGGTCTGTAGGCAGCAAGGGGTTAAGGAGTGGTCACACCTTGCTCCCCAGCTGGGGTATAATTTTGCATGACCTAGGTGTTATCAGTGGTGGCGCTGAGAGAGACGGAGCAGGCTGTGAACGAACATGCCTGCAGATCTGAAGCAGACCCTGTGAGGTCTGTCCATTAGCCAGGAGGCATATTTTCAGTGAACGGACGTTTTTGTTGTGGGACTGTTTTTCTACCCCTGCGAGGGAGACTTTTCTGTTTATCCTTATTTTCTGAGTGAATAAACACGGGCAGGAAGCCCTTAACCTGACATACGGCTGGATTACCTGTTTGGGGAACCCCTCCACTTGAAGCTGATTGCCCACAATATATATATACAGTGTATATATATATATATATATATATATATATATATATATATATATATAGTGTCGGTATGCGAGGCAAAGTGATAGATGGACGCTATCTGTCACTTCGCATACGTTCACTTGGATTGGACTGAAGCGAAGTTTTAATGACCAGGAACAGAGCATGGGTTTACTCTACCCTGGGACTCAGAGTGATCAGCCTGAGAGAGCTGACACACTGAACTTTTGTGCTGTTGGACTTAACAAAAGGTTTGCTATAACATTGTTTTATGGGTGTTTGAGAGGAGCTCGACACCGCTTAGAGAGATATCCTGATTTGTTTTGATTAGAGTCTGGATGGCAAGGATTTATTTTATGCTTTGTTTGCTTTAAAAATGCAACCTTTGCTCCAATAAACCTGGCTACAAGCCAGATGTTAAAGAAACTGCTGTCTCAACTGCCTTCTTCCCAGGAAAGGTGATCCCCACAAGAGCTAATCCCTTACACGTGCTGGACTCAGCGGCCAGTTTCCTAAAAGATGGAAGATATTTTGAAGGCCCTGCTACAAGCCACTGCGGCTCAGCGGGAAACCAACCTCCAAGTCACACAAGCCGATGCAGGAGGAAAGTTGCAAGGCTGCTGGAGCACAGCAGGAGGAAGTTCGCCAACTGCATGAGGCAAATCACCAGGCCGCTGCAGCACAGCAGGAGGTTAATCGCCAGGCCCTGGCGGCTCAGCAGGAGATGAATTTCTGGTTTACGGAGGCTCTGGTGGAATTAAAAAAGTCCTGTGCCAGTGGAACAAAGATGGTACGAGCCAGCTACCACCTACAAAAGATGACATCTGCAGATGATGTGGAGACGTACCTCACAACCTGTTTGCGAAGGATGGCCAAAAGAGCAGTGGGCAGGACTATTAGCACCTTTTCTGACAGTTGAACCCCAAAAGGCCTACTTTGATTTGGAACCAGACAAGGCCAAGGACTATTAAACTCTAAAGACGGAGATACTTGCACGCCTGGATGTCACCATGGCCGTCCGGGCTCAATGGGTGTATCAGTGATCCTACCACATGGACAAGCCACCTCGCTCGCAAATGTTTGACCTGATATATCTCAGGAGGAAGTAGTTGCAGCTAGAGACCTTGCCAGGCCCTCAGATTGGGGAGCATGTGGTCATGGACCGGTATCTGCGTGCGCTCTCTGCTACTGTGAGGAAGTGGGTCAGTCATGGGGACCCCAAAACTGCAACCCAACTTGTGGACCTCGTGGAGTGATACACGGCTGCTGAGGACTAGCTAACCCCATCTGCACCCCACTCCAATGTATCTAGGGGTGAAAGATCGCCCGGCGGACCCGGTAAGGCTGTTCCAGGGTTCAAGGGCATGGGGAAGCTTGAAGACTGCTACGGCTAAGGAGACTATGGGCTCTAGACCTAGAGACAGGCCAAAGAAGCCAGGAAGGTCTTGGGGACCCTTGAGGGAACTGGATATAGAGCACACACAGTGCTACCAATATCATGCACTGGGACATATTGCTGCCAACTGTTCCCTAAATGATGAACCAATGCAGTGTGATAATGCTTATATGAAAAGACGCATATCCCTTTTTGCACATGTTGCCTGTACTGCATCATGTCAGGGTCGCATGGAAAAGCAAATGTGTGTGATTTCTGTTGATGGGAAGACAGTCACTGCACTGCTTGATTGCGGCAGTGTTGTGATTTTAGTCAACAGCAATTGTTTAAATCCTGCAAAATTACACCCTAGCACATCTGGATCATTTGCATCCATGGGGACACTCAGGACTACCAGACTGCGGTGGTTGAGATAGACATGCCTTGGGGCAGTGTGACACATTCAGTGGGGGTGGTACCTGCTTCATGAGGTCCTAGTGGGGAGAGATTTTCTCAATTTTTGGAGGTTATGGGAAGGGACAGGGAGTCTGGAGGATAGAGCTCCCCCAGCTGGGGAAACACAAAAACTCTCACCAGACCCTTTTTGCTGAATGGAAGTGGAGACGGTTGGCAGGACCGAGGAAGGTGGAGACATGTCTGACTCTAACAGTGAGAGTGGACAGAACGTGGGACCTAACTTAGAGGTCAGGAGAGAGGATTTTTGTACGGAGCAATTACAAGATGTCACCCACATTAGAGCCAGAGAAAATGTTAAAATGATGGATGGGGAACCTGTGGATCCTAATTGGGGGGGGGGGTCTTTTCCCTACATGGCTCTCAGAAGCAATTTGTTGTATCAGGTGGTAAAACACGGTGATGACAAGGTAGTACAGCTAGTGGTTCCCAAACCCTATCACAGGATGGTGCTAGACTTGGTCCATGGTCATATAATGGGGAGACATCTGGGTATGGAGAAGACCAGGGAGAGAATAACCCAGAGATTCTTCTGGCCCGACGATGTATGCAGATGTCAGAGAATACTGTGTCAAATGTCTGCACCATCGCCCCGTTTTTGCAGTCCCACTACCAATAATTGAAGTGCCTTTTGAGAGAATTGGCATGGATCTGGTGGGGCCAGTATTAAAGTCTGCTCGGGGCCACCAGCACATTCTGGTAATACTGGACTACGCGACACGCTATCCTGAAGCCATACCCTTGTGCAATACCCCTGCTAAAACTATCGCCAAAGAGTTATTCCAGGTGTTTAGTCGGGTGGGGATCCCAAAAGAGGTTTTAACAGATCAGGGCATCCCGTTTATGTCCAGAGTTACTAAGGAACTATTCAAGTTATACAAAATTTCCTATCTCCATACCCCTGTCTACCAGCCCCAAATGGATGGCCTTGTGGAGAGATTTAATAAAAGACTCAAAGGTATGTTGAAAAAGGTGGTCGACAAAGATGGGAGAAATCGTGATTTTTTTTTGCTACCGTATCTCACATTTGCCATAAGAGAGGTTCCGCAGGCGTCTACGGGTTATTGTCCGTTTGAACTCTTGTATGGTAGACATACCAGGGGGTTGCTAGATGTTGCAAAAGAAACATGGGAATGAGAGTCCACCCCATATAGAAGCGTCATAGAGCATATCTCCTTGATGCCGGATCGAATCGTAGCTGTTCTGCCCCTTGTGCGGGAACATATGGAGCAAGCCTAGGAAGCCCAGAGGAGGGTTTATAATCGGGGTGCCAAGACCTGAACTTTCAACCCCGGGGACAGAGTCCTGGTACTGGTCCCCACTGTTGATAGTAAATTCCTGGCCAAGTGGCAGGGTCCCTTTGAGGTTAGGTAAAGAGTAGGGGAGGTAAACTACAAAGTTTACCAGCCTGGGAAAAGAAAACCGGAGCAAATTTATCATGTTAATATCCTTAAACCATAGGAGGACAGAGAGACTTTACTGACTGCCTCCCCTCCTCAAAAGGACAGGGAACCAGTGACCCCTGACGTCCCCATAACTGAGTCCTTGTCCATAGTGCAACAAAATGACTTTAAAGAATTTGTGAGTAAAAATAGAGACTTTTTCTCCCCTTTACCCGGACTGTCCTCAGTGATCCAGCATGACATAATTATGGAACCAGTTGTTCACATAAATGTGAAGGCCTATAGAATCCCTGAGCCTAGACGCAAGGCAGTGGCAAAAGAGATCAAAACCATGTTAGTTTTGGACGTGATAGGGGAGTCCCACAGTAACTGGTCGAGCCCCATAGTGCTGGTCCCGAAGCCCAATGGCACTATCAGGTTCTGTAATGACTTTAGAAAGTTGAATAGCGTGTTTAAGTTTGATGCATACCCGATGCCTCGGGTTGACGAACTTATAGACTGGTTGGGAGGTGCCCAGTACATAACAACCCTATACCTAACTAAGGGCTATTTGCAGATACCCCTAAAAGAGTCAGCAAAGGAGAAGACTGCCTTTTCTACCTCTGAAGGGTAATTTCAGTACAAGCGGATGCCATTTGGGTTACACGGTGCCCCTGCATCATTCCAGAGAATGATGGATAAAACACTAAGACCAAATCGCTCCTATGCAGCAGCCTATTTGGATGATGTTATCATCCACAGCCCGGATTGGGAGTCTCATTTGCCACGGGTACAAGCTGTAGTGAATTCCCTTTGGAGAGCGGGACTCACGGTCAACCAAAAGAAATGTGCCTTAGGATTATAGGAGGTCAAATACCTTGGCCACATTATTGGTCGCAGACCAGTTAAGCTGCAGACCAATAAAATTGAGGCAATCCAAAAATGGACCCAACCGCTAACTAAGAAACAAGTGCATGCCTTCCTGGGGATCACGGGGTACTACAGGCGGTTCATACCCGACTTTGCCACCATTGCCGTCCCTCTAACAGATTTGACAAAAGGTAGAGGGTCGGCCATGGTAAAGTGGAATCCTGAGGCCGAAAAGGCATTCCAGAGGTTGAAGCAAGCCCTTTGTGCACAAACAGTGCTTGTGACCCCGGATTCCTCAAGGGAGTTTGTCCTGCAGACCGATGCCTCTGATGAGGGACTGGGTGCTGTACTTTTCCAGATCAGAGATGGTGAGGAGCACCCGGTTGTCTAACTAAGCAGAAAACTGAACAGACATGAGAGAAATTATGCCATCATTGAAAAAGAGTGTTTAGCTATCAAATGGGCCTCAGACGCCCTGAAGTATTATCTGTTGGGGAGACCATTCAGGCTAGTCACCAACCATGCCCCCCTGAAGTGGATGCAGAGAAAAGAATATTCGGGTGACAAGGTGGTTCCTCGCTTTACAGCCATTTAAGTTTACACTGGAAGGCCCTAGTGACGCATCCCGACCCGCCCACCACCCTGTGGATGCCTCACCGTTAGCTCCGGAGAGAGCTCGGAGCTGCACGGCAACAAGCACTCAGAGGGAGAGCCCTGTGTGTGGAGTAGACCCTGGAGGATAGGGGCATCAACCTATGTGAGTCAATCCCGTTTTCTGCCACCCGGACTCCACGTAGACACATGTGGTAAGCACACACAGTGATCTGATGTTGGACTGCAGACCTAAGGACACCATTGTATTAGCACTTGCTTGCAGACACGCCCTCCGTGCCAACCGACATGGATAATGACATTGTCTGATGTGCATTCAGTTTGGTGAATGAGGTGGTCTGCACTATCACTGGACTATTTCCCGCAGTTGGATGTCTAAACGAATTTACTAGCCACCACTGGTGACCCATATCCATATGTGTTGCTTTTACCACATACATGCCTCTTTGTACACCTACGGGAATTGCGAGGGCTGCTCCCTATCAGTGAAATGATGCACAGCATATAGCTACTCCACCCAGGCACCCTGCATATCCCCAAGTGGGCCCCAGGACTCCTCCCTCTTCTTTTTTATTGTGCAATTCCAGCATCTTACAGTTTGTCATACGTCCTGCACCCAGTTTTTACAATTGATTACCCACATAGCCACTATAGCCCTCACAATATTTTGCTATGGCCATATTTTTGTGGGCACTTTGCTGAACTCCAATTCATCTGATTGTATGGTCGTATGTGTGAGGTGGGGGTTGTATGGACCTTGGGCGTGCCCGGGCTGTGATTTTGACAACGTTGTCATATTTTAGAATTTTTGCCACAGTGGTTGCTATTGTTTTTGTAATATGTATATCTCAATAAGTGCCTTGGTGATTCTACATCACCTTCTTTTTTGGTTGTTTAGATTAGAGCCTGGATGGCAAGGATTTATTTTATGTTTGGTTTGTTTTAAAATATTTGATAAACGTGCTAGACTCCCAACAGATATGTGGAAAGAATACCCACATTTCTAAATTACAATCCAAATGTACAAACCCTCTTAGTTGGGACTTTAACCACTTCAGCACAGGAAAGGATTTCCCACTGTAGGACCAGAGCACTTTTTGTGATTCGGCACTGCGTCGCTTTAACTGACAATTGTGCGGTCGTGCAACGTTGTACCCAAACAAAATTTGTGTCCTTTTTTTCCCACAAATAGAGCTTTCTTTTGGTGGTATTTGGTCACCTCTGCGTCATTTCTGAACACCACTATAAACAAAAACAGAGCGACAATTTAAAAAAAAAAAACAATATGTCTTACTTTTTGCTAAAATACAAATCCAAAAAAAATATATAAAAAAACAAATGTATTCATCGGTTTTGGCCGATTTATATTCTTCCTCATATTTTTGGTAAAAAAAAATCGCAATCAGCATGCATTCATTGGTTTGCACAAAAGTTGCCGCGTTTACAAACCATGAGAATTCATTTCTGGTGTTTTTACATTTTATTTTTTTTTTAGTAATGGCGCGATCTGCGATTTTTATTGGGACTTTGATATTGGGGCGGACATGTTGGACATTTTTGACACTTTTTTGGGACCAATTTATACAACGATCAGAAATTTAAATATCCACTGATTACTGTATAAATGTCATTGGCAGTGAAGGGGTTAACCTGCAGGGGGAGATCTAGGGGTTAACTGTTTTGCCTGGGCATTTTCTAACTGTGGGGGGGCTGGGATACCTTGGGCATAAGAGAGCTAAGTGATCCCATTGACAGTGATTAGTAGATCTCTTATGTCCCCACTGACAGAACAGGGAACCGCCGTGTTTACATCAGCGGTTCCTCGTTCTTTCCCTCTGGCAGCTCATCGCGGCTCGCCGGCGTACATCGGGTCTGCCCGAGCCACGGGCACACTCCTCAGGAGTGCGGCAGGCACTAGCATGCGCTGCCAGTGGTGCGCTCGCGCCCCCTAGCGGCCAGTCTGTAAATCGCCGCCTATTTACTGCGATTCGCGGAATAGAGCCGCACTGTCGCCGTAAATAGGCAGCGCGCGGTCAGCAAGTGATTAAAGGGCATAAATTCCACAGAAAAAAAAAAACTTAAATTATATAAAATCTCATGTTTTATTCAACAAAAGTTAAAAATGTAGGAGAGGGGTATTTGACGCCCCATAAAATATATGGGGTGTCAAATACCCCTCTACCCCATTTTCAACTTTTGTTGAATAAAACATGAGATTTTATATAATTTAAGTTTCTTCTGTGGAATCTATGCCCTTCAAAGTCCCAACTAAGAGAGTTTGTACATTAGGATTGTTTTTTTTAAAAATGCAACCTTTGGCTACAAGCCAGATTTTAAAGAAACTGCTGTCTCAACTGCCTTCTTCCCAGGAAAGGTGATCCCCACAAGAGCTAATCCCTCACAATATATATATATATATATATATATACATATATACAGTTGTGCTCATAAGTTTACATACCCTGGCAGAATTTATGATTTCTTGGCCATTTTTCAGAGAATATGAATGATAACACAAAAACATTTCTTTCACTCATGGTTAGTGTTTGGCTGAAGACATTTATTATCAGTCAACTGCGTTTACTCTTTTTAAATCATAATGACAACAGAAACTACCCAAATGACCCTGATCAAAAGTTTACATACCCTGGTGATTTTGGCCTGATACCATACACACAAGTTGACACAAAGGGGTTTGAATCGCTATTAAAGGTATCCATCCTCACCTGTGATCTGTTGACTTGTAATTAGCGTGTGTGTATAAAAGGTCAATGAGTTTCTGGACTCCTGACAGACCCTTGCATCTTTCATCCAGTGCTCCACTGACGTTTCTGGATTCTGAGTCACGGGGAAAGCAAAATAATTGTCAAAGGATCTGTGGGAAAACGTAGTTGAACTGTATAAAACAGCAAAGGGATATACAGAGATATCCAAGGAATTGAGAAGGCCAACCAGCAGTGTTCAAACTCTAATCAATGGAATCTAAGTGGAAATCATAAATTCTGCCAGGGTATGTAAACTTATGAGCACAACTGTGTGTGTATATATATATATATATATATATATATATATATATATATATAAATGAAAGTCCAGGATTGCTGCACTCAATTTCTTTAATATTTTTAAAGTATCAAAATACAAGCATCATTCAAGAATTTTCTTCAAATGGTAACATACTGATCATAAAAAGATCATGTAAGTCAAACAAAGTCCATAACAAGACAATGATCTTGCTCCATATTTACCAACAGTTTCGGGCTATTGTCCTCCTCTCACGTCCTTTCTCAAGGTATGGAACAATATTCAAATCACATTCTATTAGTGCTATTTATTCACACAATCGATGAAGAATCAATTAGGACAATTACTTTGATAATTATTCACATCTGATGTTAATCTTCCACCTCCATACACAGAACAATCCTAATGGCTTCGCTCCAATTCATCACACAGATTTTTTCATGCCTATACAAATACACATGATTTGTTTCACAAATTTAATAAAAAAAACAAAAAAAAAATGTATATGTGAAAAAGCAAATAAACAAGTAAATAAATAAACAAACCAATCAAAGAGCCAGGCCCAGACCAATTAGGTCAGATCCTTATTTTAAAGCTTAGACCCCTATAGGAATAGATGCAGATTAAAATCTCTATTTAACCCTTTAGGAAAAAGGGTATCCAAACGGTTTATCCAGAAAACCTCTCTCTTTCTTAATTTAGTTTCTCTATCACCTCCCTTACCATAAACTGTAACTGGGACACTGTATGTCCCATATGTACAAAATGTTTAACCAAAGGTAATTTTGTTAATTTATCTCTTATTGCATATTTATGTCTCGCTATCCTATCTTTTAACCTTCTGAGTGGTCTCCCCTATATAGAGGAGACCACAGGGACATTTAATAAGGTATACCACACATGCCTACTGGCATGTGTGGTATCCCTTAATTTCCAAAGTTTCCCCAGTATGTGGGTGATTAAACGTTTTCCCTTTAATCATGCTGTTGCACTGAATGCAGCTTAGACACAGATAGGAACCATAATTAGGAGTATCCAAAAATGTTCTACCAATATTAGTTTATTTGATCCTGCCAACGTCCGATCTAAGCACCCGGTAGTAAATTGTACGCCCCTTGCGATAGGCCGACATTGGGACATATTGAAATTCCTCAATGGATGGATAATTGTCCCGCAGAATTGTCCAATGTTTTTTAATGATATTAAAAACTCTCTTTGAGTATGGGTGGTATTGTGTCACAAACGGTAGCCTCCTTTGACCTCTGTATTTTTTTGTTGTTTTCTCTGTTTCTGTCCTAATCTTTTTTAATTCCTCTCTTTTATAACCTCTCTTTTCTACCTCATCAAGACGTTCTTCCCTAATTTTGGGTTCATTCACAATGCGTCTAATACGTGAAAACTGACTCTTGGGTACTGATTTAAATACACCCGGTGGGTGAAAGCTTTTCTGGTGCAACAACTGATTGCGGTCCACAGGTTTTCACATATAAATCACTTTCCAATCTACCTGCCTCCAGCTTTCCTAATTATTATATATATTATATATACGGTATCTCACTAAAGTGAGTACACCCCTCACATTTTTGTAAATATGTTACACTGAAGAAATGGCACTTTGCTACAATGAGTGTACAGCTTATGTAACAGTGTAAATGTGCTGTCCCCTCAAAATAACTCAACACACAGTCATTAATGTCTAACCCTCTGGCAACAAAAGTGAGTACACCCCTAAGTGAAAATGTCCAAATCGGGTCCAAAGTGTCAATATTTTGTGTGCCACCATTATTTTCCAGCACTACCTTAACCCTCTTGGACATGGAGTTCACCAGAGCTTCACAGGTTGTCATTGGAGTCCTATTCCACTCCTCCATGATGACATCAAGACCTTGGGCTCCTCCATATTCCGTTTGAGGATGTCCCACAGATGCTCAATAGGGTTTAGGTCTAGAGACCTGTTTGGCCAGTCCATCACCTTTACCCTCATCTTCTTAAGCAAGGCAGTGGTCATCTTGGAGTTGTGTTTGGGGTCGTTATCATGTTGGAATGCTGCCCTGCGGCCCAGTCTCCGAAGGGAGGGGATCATGCTCTGCTTCAGTATATTACAGTATATGTTGATATTCATGGTTCCCTCAATGAACAGTAGTTCCCCAGTCCCTGCAGCACTCATGCAGCCCCAGACCATGACATTCCCACCACCATGCTTGACTGTAGGCAAGACACACTTGTCTTTGTACTCCTCACCTGGTTGCCACCACACATGCTTGACACCATCTGAACCAAATAAGTTTATCTTGGTCTCATCAGACCACAGGACATGGTTCCAGTAAGTGTCCTTCGTCTGCTTGTCTTCAGCAAACTGTTTGCGGGCTTTCTTGTGCATCATCTTTAGAAGAGGCTTCCTTCTGAGATGACAGCCATGCAGACCAATTTGATGCAATGTGTGATGTATGGTCTGAACACTGCCAGGCTGACCCCCCCACCCCTTCAACCTATGCAGTAATGCTGGCAGGACTCATACTTCTATTTCTGGAAGACAACCTCTGGACGCTGAGCATGTGCACTCAACTTCTTTGGTCGACAGTGGAAACTGTCCTGTTAAACCACTGTATGGTCTTGGCCACCGTGCTCCAGCTCAGTTTCAGGGTCTTGGCAATATTCTTATAGCCTAGGCCATCTTTATGTATGGTAACAATTCTTTTTTTCAGATCCTCAGAGAGTTCTTTGCCATGAGGTGCCATGGAGAACTTCCAGTGACCGGTATGAAAGTGAGTGCAACAACACCAAATTTAACACACCTGCTCCCCATTCACACCTGAGACCTTGTAACACTAACGTGTCACATGACATCGGGGAGGGAAAATGGCTAATTGGGCCCAATTTGGACATTTTCACTTGGGGTATACTCACTTTTGTTGCCAGCGGTTTAAACATTAATGGCTGTGTGTTGAGTTATTTTGAGGGGACAGCAAATTTACACTCACTACTTTACATTGTAGCAAAGTGTCATTCCTTCAGTGTTGTCACATAAAAAGATATAATAAAATATTTACAAAAATGTTAGGGGTGTACTCACTTTTGTGAGATACTATATATATATATATATATTGTATGCATATCAACTGTTTTCTCTATCATTTAGAGACAATATAATAAGCCATGTTGTAAAGTTGACAATGATTCTACTGTACAATGATTAATGGAGCTCATCAATTGGAGGTAGACCATAGAGCTGGCGGGTGGGCTCGCAACCTGCCAGAAGAGTAGAAATGACTGGCAAGTTTATATTTTTGTACTCTTGTCCTTTTTGATGGATTGCTCTCTACACAAGATACCAATAAGAAGAATGTGATAGAATAAGATCTCTTTCTAAACATGTGTAGTTTTCATGGTGCTGTTCCTGACTTTAGCAACTTCCAGCTGTGTAAACTGATTATTTACTGAAACTGGATCTCACAGCATGCTATAGTCACATACTGAACTGAAGTATTGTGACAAAATAGTAGCCAACCTGCTGCTTACTTCCACCACAAGAAAAGAAATGCATCTATAAACTCAAAGAATATACAGTATATACATTTGTCCCATTCCCCTGTCCTTGAATCTAGCACAGTTTCCTTTCCAGCACAGGGCCTCTGGCACTACCAGTTTTAACCCAGAGCACTCGTCCTATGGCCAATCAGAAGACAGCTCTCCTGACTGGTATTGCAGCCATTTGAAGGACAGCTTTCTTGGTTGCCACTGCAGTAGGCTGCGAAGCAACACATGGCTGGCGTTCAATAAGCTTGTTACTATGCTTTAACCAAGCTCCTCTGCTCTGCTATGTTCTGTCTCCAAGTTCACCCCAATGCACCTCAATGCACCCCAGCATAGGCTGCTAGTGCAACCAGTGTCATCTAGAGACTCCAAGTGTGCCTCCATGATTGCAAGAGCACTCCTGCGTGCCTTGTAGATACCCTCCTGCATCACCCGGATGGTCCTTCTCTCAGTGGATATGGACCAATGACCACAAGAGTTTGCTTGAACCCCAGTCACCTTACAATCTGAACAAATGACTCTCTGAAAAAGTCAATGCCCTGGAAGCCAGACAAGTATTGGTAATTTTACATCCTCTCTGCTCAATCAGATCAACTTTAGCTCTCTCTCACTCCTATCTCTGAGCCTCCAACCCATTGAACCCTCCTTCTGTTCAGCCATCTGTTATGTCCTTGACCTTCAAGCTTCATGTGATGCCTCATTCGTGCTTTTCTGGAAGTCCCTTAGGTTGATGTTGGCTCAGAAATCAATGTAATTTACACTTTAAGCTATAGCCATATAACCTTCATATGGACTGTGTTAACGTGGCCTCTTTATAGTCTCTGCTCTATTGGCAAGCCTTGGCCTGGGCATTACTGCTTTGGGAAAACCCTATGACCAAGAACATTGCTGCTTTGTCTGACTTTCTTTCAAAGAATCTTAGATAAGCCTGTTCTTTGGTTAATGCCCTCCTACACCTCTGCCAAGGTTCACTGACAGCAGGAAAGCATGTGATTCAGTTTCACACCCTCACAACTGAAATCACCTGGAAAAATCAGGCCCTTACAGCCACTCTTTAGCAGGGTTTGTCAAAGTAAATTAAATGCAAACTATCTGAACACAACATTCTAGTGTGCCTGCAGTAAGGTGTGCTGGAGCACTGTTGTTATTTCTCTTCCCAACATAGAAAAGTGACGGCAGAAAACAGACTGAGTAGTCCATTGAGTCTCCCCATTTTTTTTGTTTTTGTTTGTTGTTTTATTTTGTTTCGTAAACTTTTTTGTCTTAGTATAGATCTATGATTGTCCCAAGCATGTGTGAAGCCATTTACTGTTGACTGGCTTACTACCTCTGCTGGAGGTTTTTTTCCAAGCATCAACTACCCTTCCAGAAAAATAATACTTTCTAAAACTAGTTTTGAACTTTCCTCCAGTTAGAATGAGGTCATGTTCCCGTGTTCTTGATTTTGGTTACATATTGAAAAAACTGCCCTCCTGAACCTTATTCACCCCTTGATGTATTTAGAGGTTTCAATAATGTCTCTCCTTTCCTTATTTTCTCCAGACTGTACATATTAATGTCCTGAAGCTGCCCTCGATATATTTTATCCCCCAGACCTTTCACCATTTTTGTTACTTGTCTCTGGACTTGGGTTCCCATGATTCCAGTGCATTTGCATCTTCAAAAGTCCACTGTCACCTTGGAAGCCTACCTAGATTTGGAAGCAGCTGACAACTTCATTTCTGCAACTCAGTTAAAATGTTTGCCTGGCCCCTCAAGATTCTTCCCCAGTCCCTTCAAGCCTCTGCAGTAAATGAGCAGTCCTATCTTGTGGATCCATCCACTCTCAAACCCTGCCTGCTAAGATGTCTCTTGGTGTGCTTCAGGATGAGGCCATTCCTTTCTCACAACCTACTTCTACTATCCTCCTGGACCTTCCCTAGCTCTAACTGCACTCCTTGGTGCCAGATTGGTCTTCCTCTACAGCTACCACCATGTCGTCCCTATGATTGCATTATCATCATAATTCCTGAACCTACTCCCTGTAGAAGATGGGTATATCATTTTCAGTCTGACAGAGACCAAAGCCATGTCTTAGAATCTCCAAAAAACATTATCTGCAAATCTTTTTCTCCTGCTTGGACAAAATTCTTCACTTAGAATCTCCAAAAAATTTTTATCTGCATATCTTTTTTCTCCTGCTTGGAAAGGATTCTTCTTTGTAGAAAAGAAAGATGGCACTCTCTGCTCCTGTATTGATTGCCATAGACTAAACACCATTGCTGTCAACAACTACTACCTGCCGAGCCTTAATACAAAGCTCTTTGATTGCTTCCATGGATCCAAACTATTCACTACGTTAGATCTATGAGGCACATAAAACTCAATTCACATCAAGGTAGGAGCTAAGCAGAAAACAGGGACTGTCAATATGTGTACCTAGTAATGTCCTTCCACTTCTGTAATGAGCCTGAAGGCTTTCAGCACTTTGTGTACAATAGTTTCCAAGATTTACTTTATGAATGTATTGCTGTCTACCTGGATGATGTACAAATTTTCTCCCTGGACCTGGCCTCATAGGTGTAATGTCTGTTCTGTCTGTGAAAATGCTAAAGTTGAAAACTATCTTAGGTGCCTTTTCTGAGCTAGTCTCTAAAAATGGATCCTGAGAAAATTGCCGCTACCTACAATTGGCCCCTTCCAGTGGTCTCGGCATTACACAGTGCTTTCTTGCATTTACAAACTACCATTGGCAGTTCATCAACAACTACGCTGTTCTTGTTGCTTTCATTATCACTCTCACTAGGAAAGATGCTGACCCATGAACTGGCCGTTTGAAGCTTTCAACGCTTTGAAGCAAGACTTCCTTTCTGATCCAGCCCTTTAAAGACCTCACATCAGAAGACCCTTATGCATTGGGGTCAATTCATCATATGTGCAATTCTTTTTCAGTCCCCTGTGAAGTTAGCCTGAGAACTTCAGCATATAATTATTTGAAAAGGCTTCAGCCTTGAAAAATGATCTTGGGACCTTACAACTGATGCATTGGCTCCCTACCTGGTAAAAAAAAAAATCAGTTTAAACATTCCATTGAAATCATGGCTTCAATGGAAGGCCTTGAAAAAATGGGGGGGGGGGGGTTGCATCACACTCTCATCTCTTGGATTCCAGCACGGGGTTCCTCTCTGGTTTGTGACCCCTGTTACTTTTAATTTTTATTTAGAGTGATGGCAGCTCACACAATCAGCTTTCCTGAGTGGCATTGCTCCATTTGAAAGCTGTCAGAAGGTCAATATACCAGTACATGCCTCTCCCACACTTCCCATTCCTGTTACTGACATTCTTACCGCTTGCAAGTGGAGTGCTCTGGAGCCAAGCAGAGGTGCAATGGTATGCAGAGGTACCAGATGGGTGGATATATATAAATATTTATACATCATTTTTCAAAATAATTCATTTTGTAGGTGAGTGTACATTGATTTTTGTCTGTAAGTTCTTGGTGAACAGTAAAAATAATTTACATTTTCTCTTGTTTTTCTGAACTTTCTGTCTCATGGCTGTCCTAGAAGAAGTCTTCAATCTTGCAAGTGAAATGCCACCTATGACAGTAATGTAATGATAACATCAATTTACATACTCGTGTTGACATCTGTTGTAGCTGGATTAATTAACCACAGAGTCGTGTGCAATAAAGGTAGTCAGTATCTTTAATGTTACAGGAATTAGGAATTAAGAACACATTTCCATCTAAGAAAATGCTTAAGTATATATTTTAGTGTAAAAAATGTCTAAGGAAAAAAACATTTCTATTAATAATATTTTATGTGTGCAGATATACTATGTACATACAGTACAGTATTAGAAACAAGTCAAGCAGCAAGGTAACTCCCCCCAGTCTTGTAGTAGCCACCGTTATAAGCCTGTTCAATGTAAGGTTACCATTCATCCGTGTTTGCTTGAAAAAGTCTCAGTACTGAGGGGTCTGTCCACAGCAAACAATCATCCCTGGTGGTGTAGCCTGACCAGTGTGTCATACACATATTAAAGACTCATTCACAATTACACCAGCTCCACTGGGCTGCATTGGATATCATTGTCTAATGCATTCCCAATGCGTAGGCAAGGCAACTTATTGCAAATGATTATAGTAATTACAACACAGATCTGGTTACTACTTATAGTCTTACCTGACAGATTGCTACAGCAAAAATGGCTATACAATTGGGAACATTTATTGCCAATAGTGTGTAAAGCTGCGACAGTCTCAAAGACGACAGGCAAGAGTAACGTAGGCTTCATAGATTCATAGATGAGAAGCTGCAAGTGCACACCATGTACTAAATGCATAAATACCAAATACACAACTTTCTAGCATTATGTAATTTTGACCTCTACACTACATACATTACTTAATCTTGGCCCCTGCACTCTGTGCATTAGGCATTCCTGGTACCTATACTCCATGTGTTACTTACTCCTGACCCCTGGAGGGGTCCCTCCTGACCCCTATACTCTGTGCACTATTTGCTCTTGACCGCAGCAAAGAGTAGCAAAGGTTTCATGGGTAGGAAGCTGCAAGTACACATTAGGTACTAAACATTTGAATACCATATACACTACTTTCTAACAACACTTACTCTTGATCCCTGTATTCTGTGCGTTACTACTGACCCCCTTTCACTCCATCCTCTTCTTACTCCTGATCCTTGTACTAAGTGTGTTGCAAACTCTTGACCCAGAATAAAGTATGGTTTTATTTAACCATATCCCTTTAAGCCCCTCCCATTGTTACTACAAATTGGCAACAAAACTATATTGTTGCATCATTTCCTACTCATGGTTCCCAAGGCATTTTGAATTTATACCTTAAATGTCTGGTTCTTATTGCAAAAATCTGATACCAATTGTTAGGTCATTTTTGTGGGTGTGGCTACAATTGGTGCTATAATTTTGTGGGTGTGGTTAAAAGTGGGTGTGATCAGTAGTGTGTCTCCAGTTTTCATTTTGAAAATCTGGTAAACATAGTTTAATTTCATGTAAAAAACATATGCTAAAGCCCGAAATGGTCATCTACTTAATAAACGTAAGGCTAATTCCTAAACAGGTTACGCACGCTGAGGCTAATTTTTGTACAAATTTGAGAATGTTCACACAAATAGAATTTGTAAATATTCCCTTCAGTTATCCAATCATGGAGCAAATATCTTTTTGTTTGCATTATTGGATGATTGTTGTATGAACATCCTCAAATTCTATATTATATTTAGCCTCATCATGTCATACAACCTAAAGAGCCAACAACGGCAGTTTTACCACAACTCAACCCCCCCCCCCCCCCCATCCTGCACAGAATTGCTGGAAATGCTTTTTATTTTCTTATTTATTTATTATTATTTATTATTTCCGGACTAGGCCAGAATGATGGGTCCTGCAACCTCCTGGGATACCTACATCACATACGCCTGGAGGCTGCCGGATCAGCACACAGAATGGCTGGTGGGTGGGCCAGCTGTGTCATTAGAGCTGGCTGCCCTGCTTGCACCCGCAAGTGGCAGCCAGTTGAGAAAAAAAAGATGGATGGTACTCCAACAGTGGATCACAGCAGGACAATGCATGATTTAATGAGTGGGCAAGTGTATGCTTTGAAGAGAATGCAGCACTATAAGTAAGTGGGAAAAAAACAAGGTGGGGTTGCAGATGCAGGGGTTGAGTACAGCTTTAAGAATACTAGAGCGCACATTCAACATAATAGTTATAGCATTGAATACTATTTAGTATATATTATTTATTGAATACAGATAATATAAAAATATACAGTGGAAACACTAAATATACTGGAATTAGTCTCTTGGCGGAATTATCCCCATAGAATACAGTATCTCACAAAAGGGAGTACACCCCTCACATTTTTGTAAATATTTTATTATACCTTTTCATGTGACAACACTGAAGAAATGAAAAAAGAAAAAAAAGAGAGGCGCCTCTAAGTGCGATAAGCAGGTCTATTTAATAAAATCAGGTTTAAAAACACTCACATGGATGCAAACAATGTGGGCATAAACCGACTGAGTACAGAAGGGGGAGACCGCCGTCGCTCCCAGGGTCTCCGGGAGTCCCAAGCCGTAGTACCGTCCTCAGTCAATCACCGCTGCAAGTTGGAGTGGTCGGCTCGTACAGCGGTGTCCGGAACGAGGCGTGGAACGCAGCTCAGATGGAGTCCAGGGGTGATGGCATCATGGAATGCGATGCGTTTCATTAGCCTGCAGGTCAGGTGGTAAACGTCCTGCGCTACTTCGTCAGGCTGATGAAGTCGGTCTATTGAAACTGTCCGTGGATCCACAATAAATAATGTCCACCATAAAAGGGAGGGGGAAGGGGGAGGGAAATATAAAAAGTGGTAGAAAAACTTGGACTATGGAAGCCTTGTTCAGTATGACTCCAACAAAGGTAACAGTGATGGGATATGTAAGAGCGATAATGATAATAAATAAGGAAAACCACTACAGGAAAAAAATATATATATAATAATTATTTTGCCCACTAGAATATCAGGTGTATATATGTATATAAAAACTGGGGGAAAAAAATATATATGAAAAAGACTAGAATAAATTTATGAAGGACAATAAGAACGAAATTAATATCCTATAAATATATAAATATTTTAGACATATGTTAATATATATACCAAATCAGCAAATACTAGTACTATAATATTGGGAAATATATATAAGAGATTGCCAAAATCCTACAATGTCCACAAGGCTAGAATATGCATAAAGAACATATTATCTAGCCTGGAAATTGTATCTGGGAGAAGGAGGGGGAGGAAAAGGAGAGGGGGGGAAAGAGAAGTGGGGGGGGGCAGAAAGGTGTAGTATGAATGTGTAGGGAAATGCAATACTAAAGTATGGTAGACATCTCTATGCATTCGTTTAGGCCCCCGGCGAGAGGACGTCTAGGGTATTTATCCAGAACGTCTCCCTGGCACATAGCTTTTTGAACCGTTCCGCCACAGGGAGAGTCCCGGATATTTGCTCAATAACCCATACTGACAATCCCTCTGTGGATCCTTTGTGGGCCTCAAGGAAGTGTCGGGGTACGCTATGAAAGTCCTTTTTTCCTTCTATGGCTCTCCTATGTTGGCCGAAACGACATCTCAATGTACGTGTAGTTCGCCCAACATAGACCAACCCACACGGACAAGAGAGGCCATAAACTACAAACTCTGAGGCACAAGTATAAAATTCAGGTATAGGGTAATTTTTACCTTTTACCTTGAACGACTGTTGTTTGTGTTTAATGAACTTACAGGTTTTACATGGTTTCTTGCGGCATTGGTACATGCCTACAAGAGGGAATAACGTGAACCTCGATGCCCCTACTTCTTTGCAGTTTCTCAATTTGCTTGGTGCCAGCTTGCTCTTTAGATTAGGCGCCCTTCGATAGGTAATCTTGGGCCTGGGTGGAAGGGAATGTTTGAGCATGGGATCCTGTAGTAGAATGTCCCAATGTTTAGAAAAAATGTTCTCCATTCTGCAGTGCTGATTGTGAAACATGGTGATGAATCGTATTGGCTGAGAGGATGGATTGGTCTTGTTGGATTTTATGGGTTTCCCTTTCTGATAGAAATTGAATGCCTCATTTACTAATCTCTCAGGGTATTTTTTAATCTCAAAATTTTTTCTTTAAAACCGCACCCTCTTCCTCATAATCTTTATCCAAGGAGCAGTTCTGGCGTATTCTGCAGAACTGTCCCTTAGGAATGTTGCGTACCCATGGAGGGTAGTGACAACTGTGATAATGAAGGAAGGAATTCCCAGCTGTGGGTTTGGTGTGGTTTTTAGCAACAATAGATTGCTCCAAGTGGCCTAGCTCCAGGTCTAGAAAGACCAATGTGCACGGATCTGTAACGTGAGTAAAGGCTAATTGATACGGGTTGTTGTTACAGTATGAAATTAATTTGGTGGATGGACCATACCAGATAATGACAATGTCATCTATGTACCTCCCGAAAAAAACAATATGTGCTGAGAAAGGATTGTTATTGTGGATGTATTGGTTTTCCCACAAACCCATGGCCAGGTTGGCATATGAGGGCGCAAAATTTGCGCCCATAGCTGTGCCATGGGTCTGAAGGTAAAACTCATTGTCAAATTGAAAATAATTATGAGTTAAACAAAATTTTGCTGACTGTAGGATGAAGGACATTTGTCTGGGGTTGATCATGGGGTCCGATGATAAAAAATGATTAAGAGCAAGTAGACCAAATTCATGCGGAATAGATGTGTATAGGGAACACACATCCAAGGATAACCAAACGTAGGACGGTTCCCACCTGTAGGGAGAGAGTAGTTCAAGAAGATGGGACCCATCCCTGAGATAGGTAGGAAGATTATGGACCAAGGGTTGTAAAAATCTGTCAATATATAAACTAAAACCCGACGTAACACTATCCATGGAGGCTATGATGGGTCTCCCGGGAGGTGTTTTGTCATTTTTATGCACTTTATGTAAATGATAAAAATAAGGGATGGCGTAATAATCTTTAAGTAAAAAACTAGCTTCTGCTTTGGTTGGGATCTCGTCATTGATGCCCAACTTCACCAATGACTCGGCCTCAGCAGCAAAACCAAGTGTGGGATCTTGATGAAGTTTCTTATATACTTTAGAGTCAGCTAGTAGTCTACGGGCTTCAGTGATGTAGTCTATTCTATTTTGTATGACAATACTACCACCTTTATCCGCCGGCTTGATAATAATGTCATGCTGTAGCATGAGTTTATTCAATGCGGAAATTTCAGAGGGGGGTAGATTGTTGGTATGTGACTGGTTAGACTTGCACAACTTCTGCAAATCGGCAATGACCACCCTATAAAAACTTTCGACAAATGGTCCTTTAGCGTGGGTAGGGAAAAATATTGACTTGGGTTTTAGAGAGGAATGTATGACCGGGGGGGAGGTGGCCAAATGTTGGGTAAATAGTTCCAAGGAACCATCCTCCGGGGACAAGGTCTCAAGGATCTCAAACAAATCCTCATCAAAATTAAGTAATGTGGGGGAATTGGGCTGGGGGAGGGAAGTGGAAGACTGATCAGGATACTGGCTAGAGCTGGCACTTATGGTTTTGCATTTATCCTCTTTAAGATAAAAATATCTTTTGAGGGTCAGACCTATTTAAATCCTGAAAGAGAAGGAAGGGGTTGGGCCTATTGGTCGGTGCAAAATTAAGACCTCTACTTAACAGGGTAGTTTCCGCCTTAGATAGAGCATATGTGGATAAATTGAAGATCCTCATAGTTTCCGTATTTTGGGGAGATTTTTTTGCTCGAGTCCGTCCCCCTCGACAACCTCTCCGGAAAGTTTGCTTTTTTTGTGGGCGGTGCAAGGGGGACTGAATACTAAAAAAGGTTGACCTGCAGAGGAGTTCCCAAGGGGAGCTAATTCTCCGAAGGTGTTGGGAACCTCACCAAGTGAATGTGACATGTCACTAGATGGAGGGACAACGGGGGTGAAGCGGGGGGGAGGGAGGTCAGATAACTCCATACTGGAACTGGCCTGGACCATGGGATTGGTCTTGGTTCTGGCCCCAGATGGGGCAGGAGATTTATTGGCAGAGTTATTTCTAGTCTTGGATCTAGAGGCTTGAGGGTTCTTCAACGATGCCCACCACAAGTGGCCCCTGAAGGTCACTCCTCTGCAGGTCAACCTTTTTTAGTATTCAGTCCCCCTCGCACCGCCCACAAAAAAAGCAAACTTTCCGGAGAGGTTGTCGAGGGGGACGGACTCGAGCAAAAAAATCTCCCCAAAATACGGAAACTATGAGGATTTCAATTTATCCACATATGCTCTATCTAAGGAAGAAACTACCCTGTTAAGTAGAGGTCTTAATTTTGCACTGCCCAATAGGTCCAACCCATTCCTTCTCTTTCAGGATTTAAATAGGTTTGTGCGTAATCTGACCCATAAAAGATATTTTTATCTTAACCACTTGCCGACCGCCAACCGCAGGTTGACGGCGGCAAAGTGGCTCGTTATCGCAAATCGCCGTCATACGACGGCGGCTGCGATAACGCGCACTGTGAGCGCGCGCCTGCCGCTAAACGCTATTGCTCGGTGAAACGGCGGCAGTTGGACGCCAACCGCCAGCCGTTCACCAATTCTATTTTTATAGAAAATACCCAGTCTAATGCGTGTTTGGATAAATTTAGGACTTTCTCTTCCTTACCCAACCTGGATAACCCGTCACGTTTTAATTCTGGAGATGAATTGTCCCATCAAAGAAGGAATCTATCTCGTATACACCTATTTAACTTTAGGAGTATCAAAGGCATAAAACCCCTCTAAAAAAACGAGCTCAGGCAGGGGGAGCTGTTGGAGAGG
>BLSH010016179.1:1189711-1201838 GCA_018402905.1 Glandirana rugosa | reverse complement strand
TCGAGTTGAACGCCTGGTCGGACAGTGGTTTGTTTAAGTGGACAGATTGTCATCGCAAATTTTCCGTCCCCTAACCAATGTGTAAACGTTCACGTACGCATTCGACGTCCGGGGCAGTTCCGAGGGACATATGACGTCGTGGACAGTGACCTTGTTTTGTATTGTAACTTTGGGCGCACACCAGGTGCACACCAGCCATTAGGCCACGGCTGGGTGTCTGGTCCTGTACCTTTAAGGAGGGATGGGCTCCTCCAGTCACCTGTCCTCCATCTATCCATTAAATTGCATGTGCTTCCATTGTGAAGCCTCATATATAGAGTTAGGTCTGCAGTATACAGGGAGCCTTGACGGGGCCTGCAGCTTACGCATGCACTTGCAAATGTGTAACCAATCCCCTGCCTTTTAAACGCTACTGTTAGACAGGTGAATTTGTTTGGTGACAGGCTGGTCCGCAAGTTGAGCTTGGAATTCTTTGTTTTTTGTGTGTAGATGCCCCTCCATAGCTCCTTGCTGTAGTGGCCAGTTATAGGTGGTGGACAGTGACCTTGTTTTGTATCTCTCAAAGAGGTACAATGTCTAAAGACAATTTCTGGTCTGTCATGAACATATTTGGTCAATGTGGGGTCATCACATAGGATGTGCCAATGATTAGACAAAATATTTTGAAGCTGAGAGTGTTGATCAGAATTTTGCTTGATAAATTTGACAGTTGAAATAGCGTCATTTTTAACCCTAGAGTATCCCGTTGTAAAAGACATTGCTGGAGCAATTTAGCTTGAAATTTGAAGCCGTTTAAGTGTGTACAATTTCTCCTAATTCTGATGTATTGAGCACATGGAATGTTCTGAATCAGGGTTTTGGGGTGCCTGCTAGAAGCATGCAGAATAATATTTCCTGCATTCTTTTTGCAGAATGGGGTTGTTGCTAGGTAATTATCTGTGTCTTTGAGTACTTGAAGGTCAAGAAATCAAATTATCTCCTGATGACTGTTAACTGTTAATTTAAATTGCATGCAATCTTGTTGCAATACAGGTTCCCTGACCCAGCATTATTACTTTGGTGTTTTGTATATAGCATATGGCTGTAATGTTTTATGTATAAATAAACTGTTAAGATACTCACTGAATGTTTCTCCATTTCTATTTAGAAAATGGCGGTTTCCCGCGAAACATGTAAAGCTTTGTCTGCAAACCATACTGTACAATTTTACGATTGTGTCTCTATCATCAGGATTCCTGTGTACGTGTTACTGACTGGTGTGGCCAGTTTGTTTGGAGACTACATTCAATTGTAGACCCATACAGAACTGGTTTTATATATGTGATTTTTTAATGAACTGGTTATAAATACAATTTTGTTAATATTTTTATCATTGGTGCCTACAAAGTCCATTTTTTCTAATTTCTCCTCTTCTACTGTGTCTAAACATTGTCAAACAATTTTAGAATAATGTTCTTCAACATAAAATTGCAAAGACTTTAAATTTATAATTATTTACAGTACATAATATCATCAAAAGATTTATTCAGAATCTGAACAAGGCCAATATTAACCACTTCAGCCCCGGAAGGATTTGCCCCCTTAATGACCAGAGCACTTTCTGTGATAGGACACTGCATCACTTTAACTGACAATTGCGCAGTCGTGCAACGTTGTACAAAAACAATTTTGACGTCCTTTTCCCCCCACAAATAGAGGTTTATTTTGCTGGTATGTGATCTCCTCTGCAGTTTTTATTTTTGGTTTACGCAGGGGAGCCGACCTGCCGCTGTCAAACGACAGCGGCTAGTCGGCATACGGTTAAATATGCCCGTGATCTTAAGGGCCTCAGATGGCACAGGATTCTGTGATGGACATGACTGAATGGGCTCAGGAATACTTCCAAAAATCACTGTCTGTCACAGTTTGCCTTGCCATTCAAAAATGCAAGATAAAGCTCTATCATGAAAAGAAGAAATCATATCTGAACATGATCCAGAAACGTTGCCATCTTCTCTGGGCCAAAGCTCATTTTAAAATGGTCTGTTGCAAAGCAGAAAATTGCTCTGTGGTCAGGTGAACTGAAATGTGGCACTCTTTTTGGCAACCATGGGCTCCGCATCCTCCAGGCTAAAGAGGAGAAGGACCTTCTAGTCAGTTCAAAACAGTGCATCTCTGTTGGTATGGGGGTACATTAGAGCATATGGGCAGCTTCCACATCAAAGCTGAAAGATATATCCGGGTTTTAGAGCAGCATAGGCTATTACGAACATTGATTTTTTGCCATATCAACAGATGAGAAAGCCTGTAAGTAAAACCTCAGATTTAATTTTTTCCTAAAACATCCAAAAACTGAGTTTGGAGAGAACTGGGCAAATTTTCTATTACCTGCATGGTTTAGAAAGATGTAAAGGAAACCTGTACGGAAAGAAAAATTTAGCAAACCAAAGCTAACCTCTCCCTCTCCCATCCAGATGACATCTTTTTCAGGGAAGAACTTGCATTTTTAAGCAATACTAAACAGCATACTGCATCTATGACAAGAGCATGGCTTTGAGTCCGGTTTCTTAAATGGCCTACCTGCAGTCCAGACCTTTCACCAAGTGAAAATATTTGGTGCATCTTGAAATGGATAATACAACAACTAAAACTTTTGTACAGTAGTATGTGTCCAGTAGGGATGGACCGAACACCCCCCCCCCCCGCTTCGGTTCGCACCAGAACACCGCAAACAGGCAAAAAGTTCTAGTGAACATGCAAACCCAATTAAAGTCTATGGGACACGAACATGAAATATCAAAAGTGCTCATTTTAAAGGCTTATATGCAAGTTATTGCAATAAAGAGTGTATGGGGACCTGGGTACTGCCCTAGGGGACATGTATCAATGCAAAATAAAGTTTTTTTTTAAATTAATCGTTTTTTCAGGAGCAGTGATTTTAATAATGCTTAAAGTGAAACAACAAAAATGAAATATTCCTTTAAATATCATGCCTGGGGGGGGCCCTTAATCTGCCTGTAAAGTGGCGCATCTGTAAGATGTGTAGAACAGGGCTGCAACAGTGCGGTCTCTCTCCCAGTCCATACCAGGCCCTTCGGTTCTAGTATGGATTTAATGGGGAACTTCATGCCAAAATGTAAAAAAAAATGATGTGGGGTCCCCCCCAAAATCCATACCAGACCCATAACCGAGCATGCAGCCTGGCAGGGCAGGATGGGGGGACGAGCAAGCGTCCCCCCCGAACCATACCAGGCCATATGCCCTCAACATGGGAGGGTGGGTGATTTGGGGCAGGGGGGGCTCTGCGCCCCCACCCCAAAGCACCTTGTTCCCATGGGCTGTGGTTGTCGTGGGGCTTATTGGACTCTGGTAGCCCCCTTTAACAAGGGGCCCCCAGATCCTGTCCCCCCCATGTGAATGGGTATCGGGTACATTGTACCCCTACCCATTCACCAAAAAAGTGTCAAAAAAGCAAAAACCACAGAAGACAGTTTTGGACAATTCCTTTATTATAAAAAGAAGTGTCCCGCGATGCACATCCATCATCAATCACGGTGCTGACGGACCAAAAAAAATGAAAAGAGCATTCACCTCCTTCAGAGGCTATTTCCGAATGGGCTGTCTTCGGTTTGACAGCTCATATATAGGCAAGGGCGAGGCCATTAGGTATGTGACCCCGCCCCCCATAATGACACGTGCTGGCCCCGCCCTTGCCTATATAAGTGTCAAATCAAAGACAGCTCATTCGGCGAGTAGTCCCTGAAAGAGGTGGATGCGCTTTTCATTTTTTATTATTTTTCAGGTCGTCAGGCGCCGTGATTGACGCGAATTACATTGCGGGACACTGTTTTTTTCTATTTTAATAAAGGAATAGTCCAAAACTGTCTCCGGTGGTTTTTACTTTTGTGACACTTTTTTGATTAATGGGTAGGGGTACAATGTACCCGATACCCATTCACATGTTAAAGGGGGCTTCCAGATTCCGATAAGCACCCCGTCCGCAGACCCCGACAACCACCGGCCAAGGTTGCCGGGAAGAGGCCCTTGTCCCCATCAACATGGGGACAAGGTGCTTTGGGGGGGAACCCAAAGCACCCTCCCCATGTTGAGGGCATGTGGTCTGGTATGGTTCAGGAAGGGGGTGCTTGCTCCCCCCCATCCTGACCTGCCAGGTTGCATGCTCAGATAATGGTCTGGTATGGATTTTGGGGGGACCCCAAGCCAATTTTTTAAAAATGTTGGCATGGAGTTCCCCTTAAAATCTATGCCAGATGCAAAGGGCCTGGTATGGATTTTGAGGGGGACCCCACACCATGTTTTTTTTTTTTTAATTTTAGTGTGGAACTCCCTTTAAAATCTATACCAGACCCAAAGGGCCTAGTATGGATTTTGGGTAGACTCCATGCCATTTTTATCCTAATTCTGTCATATGGTTCCCCTTAACCACTTCAATATACATGTTATATATACTAGACTGCCTGCACTATATATATAGTCTACACTGAATGCACTGTATATAAAGTCTACACTGAATGCACTATATATATATATATATATATATATATATATATATATATATATTGCACTCTGTGCAGGCTATATATACAGTGCAGGCAGTGTAAATATATATATATATATATATATATATATATAGACAGTGTAGTGAGTGTACTGCTTGTAAATTTTCTGTCCCCTCGAAATAACTCAACACACAGCCATTAATGTCTAAACCGCTGGCAACAAAAGTGAGTACACCCCCAAATGAAAAATTCTCTTTTTTTTTTGTATATGCATTGCCTTTTCAATGCTCCTTGATGCAGTGACCAGTTGCAGGTGGGTGCAGTGACCACTTGTTTGTATTATGGATATTTTGACCAGGCAACGCACTGACACCTTTGCTGCCATAGTGCTGTGGGGTACAGTGAATTTCAAAAGGGATACAGAATTCTACACTAAGACACAAACACATTAACCATCAGAAGAAGTGTAATTGTCAATGAGACTTCAATGTGTTCAAAATTTCACAAACACTTCAAAGTGAGGGAAATTCCACATCAGTGTCACATGAAGAAAAGCAACAAAGTGACACAGAAATAGACATTAACGCAGATAATCCAAATGCTGTAAAAGAAGTAACCAGGTCACAAGAGGCTTCAATTAAGAAATCCACCAGAAGCAGTAAAGGTATCCCAGCCAAATGTCTGTCCTATGTTGCTCACGTAGCATTAAAATCAGAGCCAGATTCATCTATCCACTTTGTTTCTCATGAGCAAAGACTTCCAACTCATGAGAAACAAAAGTGGATAAAGTGATAAAGATTGCAGATGCTTTGACAAAAACACTTACAAGAAACAGATTTACAGAACTGAGATCCAAAATGGCAATAGTATAAGGAGTAGTTGTTGAATGGGGGTTATGGAATACAGAAGTGTATTTTGTGCAACAACTACTGTACATCAGTATTTAGTAGAGATATATTCTTCAACCAGTAGATGGCAGTGTTTATAAGTTTGTAGCTGTATCTATGACTAAACTCTATGTCTATAATAAAGTTTCCAGTTTCCTGTCTGCAGTTAAGCAGCAAAGTCCATGTGGACTGTGCACTGCCTGTTCTGTAGGGCTGTATACAAAATTTCTAACATAAACCTTTCTCCTCTGTGGGACAATTTTCAATTTTCATCACTGTGATACTTTGACTGACAATTACTCGGTCATTCACCATTGTACCCAAAGGAATTGTATATCATTTTTGAGACATATAGAGCTTTCTTTTGGTGGTAATTATTTATTTATTTAGTTTTTTACTTAGTTCCTGCTATAAAACTTTGCAAGAAAGCAATGTTTTTAGGCAGATGTACAGTATCTCACAAAAGTGAGTACACCCCTCCCATTTTTGTAAATATTTTATTATATCTTTTCATGTGACTACACTGAAGAAATGACACTTTGCTACAATGTAAAGTAGTGAGTATACAGCTTGTATAACAGTGTAAATTTGCTGTCCCCTCAAAATAACTCAATACACAGCTATTAATGCCTAAACCTCTGGCAACAAAAGTGAGTGCACTCCTAAGTGAAAATGTCCAAATTGGGCTCAAAGTGTCAATATTTCATGTGGCCACCATTATTTTCCAGCACTGCCTTAACCCTCTTGGGCATGGAGTTCACCGGAGCTCCACAGGTTGCCAATGGAGTTTTCTTCCACTCCTCCATGAGGACATCATGGAGCTGGTGGATGTTAGTAACCTCCACCTTCCATTTGAGGATGCCCCACAGATGCTCAATATGGTTAAGGTCTGGAGAAATGCTTGGCCAGTCCATCACCTTTACCCTCAGCAAGGCAGTGGTCGTCTTGGAGGTGTGTTTGGGGTCGTGATCATGTTGCAATACTGCCCTGTGGCCCAGTCTCTGAAGGGAGGGGATCATGCTCTGCTTCAGTATGTCACAGTACATGTTGGCATTCATGGTTCCCTCAATGAACTGTAGCTCCCCAGTGATGGCAGCACTCATACAGCCCCAGACCATGGCACTCCCACCACCATGCTAGACTGTAGACAAGACACACTTGTCTTTGTACTCCTTGCCTGGTAGTCGCCACACACGCTTGACACCATCTGAACCAAATACGTTTACCTTGGTCTCATCAGACCACAGGACATGGTTCCAGTAATCCATGCCCTTAGTTTGCTATCATTTTTAGACTTTTGGGACAACAGCCATGCAGTGATGCAGTGAGCAGCGTATGGTCTGAACACTGACAGATTTCCCCCCCACCCCTTCAACCTCTGCAGCAATGCTGGCAGCACTCATACGTCTATTTCCCAAAGACAGCCTTTGGATATGACGCTGAGCACGTGCACTCAACTTCTTTGGTCGACCATGTCGAGGCGTGTTCTGAGTGGAACCTGTTCTGTTAAACCATTGTACGGCCTTGGACACCGTGCTGCAGCTCAGTTTCAGGGTCTTGGCAATCTTCTTATAGCCTAGGCCATCTTTATGTAGAACAACAATTCTTTTTTTCAGATCCTCAGAGAGTTCTTTGCCATAAGGTGCTGAATTTTCAGTGGCCAGTATGAGAGAGTGAGAGTGATAACACCAAATTTAACACACCTGCTCCCCATTCACACCTGAGACCTTGTAACACTAACGAGTCACGTGACACCAGGGAGGGAAAATGGCTAATTGGTCCCAATTTGTACATTTTCAATTAGGGGTGTACTCACTTTTGTTGCCAGCGGTGTAGACATTAATGGCTGTGTGTTGAGTAATTTTGAGGGGATAGCAAATTTACACTGTTATACTAGCTGTACACTCACTACTTTACATTGTAGCAAAGTGTCATTTCTTCAGTGTTGTCACATGAAAAGATGTAACAAAATATTTACAAAAATGTGAGGAGTGTACTCACTTTTGTGAGATACTGTATATGTAGCTTTTGCCTCCAATTTAAGTTGGCTCAAAAATTACAAAATGATGTAACCCCTGTGGACCTTTGCAGTTCTTGGATGTGTTCACACACATCTAATAAGGTTCAGCCCCCTGCAGTAGCCTCCAACCTGTTTAAAAGTTACAAAGTTGCACTTTTAGTTACTACACTTGTAGTTACACTACAAAGCCACTCCAGTGGAGCTCAGGGAGTGCTTTTTAATCATAAACCATACAGGTTTTTGGTAAATTACACTATTGAAGTATATTGTGACATGCCAAGAATTTATGTATACAGACTTGTGAAGTTACTGATAGGCCGAATTTAACTTAGGCTCCATTTACACGGGATGCTTTATTAACCTCCCCTGAACGATTTTTTTTGGCAGCTAGAGGCTAGCGTCTAAAACGGCCGTTTTGCCGCATTTTGCATGCCGCGTTTAGCGGCGTTTTGCCGTGTTTGCGTCTAGGAGCGCTTTTTTTTTTTACAATGGAAACGGCTGTAAACTAAATGGTTCTAGATGCGAGTTACCGTGTTTAGCAGTCTTTACAAGCTGTTTGGCATTTCAGATGCCTCTGAGCTGGCGTCTGAACCCATTTTTTTGGGTTCCAAAAAAAGCCTTTAAACTCAACTGCCTGGAAACGACCTTAAACGAACCTGTGTAAATGTAGTGATAAGATAACATAAAGGAATGTTCAGGGGCAGCTGGAAAAAATGCCCAAATACCTCAAAACGTCTGTTTATCAGCAGCAGTGTAAATGAGGCCTTATACTGCATAGATGTAATCATTACCATAATAGTGGTTAACTTTTGTTTATAAGAATATGGTGTTTTGAAGTCAGTAGTTCAACTTCAATACTATGTTTTAATGAATACTTCATTCCACTTTATTTGCCTTTAAACCAGTTAATGTTTGAAGATGCAGAGAAATCCTTATTCCCATACTCTCTTTTTTATTTAGCTGTGTTTTTAGAAGATATGATCTGCATGATGCCTTTGTTGATCTAGTAGGGCATTCTTAGATTATAACTTCAATGTGGCTGTGAAAGATAACAGATGTGTCACGCTTTCCCCATGACACCATGGAAGACCCTGAAAAAGACTGTGAGGATGATTATGGAAATTGATCTTGATAGAAATGCTAAAACAAAAACAATCCCTTTTACCATGTCATAGTATGGGGTGCATCAGGAAACAGTCTGCATGCTGATCCTACTGAAAGCCCTCAACTCATTTATTAACGAAATTCATGTAAACCCTTTCTTTCATAGCCTGCAGAAGTAAAAGCATAGGCTGATTTTCCTTACCATACAGCAAAGATCCTGTACCTGCAACCTGCCCAGCACACACAGCTCATCAGATACGAGCAACGTGACATAAATTATAAGTCAGCACCTCTTACATCAAATTTCAAGCATTCAGAAGGAGAGCCTTGATTGTCAGAACTGGTCTGAGAAGTCAAGTGTAGCTGTAGCTGTTGAAATAAAAGAAAACTTGAATACCTTGTTCAAATTCAAGGTAAGTTTGAAGGATATATCTGTCCATAGCTGGTTACTAGATTAGATTGTACATATTGTATACATAGTTGCTAGATTATCATTGTTAAACTAAATTGTGTCATTTACCCTTTAAGCACAACTGTGCTGTATTTCACTGGCATGTGATGGGTCAATCTGCCTGGATAGAATTCATATGCTGGCTATAGTTCCGGCCGTGCAGTGCATTATGGTTTAAAACCATTTACTCGGACATATTAGCACATGCATGTGCCATGAATATGAATCTTGAACCTCAACGATTTCCCTCAAACCCATGGTAGCAATGAGCCAGAATGCCATCCCTAACAGGTAAAGCAATGTTAGTATGCAGTCATGCAGCAGGCATGATTTGTATCTGTTATCATTTCAAGGTAACGGCATACACCTTCCCCATCACATCTCAGGCATGCAACACTACTTCCCCCTGTACCACAGACAAGTCCAGTCTTTACTGAGTAATTAGGTAGGTCAGGTAACCTGTGCCTTTGCAGCACTACACAATGGCAATCTGATTTAAAAAAACTATGGTACCAGAAATGAGCAAATTAAATCTGTTTCCAATAAATAGGTACTGGCCAAGGTCAAATACTTCATTGCAGGTGGGCCCTTCTCTCAAGGTACTGCAGAAAATTGGAATACAAGTAGTGAAATTCAGTTAAATGTATATATGTAGAAATGATTAAGCTTTAAATGACATTTGTGCTGTAAAAGTAAACAAAGACTTTTTTTCACATGATGTACAGTACCTGTCATATTTGGAAAGCGTATTTGTTCATTAGGAGTCTACCGATAATATATATGTAGTCAACAGCGGACTGCAGTTATCTGCACTTCAGACTTACCCTGTCCATTTTAGACTGTTGCTGTGTCCCTCTAGTGTTGGGCTTGAATGACTTACATCATCTCTCTGAGCCAAGTGGAGAGCACTGTAATAATTGTTTCTTGAATAGACATCCTGGGGCTGCAGAACTATCCCTGGACCACGCATCTCAGCAGGCCATCTGCTACCCAAGAAAGAATTCTGGGAGAGCCTATAAAAGGGCCAGCAGCCAAGCCAACACTCTCTATCTTCCCGGGCTCCATCAGGTCAACATCTCTATGCTGCTGTGCAAGAGGGCTGCGGCCTACCACGCGGTGAAACGGCAACTCCAGCCCGGCCCAGGCGGGCCCAATGCTGACTGTGGTCCAAGGGATATCGTCGCAGTGTCACTGTTACTACACGGCCCAGAATCGCTCTTCAGAAGTTTCCTATACTGTTCCTCAGTTGGTGAGAGGGCATCCGCCCAGTAAATACAAACCCTGTTCTGTTACATTGCATTGGATACTGTATACAGACATCTTGCTCTTGGGATTACTTCATTACATGGTATAGAACACTGTATACAAACATCTTACTCTTGGAATTACCTTAAAGATTACTGCTAGCCAGATTAAAGTGTTCTTCTTTGCCTACACACCACTGTGCCATAATCAGGATACAGTTTATTTGAGCTCCAATTGCCGGTGAAGACAATTGCAGGCCTTGCATTCTGAACACTGTTGTTTACTACTATTTAAAAGGACCCACCCCAGATACTTATTAAACCTGGTCTCTCATTAGGATTTAAGGTGTAATAGGCCGGCCTGGGATTCCACTTTAGTGGTGATTTAATATACAGAAATTAGGGGTTTACTCTAGAATCCGTCATTCATTCTATCGCTGTCTGTCCTCAAGCAAACTGAGTCTTGACTGTTTAGTTAGGACTCAGCTGGCTTAAATTCTATTACTAAACTCTCCCTTTGAACCAGTAAAATTAGAGAGATACTTATCTTGCAGTGTGTCGGTGTGTCATTTAACTGTGTATGTAAAAATGTCTGAACCCAGAGTGTCAGGGGGCAGGAAGGTTTGGCGGTGGTATAGGTGGTGGGAGCATTTGCATATAATAGAACTTTTGTAAATATATACCCTTGAGAATCTACAAGGGGGTGCTATGTGTCAATCAGGAACACGGCCAAAACATGTTTCTTTTAGGAACATGGATTTAGTAAGGTTAAATTATAGTAGCAAAATCACCAACAAAGGTGCTGACTTGATTGAACCATAGAAGTAAACTGCATTAAAATATAGGCAAATGCATTGTACAGAAAACGGTGGCTGTTGGAATACAGAATTGTATTTTGTGTAACAACTACTGCACATCAGTATTTAGTAGAGGTATATTATTCAAACGGTAGATGGCAGTGTTTATAAGTTTGTAGCTGCATCTATAGTATGATCTATGAATAAAGTTTCCTGTTTCCTGCCTGTATTTAAGAAGCCCATGTGAACTGTGCATTTTCTGTTCTGTAGGGCTATATACAACAGTGGCAATATGTGAGCAACACCCTGGTGATCATGTGGCACACTGACTAATGTGACAGACATGAGCAAAAAACATTGGTAACGCACTGGCTAATGTGACAATATGTGTAAAACAAATTGGAAATTTTGACAATACATGGGCAACAAATTGGCAATGGTAGCAAGACACAGGCAACATGTGGGCAATAGTAGCAATATATGAGCAACACATAGGATACAATGACAATACAGGGGCAAAAATAGGAATAGGAATACAAGGGTAGGTTATGAGTAACCGTGACAATACCTTGGCAAAAAAACAAGCAGCCATAGCAATAATTGGACAAGAAACAGGCACTGTATAGGGAAAATACAGTAAAAAGAGCCCTGACGCTTTTAGCTTCCCCTTGCAAATGATGCAATGATTACATCAGAGCAGACTTCTTTATTCTGTGTTAAAAGAGAGGTATAGTCAAAGCTCTTTTGGCCATATTTCTCATATGAGTACATTTATTTGTGCTCCCCTCTGACCCAGAATCAGCCAACAGCACGCTAAGGCTGATGTCACAGAGCCACTACAATAATGTTGGGATCCAACCAGGTGCCTTATAGGCAGCCTGAGTCAGCACCCCCCCCACCCACACTCTCCTGCTTGGTGCTCCAGTGAGTGCAGGAGGAGCAGTGCACAGAGCAATGGCTGACAGCCACTGCCTATGCTCAGAGCAGACCCGAGAACTGCGCAATTATTGGTCATGTGATCGCTCAGTTCTGGGACTTAGAGCTGGCGGGGAACACCTTGCAGTATTGGACCGATGTTGCAGCAGGTAGGTATGTATGTTTATTTTTTTTAGATTTTCACACTTC
>BLSH010016179.1:1163151-1177769 GCA_018402905.1 Glandirana rugosa | reverse complement strand
ATGGTGTTCGGGGTCACGTTCGGATAATGTTCGGTACCGAATCCGAACGTTTCTGCGAAGTTCGGCTGAACCCGCCGAACCGGAACATCCAGGTGTTCGCTCAACTCTAGTTACTATGTTTGTAAACACAGAACACTGTGTGATTGGACACAGCTGATCAGCAAGTTTTAGTCAAAATCGTTGCCTGAAATCTGCTGGCAAACTCGTGCTGTGTCCAATCACGCGCCCCAAACACGGAAGAATGCTAGACACGTACATGTACAGTACATTACTGTGCCCACACGTGCCCCTCACTCGCATTATATTTACTGTGAGTGGCCGGTAGCTGGTTACAAAGCACACTGCATTTCTGGCAAGATTGTATCTTCCGTACTTGCCAAGAATTTTCTTAAAATGAAAAGGGAAAACGAATACAGCAAACATGATGACTGTGTACCCGGGTCACACTGGTGTGATGCGGAAAAACACTTCAATTCAGTGCCGGTTTCCGCATTGCACCTGAATCCCACAATGGTCCACACTGAGATCTGCGAACCACTGGGGGTATCAATGTAAAGTTAATGACGCCCCCAGATAGGTTGCCCCCAGATCAGTGCGAATTGTGAAATTCCTGGATGCCCACCGATGCCCGATCCCTGCTGCTCCTCGGATGCCCGATACCCACCACTGCTTGGTGCCCTGATCCCCGCTGCTCTTCGGCTGCCCAATCCCCACCGCTGCGTGGTGCCCCAATCCTCGGCGCTCCTCGGGTGCCTGCCGATGCCTGCCGCCTAGATGGGGTTCCGGTGGACCGACCAGCAGAAAGCGGGAGGGGGGGTGGGGGGTTGAGGTGCCACTGGTGTGGAGGGTGTGAGCAATACACATAATGTGTTTATTATTATTATGTTTCTTTGAGTTATACACATTTTTGGCACATATTTATTTTAGACATAGCAGCTTGCAAGATTATATTTATATTTAATATTTTTCTAAAGCTACTAAAATGTATTTGTACATACAACTAGCAAAAGTACCTGAATCTGTCTTACTATGGTCTTCCTATTATCGTGTGCATAGTATCCCTCAGACTGAGAGAGGAAGGGGTACAGCTAGGAGCTAGTTAGGCTATATTGCATGAACATGTTCTTATAGGGAACATGGTGACAGGAAGACAGTGCAGGCTGAGTAGAGTTGACGTACCAGCACATTACTACTGCATTATTGTCAAATCAGCAGGCTGTGGGTGAGGAGGTGACACCATTGCACTCCTTAAAGTGTCTGCATAGGCAAAACTTTTTTGAACTTTTGGATAAAGGAGGAGTCCAAACCTCCATACGTTTTCTGATTCCAGTGTTCTGCTGGAAAGGTTTCCCTTCGGGGAGTAAATCTACACAAAATAAAGGAAGACAGTTGCCATCAAAACATTCCCTTCACTTCTTGCCATTGCAACTCTAAGACTGGCATCAAACCTTTGCGCTTTATTAAGACACAGTGCCACAATATGCACACATTAATGTATTGCCGTGGCAATAATTTTGAATGGCACCCCAATGCATACGGGCAAAGGACCCCATGTGTTGTAGTGTGCTGTGTTGACAAAAAAGAGTTAGGTCTTGTTTTAGGTGCACTGAGGTGCATTGGTAGCCCCAATGAAAGAACGGCATCACATGGCTCCACCAGCACGTACATGCGGAACCAGATGTAAGCCTATGCGTGTATGAAGAGATGCCAATGACGATCCTTAAAGGGGCAATGCCTCAGTTCTAAAAGAATTGATGTTCTATGCTCATTGGATTGGTAGTGCACTGATTTTGTGAATTTTTTTCCTATTCTTTTAGTAAATATTTGGTGCATTTGAATATATTACACTAAGAGAGGTTGTTTTATTGTATCTTTTTGAGCTAATATGAATGAATAGGAAGCTGACCATTAGAAAACAGAGGACCACAGATTGATCAATTTGGTGAACATCCGAAGGAAATACTAGCCCAGGTTAAAGGGCAAGGCACAGTGTGACCCCTAAATTTCTGAGTGGATCATATATGTAGGTAGGTGGCTTGTGCGGATGGTGGTGGCACAGAAACACTGGTGAAGGCTGTAGTAATATCCTCACTTCTTTGGATCTAATAACATTTTTGATGTAACACTGGACTATTTATTGAATCAGCATTTTTTTTGGTGATATATGGACATTTTTTTTTTATAAATAAGCACATGGACACTTTTTTGGGTGGTGTAATATATTTATTGTAAAGCATCAGCACTTTATTCAGATTTTGCATTGTGTTATTGTTATACTTGGACTGATTGTTTTATGTTCAGAATAAAACTCACTTTTAGGTAGGTTGCGCTGCACTTTTTACATATAAATATATACCTGTATATATATATTACAGAGTCAGATGCCCAGAGGTGACCAAGTCACCGTAGGCTGGCAGCAGAAACAGACTGAGGACCAGATTCTTACTTGGCACTTGAAAACAGGAGCAGCAACAGTAAGAAAGCTTCTCAAATCTAAATGGTGGAAATAAAGTATGGAGTGTGCCCACGCAACATCCCACCCAACCAATGATGTCATCACTCAATCCTTCAGAGTAAACCCCTTCCATGGGGTTCAAATAATAAGGACGCTGCTAATGCTCAGTTAGACCAACCTACTTACAAAGTGCTTCTTCAAAGACGGCAAAAACGCTGAATTTGGAAAACACTCCATGGCTAACTCACCAGAACAGGGTCTGGAAAGCATCCTAAGTGTAACCTAGTGCCCAAAGATCACTCCCAGACTAGCCCAGCTACGTTAGGTTCAGCAAAGTCTCAGTATGGCACTGTGTGAAGAATAACGGTTTAATAAGGAGCAGGCCAGGAAGCCAGCTGCAGCGTCCTTACAACCAATGACTCATCAGCTGTCAATGGGCTTCCCCACTTACAGCTGAAATGTAAACAAAAGAATGCCGGCAATGAAAAATTCTGGGAAAAAAAAGAGCGTGAGGTCCCTCCCCCAATCCATACTAGACCATTCGGGTCTGGTATTAATTTTGAGGGGAATCATGCCAAAAATAAAAAAAAAACAAAATGTGTGGGGCCCCCCCAAAATCCATACCAGATCCTTATCCGAGCATTTGAATTGTTCCAAAAATTTGGAGTTGGTTAGAAAATGATTAAATAACACAAAATTAAAATATACAAAACTAAACTAAACAATTTCTGAAGCAAATCAACAAAACAAAATTAGTAACATAACGAATCTATCCAAATCAAATCTGGCACATTTAATCAACAACCCAGATTTCCCTCCAGGGCTGGACATTAAGGGCTTTAAGTGGTGGCTGGACATTAAGGGCTTTAAGTGGTGGTTGGACAAGGGGCTTTACAGAATTTGGCACTTTATTACTCACACCCTTCATATTGCACCACTGTGTGAAGGTCCCGGAAATGCCACAGTAGGAGCGTTTTCGGTTTATCCAAATTTCGAATTTTTGCAGTCATTCTGGCCTACCAATGCGGACCACTATTAGGTTACCCTGTATGAAAAATGGTGCACACAGGACAGACCGGATGGGTCTGAAGGATGGGCTGGGAGTAGTAGTTCATCCAAAGGCCCGGCTAGCACCAACGTACTTTGCTACACAAGAGAGGCTGTCTGGTTTCAGTGAGAGAAACTATCAGCTCTCACCCACAAAGGGTAGTTCTGAGGCCTTGCTTTATCACCAATCCTTGTTTCTACAACAACCCAAAATTTTCAAAATCCAATTATCATTGGGACAGGAAGTGAGGCGAAATCTTCTGAACAGAAACATAGACAGCAAAACAAACATTACAGGGGTGTTAACCCTTCCCTATGCTATACAAAAAGCTTAAAAATAGTTTTTTTGTCTGAAGCTACACTTAAAAAATGTACCTGTTCCAACTTACAAACAAATTTAACTTAAGAACAAACCTACAGACCCTATCTTGTTTGTAACCTGGGGACCGCCTGTATTTTGGTAACATAAGATAACAGAAAGGGGAGGAAGGAGAGGTAGGGAGGAAATGGAGGGGAGGAGAGGAAGAAGGGAAGGGAATTTATTCCCCCAGTTGAGTGCCATATTGTTTCTTGGCTTTTTTTTTCTCCTTCTCTCAAATAGAACTTGCAAGCTAAATTCTTGAATCATGGTGGAATGGTCCGACATTTTCCATAATAATTTATATTAAATAATTTTATTAATTTTGATTATAGCTTTTTGCAAGGTTTTTGCCTGTCTCTCTTACTGAAGAGTTGTGAGTGGGGCTTCCCGCAAGCTTCTGAGACCTCTGCCTTGAGTGGATAAGGATGGCCCACAGTGACTTCTGGATCATTGAACAGTTGTAAATCGCTGGTTATTAGGACTACTCCTGAACTACAAAGCTTAGCGGTAAATATAACACTTTGTACATAAATACAATGTTTATAGTGTTTAAAACTTTTCGGATGTTTTTTTAGAGGCTAATTCCCTGAGAAAGACCAAGATGTTAATGGTTGAAATACGTCGGAGTAGCTATACGGCTGATTCTGCAATGTAATCCTCTGCGAAATGCATCAACATTTATTTGTTTTGTAAACAATATTGCTTGCACTGTTTGAACACGTCCTTGTTGTTAAACCGTTGCTCATGTTTTTACTTTAAGAATTCCTTTCTAAATGTAATATTATTTCAATAAAACCGATTAAAACCATAATTTTGAATAATTCTAATTGCTGCCTAAAAACCCCTTGGGGAAATTATCCTAATTTCTGCACAGCACCACTCCATCCTTCAGGGACGCCTGCAGGAAAGCCTGCGGGTCGGAGATCATCTTCTTGAAAGGACTCCAGCCCCATGAGTGTGATAAGCCACGATCTGCTTGGCTGATTTCATGGCTGAGCAAAGTAAAGGGAGCAGGGGCTCCCAAATCTAACCTCTTCCCCCCTCTATCTATAGACGGGTAACAGGAAAGAGACGGGGCCATTGCTCCTCCTCCTGGCTGAACAGGAACAGGACTCCCTGGCCAATTGAGTCTCAGGACCCCCTTCCTAATTGGCTGGGAGGAGAAGCAGGAAGACATTAGGCAATATTAATTTGCTAATGTCACAAAACTGTGTGAGCTCAGGGAGCAGTGCTCTGCACCCCGAGCCCACCCTATTTTGAAACCCATTAGAGCCTCAGGTTCTAATCATGTGCTAAAAAAAAAAACATTGAAATCCATGCGTCTGGCACCCTGCATGTAGATTAGGGGCCGGACGCATAGATTAGGGGGGTGGCGCCCCTGCGCCCCTAATGAAGCGGCCACCACTGGGGCTACAACTACTGGTTTAGAATTCATATAACAATTAACTTTTAATTGGCCTTACAAGTATCTGTTTGTAGGCACCTTTAACGTGTAATATATCATGACAATAACGGCACACAAAATGTGGAAGAAAAAAAATCTGATGAAAATTGTATTTTTTATTTTTCTTTTTTTTTTTTTTAATTCTTTTTATTGATTTTCACTTTAGTTACAAAACAGAGCCTATCGGGCATACCCAGGCTCGGGTTAACACATCACAACAATCTAACTACAACCTCTATACTAACAATACTCATCGCTCCAGTAGGCACTTGAATTGTCGGAAAGTATAGGCTACAGCCATCCTCAGGGCACTTCAGTCATCGTTCAGGAGAGAGACCCCTTTACATAGTTTATGGGGTGGGCATTGGTTTGTCATGCTCTTACACGTATCTCTACCCCCACTTTGCCCTGGACTAGTTGGAGGATTCGGGATCAGAATTAGTAGACAGGTCCTCCACCCAAATGTCCCAAACTTTATGAAATTTTTTTGGGCATCCTCTCGCCAAGTAGGTAGCCTTGTATAGCGGCAGGTTAACATTAATTAATTTTTTCCAGGATGCCAGGGTTGGAGCTGACGGGGATTTCCAGTGTAGGAGGATGTCTTTCCTGGCATAGAACAGGAGCAACCCTATCAACGTTCTAGAGGCCCGGGTGTGTGCCAGGGCGCCCACCAGACCCAGCAGGCAGACCCCCACCGTCTGGGGAATTTGAATAGTGGTCACGGATTGTATGGTCGAAGCCACCCCCGCCCAGAAGGGTTGTATATTGGGGCATGTCCAAAAAATGTGGAGAAAGTCTGCCGAGTCCGCCACGCACCTCCAGCACCCAGCCGGGACAGCGGGATATATTCTGTGTAGACGTGCCGGTGTTAAATAGATCCTATGTAGGATTTTAAACTAGATCAGTCTATCTTTCACAGATACCATCTGAAGGAATGGGCCTTCCCACATTTCTTCCCAGTCCTCATTATCTAGCTCAGGGGCATCCAGCACCCATCTATCTCTGAGGGACTCTAGTCCACTGTGAACTGAGGGAGCCATAGTCTTGTAGATGCTAGAAAGGGGTTTAGTGAGAGTATCGTCCCTAATCGTGTCTTCTAGAGCTGAGGTATAGAAGGCTACGGGCTGGTGCTTGAACTGTGTGCGAAAGGCATGTCTCAGTTGCAGGAATCTAAAAAAGTAGGTATTGGAAAGGTCAAACTGTGATTTTAGGGTGTTGAAGGACTTCAACTCCCCCGCAGAGCAGAGCTGTTCAAGGTACTTAATGCCCTTCACTGCCCAAATCTGCGGGTCGGGTACGGTGGCAAATTCCGATAGTGTTGGATTGTGCCAAAGAGGAGTGTGCAGTGAGTGGTGGCCGGAAGGACCAGGTCTGAGAGCCCGAGCCGATGACCAGGCCCTCAGCACTGCTCTCATGGCTGTGGTTGAGGCTTGGGGAGCCACAGTGTTCCTGTACAATAGATTTTTGAGGGCCTCAAAAGAGCCCACATATGCGGCCTCCAGTGCCACCGCTGCATTCGTCCTATCCTGTAGGAGCCAGTTGTGGGCATGAGTGAGCAGGGCTGCCAGAAAATATTTGTGGAGGTCTGGACAAGCCAGTCCTCCCTGTAACCATGGGCATTGTAGGACTGTCAGTTTAAACCTTGGTTGCAATGAGCCCCAAAGAAAGGCAATCAGGTTGGAGTTGATTGATTTGAATAATTTTTTGGGGATCCACTCCGGCGCATGCCGGAGCACATAGAGAAAGCCAGGTAGCAACTTCATTTTAAAGAGATTAATGCGTGCTATGAGGGACAGGGGAAGGTTTGACCATGCTTTCAGTTTAGTTTTCATATTGTCCATTAATGGTACTAAATTAAGGGTGCAGTAATCTGAAGTGTTAGGGGATATGTCTATACCTAGGTATCTAATCTTGGATGCCCATTGTAGGGGTAGAGTGGGGTCAGCAACCGCCCGTGCCTTGCTGTCAATTGGTAGAATCTGCGATTTACCCCAGTTGATTTGTAATCCTGAATAAACGGCAAATTCCGCCTAATTTTAGTGCCTCCTTAAGGGATGGCCCCGGGTCATTTAGGAATAATATGAGATCATCGGCGTAGAGCGCAACTTTTTCAACCAAGGCCCCCACCCGGATGCCCTCCACAGCCGAGCTCCTCCTTATGGCCGCAGCCACCGGCTCCATCGCGACTGCGAACAGGGCCGGCGACAGCGGGCATCCCTGCCTTGTGCCCCTGCCGATTGGAAAGGATCCCGACAGCTCACCTCCCAACTTGACCCTGGCCGACTTGAAGGAGTATAGGATCTGTACCCATTTCAGAAATTCAGGCCCGAACCCCATAGTCTCTAATACTGTATGCATATAGGGCCAGGCTACTGAGTCAAAAGCTTTCTCTATGTCGAGAGCCACCAGGATCCTAGAGGCAGAGCCAGCTGAGGGCAGTTGCAGGTGGGTGAGCACTCTGCGTATATTGATGTCCGTGGATTTCCCTGGCATAAAGCCAGTTTGATCCACACTAAGCAGATCTGGGACAATTTTCATCAATCTAGTTGCTAAGACCTTTGTAAGAATCTTCAAATCATAGTTTAATAAGGAGATGGGTCTGTAGGAGGAACACTTTGAGTGATCCTTACCTGGCTTTGGAATGAGCACTATGTGGGCCTGGTACATAGAGGGGGGTAGCTGCATCTGCTTAGTGACTCCGCATACACCCCCTGGAGTCTGGGCACCAGGGCAGCAGCATATGTCCTATACCATTCCCCCGGGAAACCATCCGGGCCCGGGGTTTTATTGCCGGGGAGGGAGTGTATAGCAGCCTCTATCTCCTCCGACGTAATGGGCCTATCAAGAAACACTACCTCTTCGGCAGCAAGAGCAGGGAGATCCAAAGGGCCCAGGAAATCCCAGATGTCCGCCCCAGACGTCCCTGGTATTGCTGAATATAGCTGACTAAAGTATTTTGTGAATTCCTGCAGGATAGCATTGGGATCCGTTGTTATGGTACCGTCCGGACAGCCTATGCCCGAGATCACAGTTTGAAACCTAGGTTCCGCTACCAGATTAGCCAGCATCTTCCCATTCTTATCCCCCGACTCGAACACCCTGCCAGCCACGCAGCGCAGGTCTAGATGAGTGGCAGAGGTAAGGTGTAAAGCCAGTTCACGTCTCGCCTGTGCCAGTAGCCCAAAGTTGCCACTAGTCGGCGAGGTGGAAAAGGCTCCAGCGGCCCTCACCTCTTTGTCCTCGAGATGTTTAACTTGTGTTTGCAGTTCTGACTTGACCGTTTTAATTGCAGATATGTATTCTCCCCGAGTAAGTGCCTTGAAGGCATCCCATACCATGGCCTGTGAGGTAGAGCCCTCGTTGTGTTCCCAGTACTGGGTAATTGTAGGAGAGACCAGCTCCCCTATCCTCAGGTCCTGCACCCATTTTGGCATCAGACGCCAGCATCTGGAGCCCCCGGCCGTCCTCGAGGCTATGCAGAGCTCCAGAGGGGCGTGGTCAGAAAGGCCCGAGGGAAGATAATTCACATTTTGAATTGTGCTCAGGGCCTGTGCATTTCCAAAGGCTAGGTCGATTCGGGAACCCGACCTGTGAGCTGAGGAGAGACAGGAATAGTATCTAGAGTCCGGGTGTTTCCATCGCCAGATTTCAGTGTATTTTACGGCTTGGGTCCAGTTATTTAGATCAGGCAAATGGGGTCTAGAGGGATTGGAGGAGTCTAGCTGCGTGTCTAATACAGAGTTAAAGTCTCCAGCCATATAAAGACGGGAGAAGGTCAGGGAACCCAGTTTAGCGTATATGGTGTACAGAACCTGCTGGTTGAAGGGAGGGGGTATGTAGACATTGACAAATGCATAAACTGTAGTGTTAATTTCCAGCAATAAGATAATATATATACCCAACTCATCTGTGGTTACATGCAATACCTTGTATGCCAGGGATTTGTTCAAGAGGATCGCCACACCCCTAGCGTAGCTCGAATAGGTGGCGTGGAATGCCTGTTGAACCCATGACCTGCGCAATGCCAAAATTTTTTTTTCCACTAGGTGGGTTTCCTGTAAAAAAAGAACATGGGGTCTATGACCATTTAGGTATTTGAACATTAGTGCCCTCTTGAACTTGTCGTTGAGGCCCCTAACATTCCATGACAGCAGTTTTATACTCATAAGGTGAGTGAGGGGGTCAATGACCTGTGCAAGAGGGAGCAGGCAACGGCAAATAAGGGGAGGCTATGACCATAACATACCAAAAGGAGAGCCATACCATATTGTTCTGGAGCATATTCAGCTAAACTAATAACTACTAACCGAAGCAAAACTTTGGCAAACGCCCTGCTGACCATGGAGCCCCAACAGTAACTAGGCCAGCTTCAGTCCCTAAATAATACTTACACTGCGTACTCTAGAACTTTGAGAGTACCCTGCTAAACATTAACCTGGCGACCACCAGGTTAGTTACAGTCCACCCAACAGTCTGGTCCAGCACCAGTGTAGTCCGGCTGGGTTGGAAAGCCCAGTATTTGTTCTGGTGGTCCCCCAAGGGGGTCTCGTGGGGGGGTTGAGGCGGCAAGGGTCCCCGGTTGAGCCCTGTAGGAACTGTTCGCTCTAAGTCCAAGCTCCTGAATAGCACGGGATGGAACTTGGCATTCAAAAAAGGAAACAAAAAAGAAAACAGGGATATAGGAAGTGTGCGGTGGTGTCCTCAACAATAGGACCCATAGTGGTGACCCCAGAAGGGAGGAAAGGGGGGGAGGTCATCCCAAGCCACTCTTAGGTGCAGGCGAGGCGCTGTTCACCCCATCTTCAGGGTAGCATGGTTAGCCAGGCATCCCCCTCCGCAGGAGTATCAAAGAATTTAATTGTTCCTTAATGCTGGACTCGCAGGCGGCTTGGCTATAGCATACCGTATTTGATGTTGCAGTCGCGTAGTCTCCGGCGGACTTCGGTAAAGGTGTTCCGTTTTTTTTTGTAGTTCAGCGGAGAAATCCGGGAACAGCATGATACGTGCATTCCCATATTGTAGGTTAGGATGTTTCCTGGCTTCTGAGAGCATCCGATCCCGATCTCTGTAGTTCAGAAACCGCACCAGGAAGGGACGAGGAGGGTTCCCAGGGATAGGGCGGCCCATCGGGACTCGATGGGCTCGTTCCGCTACATATGTTGAGGAGACTGCAGTGAGCCACAGGAGGTCTTTAAAGAAGGTTTCCGCAAAGTCCGCCGGGCGGTCCCCCTCGGCTCCCTCCGGAAGACCCAGCACCCAGACATTATTACGCCTCATACGGTTTTTGGTGTCGTCAGATTTTGCTACTAGATATTTGATCGTATTTTGCAGTTCAGTGAGTAGATTAGCATGCTGTCCAGCTTGATCCTCGATCTCTGAAATCCGGTGCTCGGATTCCGAGAGACGTCCCCGTATTTTATCGAGATCATTTCGGATAAGGTTGCACTCTTCTGCTAGATGGTCGATCCTCACTAGCACAGATGCCTTGCTGCTTTCGATTGCTGCCAGGATCATGGTTGTGTCCCCGGTTGAGGCCTGGGGTGTATGAGAGGTAGAGGGGTCCTCTGAGGAACCCCCTTTCATAGTCGCCAGCAGGTTTTGAAGGCGCTGTAGTAGGATGGAGTCTATACTCGTAGTGGAGGCCGGGCAGGTGTACCGGGGCTCGGGTTGTTGTTTGGCCGCGGCTCGTTTCTTTGGAGACATCGACCAGCACCCCTCCGCGGGGTCACACGCAGGCTCGGAGAGAGTGGCAACAGTCAGTAGTGGTCTGGAGGGGGTGTAATGGATATTTCTGCACCAGGGGGACTCTCAACTAGTTCAGGCCCCTGATGAGCTTCGGTCCCCACACTTCAGGAGCGGGTCGCTCCGCCACTGGCCATGTGTCAATAAACCGGCGGATGAGAGGGTTGCTGTGCGGCCGTGCCAGTTGCAGTGCAGATGGGACCCAGGCTGAGGTGTATTTTGTTTAGGGAGACCCCTGAAGTGGAGCTAGGGAGAGATGGAGTCTGTGGAGGCCCGCCTGGAGTACCAATATGGCCGCTGTCTCAACCCAGAGCCCTGTATATTCCCAGTGCTCACCTCCTGTGGCTGCAGGTGTCTAGCATCGGTTCTGGGGTTCAGATGTCTGGCCTGTGGGTGTCTTGAGCTGGCAGGAGGGACCCTCCAGAGCCGCGTGGGTGTAGCAAGATGGCCGCCACGTCCAGGACTAGGCCGAAGTCGCGGTGTTTCCTAGCGGCGGTCCCCGCACCCGGATCACCAGCTTCCCGCACCCAAATCGCCGCTCCGACTGGCTCAAAAGGCAGGTTGGAGGTGCTCAACACCCCGCTGGTGTAGTTAGGATGGCTATGCAGGTCAGGATGCCCAGGATTCTTTCAGGATGGCAGGAGCTCCAAGCAGGCACGTCTGCTCAGCTCACCATCCGGCCACGCCCCATTTTTTATTTTTCTTAAAGGTTTTTTGTTGTTTTCTTCAACTCGTGACAACCACTTTCACTTACAGGTAAGCCTATAATAAGGCTTACCTGTAGGTGCCCTGCATATCTCCTAAACGTGCATGGTTCAGGAGATATACTGTGTACTAGATGTGCCGACGTCATTTCGGCACATGCGCAGTGAAGAAACGGTCTCTATGCCATTTCTTCACTGTGATCGTGCCGTGACTGGCAGCTCCAACGCACTGGAGTGACATCACGCGACTCAGTCATAGAGCCGGAGTTGTGGCCCCGGAAGGAAGAGGGGCTGAAGATGGATGCTGCCAGCACAGGGGACAGCGCTGGACATTGCAGGCTTCGTTTGCAGATAAGTGACACATAATGGGATAAAATGCGATGCATAGTAGCCCATTATGCATCTACTTTGCAGGGGAATGTAGAGGAAGTAAACCCCATCTTGGTTTACGTCCTCTTTAATCTGGTATCATGTTTCCTTATTCACTTCACCAAGGCTTTCTGATTCTTTGTAACTGAATGCTGTTAATTCTAACACAGATTGAGATTGCTTGTCAAGTATCTATTTACAGTTAAGAATTTCACACTAACAACGACACATATAGTATGTAGTACAGCTTACGCACAACCTAAAATTATAAAACTGTTCTGCCAGGTGAGCAATTTGCACGATATCTATTTTTGTGCCCACACTAAAATACGTATTATCTTTTAAGATGCTCTGAAATGAAAAGCAATATAAGCTGTCTTAGGTGGCCTTTTAGCATTGGAAGAAGAAAATCTGAAAAGCTTTCCGTTTTACAGGCACATAAATAAATGCAGATGCATTTGCATGTAATTGGTTTATATAATGAACTTCATTGGAAAGCATGTTGTCCTCTGCTATTTAACAAGTTTTGAATTTTACAGGCTTCTCATATTTCCATATTGATAGCAAACATAACAGCAACTAAATGCTGCCAATTTTTCATTCAAAAATAATGAAAATGACAAACATTTGGCAATCTGCCAGTATAAAGGGGCTGGATTTTTAAACTCTGCAATAATGATTAATGCAACTTCCAGCAGTGTAGAATTGCAAACTGTAAAATTGTTCAAATTGTGAAAAACTTACCACAGCAATTATGGTCAATTTACACCTTTTTCTAGCTGAAGTTTCAAATCGGGCTGTAGATGGCAGAGCCTGTGCTAGTTCCCTAAGTGAAAAAGGAGGGGCAGAACAGAAACAATTCAAAGAAATGTCTAAAGATTCTTCTGCCCATTATATCTGACAGAGTCATATGTGAGCAGTGATTTGACAATGAGTTGGTATCCAGCACACAAAGGTCAAATAAAATGTCAAAAATGTAGATTTATTAATGGGTGAAGAATAGCCTCCAATGCTTCTTCATTTTTGGTACCATTTTTTTCTCAGTGTTCCATGCCCTTTGGATGGCTGGAGATGGAGGGCATAGAGGAGATCAATAAAAAATTGAGAACCAGCAATGGCCCAGGCGACACTCCATAGAGGTAAACATAATGGCATGTGTAGCAAATGCTTCATTACTAGAGTTGAGCGAACCCGAACTGTAAAGTTCGGGTTCATACCGGACTTTAGGGTGTCCGTGTCCCGAACCCGGACATTTGAGAAAAAGTCCTGATTCGGGTTTGGGTATTTTTTTGGGCCTTTTGAATAGCTGCAGGGCAGCCAATCAAAAAGCGTTTCACTCGTTTGCCCTTAGAAGCCATCACAGCCATACCTACTAATGGCATGGCTGTGATTGACCAGTGCATCATGTGACCCAGCCTCTATATAAGCTGGAGTCACGTTGTGCTGCATGTCACATCATCTCATACTAGTGTAGAGAGAGGATCCTGCTGCTGTGAGGGACAGATTACCTTTAGAAAATCTGTTAAAAACAGCGATTTATTGGTGGGTGGGTGCTAGAGGAGATTTTTGTTTGCAAAGTGCCTCATATAAAACCTAAGCAATTTTTCTGTTTGTTAGGTGGGCGTTTGCAGCCATTTTTGCAAGTGCAGTGCTTGTGTATCAGGGACACTACTTTAATCGTGTTCTGTTAGTTCAGTTGGCAACATTTTGGCATATTTAAATACTGCTTTTACATTGCAGTTAGACAAATTAATTTTTTTTTTTGTGCAAAATATTACATTTGCGGCCAGCGGGGCATTTATTGCACAAAAATAAAAAGTGCGTCTACATTGCTGGTTTAAACAAAAATATTCTAAATACTACATTTGCGGCCAGCGGTACATTTCTTGCACAAAAATAAAAAGTGCATCTACATTGCTGGTTTCAAAAAAAAAAAATATTCTAAATATACATTTGCGGCCAGCAGTGCATTTCTTGCACAAAAATAAAAAGTGCGTCTACATTGCTGGTTTAAAAAAAAATATATTCTAAATACTACATTTGCGGCCAGCGGTGCATTTCTTGTACAAAAATAAAAAGTGCATCTACATTGCTGGTTTAAAAAAAAATATATATTCTAAATACTACATTTGTGGCCAGCGGGGCATTTTTTGCACAAAAATAAAAAGTGCGTCTACATTGCTGGTTTAAAAAAAAAGATTATTCCAAATACTACATTTGCGGCCAGCGGTGCATTTCTTGTACAAAAATAAAACTTGCATCTACATTGCTGGTTTAAAAAAAAAAGAATAATGAATAGTGCTACATAGTACATTTGCACCTTGCTGTGCATTTCTTGCACAAAATTAAAAAGTGTGTCAACATTGCTGGTTTAAAAAAAAAAAAAAATAGTGCTACATAGTACATTTGCACCTTGTTGTGCATTTCTTGCACAAAATGAAAAATTGCGTCGACATTGCTAGTTTAAAAAATAAAATAGTGCTACATAGTACATTT
>BLSH010016179.1:1149005-1163141 GCA_018402905.1 Glandirana rugosa | reverse complement strand
TTACAGTTACGTGAAAAATTAAAACACGTTCTTTACGTGTCGTTCCACGTTTACATGATACATCGTGATAAAAAATAAAAAAAAATTTGGTCGTTACAGCTGCGTGAAAAATTAAAACACGTTCTTTGCATGTCGTTCCACGTTTACATTTGTGGCCAGCGGGGCATTTTTTGCACAAAAATAAAAAGTGCGTCTACATTGCTGGTTTAAAAAAAAAGATTATTCCAAATACTACATTTGCGGCCAGCGGTGCATTTCTTGTACAAAAATAAAACTTGCATCTACATTGCTGGTTTAAAAAAAAAAGAATAATGAATAGTGCTACATAGTACATTTGCACCTTGCTGTGCATTTCTTGCACAAAATTAAAAAGTGTGTCAACATTGCTGGTTTAAAAAAAAAAAAAAATAGTGCTACATAGTACATTTGCACCTTGCTGTACGTTTCTTGCACAAAATTAAAAAGTGCGTCGACATTGCTGGTTTAAAAAAAAATAAAAAATAGTGCTACATAGTACATTTGCACCTTGCTGTGCATTTCTTGCACAAAATTAAAAAGTGCATTGACATTGCTGGTTTAAAAAAAAAAAAGAATAATAAATAGTGCTACATAGTACATTTGAGGAGGAGGAGGAGGAACCGTGTTCACAGCACGGTAGCACCCAACGCAGCTAGTGGGCATCACTGGAGCGTGGCTGGGGGGATACGGCGGACACAGATGATACACTTCCCACAGAGGACAGCTTGTCTTTGCCTCTGGGCAGCCTGGTACACATGAGCGACTACATGCTGCAGTGCCTGCTCAACGACAGCCGAGTTGCCCACATTGTAACTTGTGCTGTTTACTGGGTGGCCACCCTGTTGGATCCCCGTTACAAGGGCAACGTGCCATCCTTAATTCCCTCACTGGAGCGTGATCAGAAGATGCGCGACTACAAGCGCACGCTGGTAGACGAGCTGCTGAGGGCACTCCCAAATGACATCGGGGGCTCAGTGGAAGCACAAGGCGAAGGCTGAGGAGGAGAAAGAGGTCGCCAACGCAGCTGTGGCACCGCCAGCACCTCAGAAGGCCGGGTTAGCATGGCCGAAATGTGGAAAAGCTTTATCAGCAGCACGCCACAACAAACAGCACCACCAGCTGGCAATGTCTTAGCAGGAGGCAGCATTTCATCAACATGGTGGAACAGTATGTGTGCACACGCCTACACGTACTGACTGATGGGTCTTCCCCATTCAACTTCTGGGTTTCCAAATTGGGCACATGGCCTGAGCTTGCCCCTTATGTCTTGGAGGTGCTGGCCTGCCCTGCAGCCAGTGTATTGTCTGAACGTGTGTTTAGCACGGCAGGGGGCGTTATCACAGACAAGCGCAGCCGCTTGTCCACAGCCAACGTGGACAAGCTAACGTTTATTAAAATGAACCAGGCATGGATCCCACAAGACTTGTCTGTACCTTGTGCAGAATAGACATTTAGACCGGCCTCACACAGCCATTGGTATACTTAAGTGAACTTATTCTTTTTTTTTTTTATAGAACCTAAGTATTTGTAACAGGAGAAACATGAAAAATAAACCATGGTACATTTTATATGGAAAAAGTGAACCTGTGCTAGAACATCTCTGTGTTTGTCTGCATATAGTGATTTTTTTTTTTTTAATATGTCTCAATATTTTGGGGGCTACCCCAATTAGAAAAAAAAAAAACAAACAAACAAAAAACAGTGTTGGCTACCTCCTCCTCCTCCACCGCCACTTCCACCACCTACACCACCGCGGTCACCGCCTCCTCAACGTCCTACTCCACATTCACCTCCTCCTCCATTTTTTATTGTTTTATGTGATTTTAACTTAAAAATTATTTTAAGTTATTTCCCTATCCACATGCAAGGCACTTGTCCTACTCGTACCCCCATTTTGCTTCCTTTTGCAGCCCTCTAGCCCATTCCAGGATTTTTATAGAGCCATTTTAGTGCCCAAAAGTTCGGGTCAACATTGACTTCAATGGGGGGCCGAACTCAAACTTTTTTGCGAAGTTCCGGCGAACCCGAACATCCAGGTGTCCGCTCAACTCTATTCATCACCTTTCTCTGTACAGAGCCATTATACTTAAAGCATCCTTTCATTTCCGAAGGAAAACAATTAGAAGGCATCCTTTTAAAAAGCATTATACACTTTCAAATGTTTTTTTGCCTTCCTCTGGATCAACTGTGAGTATAGGATGGTGTATATAGGATTGTATATTTTTTTCCCCCTTTTATTGGTTGAACTGGTCTTTTTTTAACCAGACTAACCCTTCTGTGGGCAAAAAAGATAGCAATTTAAAAATAATACAATTGCGACACAAGTCATGTTGTAATTGAATGTGTTCAAAAATCACCCTTCCTTTTCAATCTGCAGCCCCTGTTATATTCTGCAGCATGCAATGCAATATGGCTACCTAGAGTTGTTGTGTACACACATGGTGTAAAAACGCCCCCCAGAAACATAATTTCCTGCTTGTGTGATTGGATCACTGATTTTTCCCAGAAGTCTGCACTAAGATGCAAGTCATATTTTGTTGCATTCCCTGCAACAAAAATGTCATAAAGGGTGACATGCTCCCAAAGGGAAATGATCTCTAAAGAGATGTAGACCCTGCAATTTCCCTAATTAGAGCCATGCAGGTTCAGCAACTGATTGATAATTATTGAATCACTCTCATTCACATTCATTTTGCACATGGGCACAGACAAACAAATAGCAATAGGAATCTTCAACAAATTTGTTAAAATCTCCGCAATGTACATAGATCACCCAGAGGGGAATGTTTTGTTTTTTCTCAACAAAAGTGGAGTTACTCTCTATCTATGCATTAGTGTTCCTTGTGTTTTTGCTTTACTTACCTTGTAATGATGGGCTCGCATATTGTGTCTGCAGTTTGTAGTATCATGGCTGATCAATTCCCTTATGTCCATGTATGAATTCCCCTTACTTGCCCCTATGCACTAAACTTCTTGATCATGCAGCATCCAACTCATGCCCAGTCATTTCTTTGTGTTGCATCACAAATGTGGGAGTGTTAATGTGATGAAACACATCTCTTCCAGCATTGTGATCTCTCTGTGACTGCTCTGCCAGTTTATGTCTGTTTCAGATCCATATACACCTGCAGAGCACTGGACTATGGGATCCAAGGATTGTGGGTTGTTTAGTTTCTTCACAGGAAGTGTCAGTTCTTACACTACAGACAGAGGTCATGCATTAATATGTGCAGTGCCATGCTGATGCTTCGTGATTGAACAGAAACAGAAATTTCTGGCACCAGAAGGTGAAGATTTACTGTACTGCAGGGTGCATGTACGAGGCAACAAATGACTCTGAAACTACTGTAGCGCTGCCCCCTTGAGGGTCTCTTCAAAATTCCACCCCCCCCCCTTGGTCTTCCTGACTCTGAGAGTCCTCCACCAACCCTGACACTCTGGGTTCACTCATGTTATAATCTTTTGTTTAATTTAACACACTTCAGTGAAAGAGACCTCACAAAGGTATGCGTTTAAAGCATTTACTTCACTCTTTCTTTATTGCTGAAGTGAAACTCCAGATTAAACAGAATTTGTATCGCAAAGGCTATGATCAACAATTTACTTTTAAATACACACTTATAAAGGCTTAACACATCAACTTGCCCTAGAAATCTTAATGAATAAGAAGGAGGCAGCAAACGCAAAGTGTGAATATAAAAGAAAAAATTAAACCACGCTCCCACATTGAATAAAGTGCAGTGCAAACATGATGTTGCAAAAATTACAATAAGGTGTAATGAATGGATTGACCACTGGAGATCACGCTAATGGAGTGCCAGTGCCAAACACAGTTCAAATGTGCAATGAGTCCATACAGCTGACCGCAATTGATAACAATAAATAACCATTCAGGGTCACGTTAGTGACATGAACGCGCAAACATGTGCATAGAAAAAGTTCATAAAGTGTTAAATCCAAAACGTAAATAAAAAGGGGAAATCAGTTCATGGTGCAAACATCCATAGAGCTATGGGGTGACATCAGAACCTCCACTAACACCAGCCAAAATCACTTACTTACAAGAAGTAGAGACCAAAAGCGCTTCCAGGGACAAATCTTCAGATGGATGTGTTGCTTGGAACCTTTAGGTAGAAACACCATCTCTCCAACAGATACCAGGTCACCATGGAAGAAAGAGAGGGGCTCCAAATAGTGAAGAACGTCTTTGCTTTATTGCATTTAAAATCCAAACAAACTTGATTGAGACAAACAGGAAGCAGGGGAGGTTGGAAAGCACTCTTCCTGCGTTCCACAGAGCAGAAATGACGTGTTGTATTCGTTCACCCGACACAGCGTTTCATCAGCGGCGTGCTGACGTCATCAGCGGTCACGGTGAATCACTGCTCCCTGCTATTCACCAGTAGTGAAATTAACGATAACAAGGAAATTCCACCAATAGAGTTTAGATAAATTACCAAACTGTTCACCTATAAATGCTATAAACATATATTACTTGGAATGAATCAATAACAGATAATAATTAGACTATTTATAAGATGGTGAACTAGAGGTAAATTGATACCACTCAATGGATACAAGTAAATCAGTACCAATTATTCAACTAAACTGGTACAACTACAATGAATAGTATGAATTACTTATATAAATCTTCCTTCTCTATTTCAGAGAGTTCTATGGTGAATTCAGTAGCATCAAATTTAACAACCCTGAGTCCTGCCAAGTGGGGGGAAAGAACAGCTGTAGTTGTAGCATTTCCGTGGTTAAAGTTCAGTGCATCTTCTGCCGGCTCTGTTATTTTAAAGTACCTAAGAAGTGATTGTGTCCACTAATACTCAGGATAAGGCAAAAAGGGTAGGCTAGCAAACTTCACTGAATTGAAAAGAAACTTTCACAGTGATCACTGACTTTATGGTAAGCCTGCAACTAGCAGCAATCCAGTACATTCAGTATGCACAATTAGATAATAATACTTAGATAGAAAGGACCTTTCTTTAGAAAAGGATTGGATGGGCCTGATGATGACGCTGGGGCTGATGAAATACTCTTGCTCTATGCTCCTGGAAAACGGCCTCCACTGCACTCCTTGCAGCTCTCCCTGATCGATCGCTCCCACTGGATCTGGAACAGACTCAGGTGGTAGTAGGGCTGGTTCTGCAGATCTTCCGCTGGAACATTATAGCAAAGCAGCTCGCTGGAACTCTGTATTATTGTAGCTCCCTGGAACACTGTGTGTAGGCCACAACCCCGCTGTAGAAGTGCACAGGGCCCTTTCTGATCGATCAAGCCCTCCAAAGAGACTGCAACAGGTCCCTCCCTTGACTTAAATAGGTTTTCCCATGAGGCACTGTTCTTCACAGGAGCCTTCCACTGCAGCTTAACCCGATGGGAAATGGAGTTCTTCCACCTCAGAGTCTGATGACATTTCTTTCTGTCACACTACAAGTTCCACAAGGCATTACTCCCTCATGGTTCCATTCTTTATTTAACGGACTCATTACTAGCGGGAACTCTCCACAATATTTCATAGGCACAAATGTCCCTATACTGGAGAGGTAGTGCTGGACCCCTGGCTACACTACATTGTTAAAGTACATCTCAGGCAGGTAAAAAACATAAGGTACAGGTAAAAAGGTTTAGTGTGCTGCCTGCCAGCATGTGGAAATGGCACCTGCATCTACATGTATAGCCTATGGGGTCGATTTACTAAAACCGGAGAGTGCAAAATCTGGCGCAGCTTTGCATAGAAACCAATCCACTTCCAGTTTTATTTTGTCAAGGTTTAAAGTGTATGTAAACCCTCTCATATACCCAGTGAAGTGAACAGCCTCAGATGATACACAGAGATGAAACAAATCTCCCTTCATAAGTTTCACATATATATCTATCTGCTGTCTTCAGCTTTCTACACTCTTTAGAAAGTGCACATTGTGTGAGAAATGTTCCTTCCCGTTTCAGCAGTGGGTGTGGAGTCTGGGCATACACTACGTGTGAGCTGATTGGCAGAGGAACGAAGAAACTCACAGAGCTGTACTGTGAATAGACAAGCTCTCTGCTTATCTATCTCTAAATTTCCTCCCTAACACAAATTTCCAGCTGCTTTTATCTCCTGTGTCGGAGAACTTGTCAGAAGTTATGCTGATAACAGAGGAAAGGAGCAGCAGAAATACGTGGCACTTAGAGGTTTGGAGAGAGATAAGTAAACATTACAGATATACAGTGGGGCAAAAAAGTATTTAGTCAGCCACCAATTGTGCAAGTTCTCCCACTTAAGAAGATGAGAGAGGCCTGTAATTTTCATCATAGGTACACTTCAGCTATGAGAGACAGAATGAGAAAAAAAAATCCAGAATTCACATTGTCTGATTTTTAAAGAATTTATTTGCAAATTATGGTGGAAAATAAGTATTTGGTCAATAACAAAAGTTCATCTCAATACTTTGTTATATACCCTTTGTTGGCAATGACAGAGGTCAAACGTTTTCTGTAAGTCTCCACAAGGTTTTTGTGCACTATTGCTGGTAGTTTGGTCCATTCCACCGTGCAGATCTCCTCTAGAGCAGTGATGTTTTGGGGCTTTCGCTGGGCAACACGGATTTCCAACTCCCTCCAAAGATTTTCTATGGGTTGAGATCTGGAGACTAGCTAGGCCACTCCAGGACCTTGAAATGCTTCTTACGAAGCCACTCCTTTGTTGCCCGGGCCGTGTGTTTGGGATCATTGTCATGCTGAAAGACCCAGCCACGTTTCATCTTCAATGCCCTTGCTGATGGAAGGAGTTTTTTACTCAAAATCTCACGATACATGGCTCCATTCATTCTTTCCTTTACATGAATCAGTCGTCCTGGTCCCTTTGCAGAAAAACAGCCCCAAAGCATGATGTTTCCACCCCCATGCTTCACAGTAGGTATGGTGTTCTTTTACTGCAACTCAGCATTTTTTCTCCTCCAAACATGACAAGTTGAGTTTTTACCAAGTTCTATTTTGGTTTCATCTGACATATGACATTCTCCCAATCCTCTTCTGGATCATCCAAATGCTCTCTAGCAAACTTCAGACAGGCCCAGACATGTACTGGCTTAAGCAGGGGTACATGTCTGGCACTGCAGGATTTGAGTCCCTGGCGGCGTAGTGTGTTACTGATGGTAGCCGTTGTTACTTTGGTCCCAGCTTTCTGCAGGTCATTCACTAGGTCCCCCCCGTGTGGTTCTGGGATTTTTGCTCACCGTTCTTGTTATCATTTTGACCCCACGGGGTGAGATCTTGCGTGGAGCCCCAGATCGAGGGAGATTATCAGTCGTCTTGTATGTCTTCCATTTTCTAATTATTGCTCCCACAGTTGATTTCTTCACACCAAGCTGCTTACCTATTGCAGATTCAGTCTTCCCTGCCTGGTGCAGGTCTACAATTTTGTTTCTGGTGTCCTTTGACAGCTCTTTGGTCTCTGCCATAGTGGAGTTTGGAGTCTGACTGTTTGAGGTTGTGGACAGGTGTCTTTTATACTGATAACAAGCTCAAACAGGTGCCATTAATACAGGTAACAAGTGCAGGACAGAGGAGCCTCTTAAAGAAGAAGTTACAGTCTGTGAGAGACAGAAATCTTGTTTTTTTGTAGGTGACCAAATACTTATTTTCCACCATAATTTGCAAATAAATTCTTTAAAAATCAGACAATGCGATATTCTGGATTTTTTTTATCATTCTATCTCTCATAGTTGAAGTGTACCAATGATGAAAATGACAGGCCTCTCTCATCTTTTTAAGTGGGAGAACTTGCACAATTGGTGGCTGACTAAATACTTTTTTGCCCCACTGTATGTGTCCAAGTCAGATGTCATGAATGGGGTTTACAACCACTGTAATTGAAGCTGAAGTTAGAAGCTGATTGCCTACCATGCACAGCTGCACCGGATTTTACACTTTCCAGTTTTAGCAAGTCCGATCCGTTCCTGTCCTGTATCCGTGATCCTGTATCCTGACCCTGTGACCTGACCCCTGGATCCTGTTCCCTGCTTCCTTACTCACCTATTGCTCCCAGTAACCAGGCTCCCTATTCCCCTGATCTCATGTCCCTGTTTTGCTTATATGTGTGTTTTATACATTGTATTTAGTTAGATAGATAGACAGTTAGGTGTTATTTTGGGGTTTTCTGTGTTTCATTATCTATTACTTGTGTGTTTATGTTTGCTGGTGTTTGGTGTTGGAATGTGTCATTTTCCTAATAAATATATACATATTTTCACTTAAACATCTGGTCCTGATTTCTGAAGTGCAGTCAACCGATCTGATCACCCCTGCTGGATGCCTGCATATGGTATTCCTGACACAACTGGTACTGGATAAAGAATTTTGGCATTGAGGTAGACCTGAAAAACAAAAGAGCTTGGGCATTCTTTTAGTGCACAGTGCTACCGCCTTGACACATCCAATAAAACTGTCAGGACCTGCTCTGTGTTTCAGAAATGCTTACAGTTGCTCCTATATGACCAAAATCACCAAATTGTGTTTGCAGGTTTCAATGTTACAATTGATTTTGTTTTATGGTTATGTGCAAGCAGGGCTGCTGTTATAAATCATGGGGCCCCGTACAGCCTACCTAACAGGCCCCCCTGCCCTCAAAAAATATCAAATTATATTTTCGCTAAAATCCCACGGTTATGATGCTATGCTTCACAGCCATGGCAGAATTATACCCTAATTGATCAAGACCCATTCAATTAAATAGCATTGCTCTGCAAGCACCCTGCAACTGCATGTAAAGCATGTGGTTGCAGTGCGCTAGTGCAGAGTTAAAGCAGGTGGTGAGGAGGTAATATGCCTCCTCACTGCTTTTCAAATGCTCTCTGAATAATGATCCAAATGCTGACTGCTCTTCAGAGAAAAAAAGCACATTTAAACAAGTCCTTCATTTTTTTAAAATTATTTTTAGAATTTTAATTTTTTTTACATTTTTTTTAGAATTTTATTTTGTACATATTTTTTAACCACCCTGTTGGTCCTTTGGTGAAATATCAGGCATCTAAACAGACCCCTGATGTCTCACATTTGATTCAGAGAAAGGGACTGAGGACAAAGATTCATCAGTCCCTTTTTCTGCATCCTCAGCTGCACTGGACAGTGAATGCTCGAGAAGCACACTGAGGCTTCCTGTTCATTCACAAACGATAGCATGGTAAACACAGGAAGAGTAGTAGAAGCTAGCAGCGCTGCAGGGGGATCTGCAAGAGTCACAAGTGTCAGCAATTAACCAGTAAAGCCGGCCCTCCTGCTTAGCAGATGCCCGGGCCCCCCTTTTGAACTGATAGGGCCTGGTACAGGAGGGCTGGCTCTACTACTTTATCAGCAGCCCTGTGTGCAGGCTAAAACTTTAATTTTATATACACTGAATGTGCATTCCAGCAATATCACACGAGTACAAACAAGCTGTCCTTTTTTTACTCTTTATTAATGGAAAAAGCTAGAGGAAGCAGTGCCCCAAGTAAGATCCAAAATAAAGACGGCTAGTCATAAGTGACATCTGTGGTCTCCCTATGGCTGACCTTTTCCGCATTCTAAATACCGAACTACACTGCATCCGAGCGCCAAATACACTATTTGATTCATTTTTACTATTTATAGCAAACTCCCAATCCATCCACATCTCCATGCTTGATTGTGCTGGGAAATCACTTTAAAATATATCCCCTTGCATTTCTGGCCGTGGTCATCTTGAATAAGGGCAGATGATTCATGTAGCATTTACTTCCTGGAATCCATCTGCCCTTAGCTCGGGCATACAGGTAGTAGGGTTTGCTTAGCTGAGAAAACCTGTCTTAACCACTTCAGCCCCGGAAGAATTTCCCACTTTAGGACCAGAGCACTTTTTGCGATTCGGCATTGCGTTGCTTTAACTGACAATTACGCGGTCGTGCGATGTTGTACCCAAACAAAATTTGCGTCCTTTTTTTCCCACAAATAGAGCTTTCTTTTGGTGGTATTTGATCGCCTCTGCGTCATTTCTTATCGCCGCTATAAACAAAAGAATAGCGACCATTTTGCAAAAAAAAAACAAATTTCTTACTTTTTGCTAAAATTCAAATCCAAAAAAATATATAAAAAAACATTTTTTTCACTGTTTTTGGCCGATTTATATTCTTCCTCATATTTGCGATAAAAAAAATTGCAATCAGCGTTTATTGATTGGTTTGCGCAAAAGTGGCCGCGTTTACGGATGGTGAGAATTAATTTCTGGGGTTTTTATTTTTTTTAAATTATTTACTAGTAATGGCGGCGATCTGCGATTTTTAGCGGTAATGCGATATTGGGGGGGACATGTTGGAACATTTTGACACTTTTTTGGGACCAATGACATTTATTCAGCGATCAGAAATTTAAATGTCCACTGATTACTGTATAAATGTCATTGGCAGTGAAGGGGTTAACCTGCAGGGGGAAAGCTAGGGGTTAATCATGTTCCCTGGGTGTGTTCTTACTGTGGGGGGGTTGGGCTAACATGGGCATGAGAGATCTAACTGATCCCAGTGACAGGGATCAGTAGATCTCTCATGCCCCACTGACAGGGCGGGGAACCGCTGTGTTTACATCGGCGGTTCCCCGTTCTTTCCCTGTAGCCGCTCATCGCGGCTCGCCGGCGGACATCGGGTCCGCCCGAGCCTCGGGCATACTCCCCAGTAGTGCGGCGGGCGCGCGCCCTGGTGGCCAAATGCGAATCGCCGCTTATTTACGGCGATTCGCGCAGGGCTCCCCCACTTCCACCGTGAAAAGATGGCGCGCGGTGGGGAACCGGTTAAAGACTACTAGGATGTTAAATATTATTTGACTAGGCCTGGAGACCAGGAAGTGACTGAAGAAATATATATAAAAAAGTTTGAAACAAGTAAATATGATATACTTCCCTATCTATTTTCTAATGTATATCTGTCTATCTAGCAGGATAATAATTTAAAATAGTTAATGTTGATTGAATGAGTGAAATTTCACTTTAACTTACAATATCTTGTTCTGCACTGGCTCTGTGTGGAGGCAGCCATCTTGGTGAAGAGGGGAAGGGGGGGGGGGGGTGTTTCCTTATGTCAGGGCCTCCAGCAAGGGGAACAGTGAGCAGCATACTAGTGACATCAGATAATCTCCCAAAACTAGCAGTCAGAAGCATCCAGAATTCCAAAAGAATTCTAGAATTAAGGTAATTTTTTCAGGGTGCTGCATGGCCACAACAACATTTCTAAATGTCCTTGCAAAAATGCAAATCTTAACTTTCCGAGTTTAGGCTCACTTTAATGTTTCTTTGTAAGCTCTGTCATGCAGCTTACACAAGGTATAGGGTTCCTGTTCCAGTAGAGGAATTTTTAGGATAATTAAAGTTAAAATGTTTAATTAGCTATTAATAAAATTGACTACACTATTGGTTGATTTTGTATGAATATTGCTTCTAGCCACCATCAGCAGAATGTTAATGGTTTAAAGGGACCTGCATGTTTATCTCCTAGGTACAAGAATTCAATTTCAATGGAGGAGATACCATATATATATATATATATATTGGATAAAGCACATAAAGACCTGTATATTTATATGGGTAATAATATCCTGAGGTGAGCGTGCATTCTATATGGTGGTGGAGCACTATTCCATTGGAGCATAGTGGATCAAGACACGCTCGATTGTTAATCAAGCACAGGCTGGAATATCTAAAGATTGGAACTTGCTGCATCATAAGCTGATCTAGCAGCACTGGTGCTGTGTTATTTCGTTTTGGATTTTGTTATATATACTTTATATTCTTTATATTAAATTTCATATTATTATTTATTTACAAGTATGTTTTGGAATTTACAGCACTGCTGTGTTAGCATCCTTTATTGGATTAAGATTACACTGAGCACTATTTTTGATAAGAATTTGCGCATTGCGTTTGAATATAACACTGATGTATTAATATTAATTGAGTAGTATAACAATTTTTTACAATATTCATCATAGTGTGGTGCAGTGTTTTTTTTTATACAGTGAGCAATACGGATTATGTTGCTATGTTTTTTTCTTTATTCAGTGAGGTGGTTTATACTGATTGTGAAATAGAGTTTTAGGTATTGTTAAAGCAACACAGCACTTAGTTTTTTTTATGATAATCTGTCACTTTGCAATAAATGCAATTGTTTTATCATCTGTTTGCATCTGTTTTTAGGCTTAAAAGCTGATATTATTATAAGCCTCATTCAATACGGAGGTGAAAATGCATCAAAGCCCAATGGAAGTCATAGAAATACTGTAGACAGGCAGTCAAGAAACTTCTATTTTCATAGTTTTACCTAAATTTTTCTGTTTTAGCAGTTGTATAGGGTGTCTATATGTTTGTGGAGTCCAAAGGGCACCAGTGGTATACCCAGAGCACTCAGTAAGCAGCACTTAGTAACATGTAAGCGGGTTCAATTAGGTGGTTGTCCAATAGGTGGCTCTGTCCCAGAATAGTGTGTGGTAACAGAGAATAGCATATTCAGGTGCTAGGTCACATTTATCTAGAGCCCTCCTGCAGTATTGGCAGGAATCCCAGTGCAATCAGGGCAGGGGGACCAGAGACCCCACACATGTGCAGATGTAGTCAGTTAAGTGGAGGCCCTGTACAGGGCTGAAGGATGAGGTGGGGTGGGGGGGGGGGGGTAGTCCTGCACTCAGAAGGGCCATCTATAGTCATCCTGTTTCTTATGTTGGTGGGGGCTAGAGTATGTTGCAAACAGCCTTTGAGGTCAGGCCAAGTGTTCCCAGAAGTGACACTATGCCCCTGGAGGACCTGGTAGAATTGTAGCCAATCCAGAGGCGAACTGCAGTGACCCAGTTTCAGGAAACTACTTATAAGGAGCTGTGAGCTGAACACAGACTGCCTAAGGCAAACCAGCAGAACTAAGCACCAATGACCCTGGGAAGAAGACAGAGTAAGAGAAGTTGGCTTCTCGGCGTCTTCCACGAGGGTATTTAGCGCCGTGCTGGGCGGCTAGTCCTGTCCTGCGGGCGCTTCTCCCTCCATTTTGCCGCCTGTGTGACGTTGGCGGCCACCCGTGTTGGTCTGGGAGTCCACACTTTTTCCAACTGGACCTGCTTACTCTCCTGGGAGACACACCAGCTTCCATGTACACTTACCTTGGTGTATCCCTTGTGACAGGTATTCTATTCCACTAGTATTTACACCTTTTTGTCCTGGTGATTGTTCCCTTTATATATACTCTAGCACCAAGTATTTTTAGTTTTACACACCAGTATACCTCCTAGTTTAGTGAGGCACTTACAATAGATTCCCAGGTACCCCAGCACTACCACTAAACATTTTTCATTTTTTATATCAATACGTACCACTATATGGCACTGTATGTTGTGATATAGGTATTTTTAATACACTACATTATCCCTATGTTGCATTTTTAGGTCACGAGTAGTGTTGAGCGAACCCGGACTGTAACCTACTAATGGCATGGCTGTGATTGGCCAGTGCATCATGTGACCCAGCCTCTTTATAAGCTGGAGTCACAGTGCTGCAGTCACATGCTCCTTGGGTTAGTGTAGGGAAAGGAAGCTGAAAGCTTGAGGGACAGATTTGAGACATTTTAAGACCTGATCCTGCATCCTGAGATAGATTACTTTACTACTGCTGTCTGTGCTGTTGCTCTGAGGACAGATAGCAGAAATTAGAGATTTCACATACCGCTGCTTTGAGTTGCAGATCAAGCTCTGCATAAAACAACGATCGCTACGATCGTGCTCAACGATCAGATTGTTGGGGGAATTTGAGATTTCAAATACCGCTGCTTAGAGTTGGAGATTGCAGATTAAACTCTGTCTAACAAAATGATCGTACGTTCGTACACAACGATCAAATTGTTGGGGGAATTTGAGATTTCAAATACTGCTGCTTAGAGTTGGAGATTGCAGATTAAACTCTGTCTAACGAAACGATCGTACGTTCGTACACAACGATCAGATTGTGGGATTTTTACACAACGATCATATTGTGGGAGTAATTTGAGATTTCACATACTGATGCTTTGAGTGATCTGACTGCACTAGGTAGAGGCTTCTGCTTAGAGGGACAGATTCTTGTTCCCTTCGGAGATGGATCACGTCAGTCTA
>BLSH010016179.1:1132483-1144517 GCA_018402905.1 Glandirana rugosa | reverse complement strand
CCTCATCCTCGGATCTCCAGCTGATCCGGCACTGGCACCGTCACATCCACCTTCACCGCCACCATCTCCTCATCCTCCTCCATCGGTTGTACCAAAAAAAAACATAACTCCGGATAAGTTTTTTTCTTCATATACTTATTGTCGGAACGTGTGTTTAGCACGGCAGGGGGCGTTATCACAGACAAGCGGAGCCGTTTGTCCACATCCAATGTGGACAAGCTAACCTTTATTAAAATGAATCAGGCATGGATCCCACAAGACTTGTCTGTACCTTGTGCAGAATAAACATTTAGACCGGACTCACACAGCCATTCATATACTTCTTTTTTTGAATAGGCCTCAATACAAAAAAAAACCATGTTGGCTACCTCCTCCTACTCCTCTACCACCGCCACTTCCACCTACACTGCCACGGTCACGGCCTAGTCGACCTCTAGGCTCCTACTCCACATCCACCCCCCTTCCCGTTTTTTTACTTGATTTTAATTTATTTTCCCTATCCCCATTTATTTGTTGGGCACTTGCCCTAGTTTGAAAATGATTTTAGAACAGTTATATGGCTTCTACCGTTAATTAATACTTTTCAGTCACAGTTTGAAGATGATCCACATTCACCTCCATTTTTGCTTTTTTTATGTTTTTATTTTTTTAAAAATATTTAAAGTTATTTCCCTGTCCCCATTTTTTTGTAGGGCACTTGCCCTACCCTTACCCCCATTTTACTTCCTTTTGCAGCCCTCTAGGGCTTTCCAGGACTTTGTTACAGCCATTTTTGTGCCTAAAAGTTCGGGTCCCCATTGATTTCAATGGGGTTCGTTGTCCGTGCGATCGTTCGGGTTCCGTCCGGACCCGGACCCGGACTTTGTCCCGAAGTTCGGCCGGACCAGCAGAACCCGAACTTCCAGAGGTTCGCTCAACTCTAGTCACGAGTCCCTGATTTTCCTCCCTACACTGAAGTCTCTCATATAAGGATACCTGGTCCCAGGTGGCTCCCATTAACCTCATGGGGCTTATGCCGCCTCAGCTCCCGGGGCTGACTACCTCTCCCCCCCGGTCAGCATCTGGTCACCCACATTCCCCTCCTGGACAATTCGTTCACCTGTAAGTATCAGTGAACTATCATTTATTGTGCCTCATTTAAAGTCCCCAACCCCCTCCCATTTCATTGCCTTCATTGGGATATAAAGGTTAATGGCCAGGAATGTCATGGGAAGGCCTCTGGCATGGAGATGGGCACAAGAAGGCGGAGAGTTAAGGCTTCAAGTAGGAGGGTTGTTCTAGAAAGAAGAAAAGGGCACTGACTTGTGCTTTTGGCACCATCACACAGCCATTTGCAAGCCCCCTTACAAACAGATCTGGTATGACACAATCCCTAACTTTCTCAGCAATGCAAAGTGTGGGAGGAAGGTTGTGTTGACGAGTACGGCTGCTACACAGCTATCCCAACATAGAGCTCTGCAGTGGGAGTGCAAAAACCAACATTTAAATTCCACTAACAGAAAAAGGTATTTTAAAGCATTTTCAAGCAAAACTCAGTCATAAATCATACCATTTGGAGTACATGGCTGTAATCAGATAAACTTAATTTAAGCTTATGTGTGGAGCATTAACTTCAACCTGGGTTCACCTTGGCACAATCAAACAGACAAAAAATAGTTGACGATTGCCGAGCACCTTGCATGTTGGTGTTTTATGTAAGCCCCAATGTCTGTACATACTGTATCAAATAGATAATGTGTGGCATTTCTTTATTACAAAAAGTCAATGAATAGTTTAATGGTTAGTGACATGGGTCATCTTGACAATGCTTCAGAGTGTCCTGACCACCATTATACTAAACACTCAAGTCAGCATTTGCGATGAAAATCCCAAATGTCAGAGTCGTTACTAGCACTATTAATTGTTATATTCCTCAATGAGCTTTTTATTTCACGAGAGAGAAAAAAATAAGAGGATTTAAATGTGTGCAGCTTTAGAAAATCTCCTTTAGAAAAGAAGGCTTTCTGCTTTATACAAGTGATAACCTATAAAGCACTGGGTGGAAAATGCAATTAATATGATAAGTTAGATGTTTCAAAGCAGAATGCATAGTTGAACTCAATAGTACCAAATTCTAAGCAGTCAAAAATACAATTTAAATGAACAAAATAGAGGAAGGTGAATAGAATAGACATCAAGATTGAGAATGCAAATAGTAATGCAGATTTTGTTTTTTTTTGTTTTTTTTTGGATTGATACATTTCTGCAGACAGAATAGCAATCAAGTCAACCTGCTTTACTCCATGCAAAATCAAAGAGCTTGAGATGGGCCTGTCAATCTTCCTGAGAGGCCAGGTCTCCAGAGAGAACTACTGAGGTGGAAAGAAGCTCTAACTTTATGTAGTGATATGACCAAAGGAATCCATTAGTTGAAATGAAAAATATATATATAAGAGATATACAGTATATTTATACATGGGTCATTTTTCTGACACTTTGATTACATCATAAATAGCTAGTGAAATGTCCAAGAAGATCATACGGCTGTATGTAGGGATCCACCAAGTCTCATATCATTAAGAATGGATAGCGCCAAAGAGCTCACAGCAGATGGATGCTCAGCTTCACTTTCTATTGTTTTATAACCACTGCAGCCCCGGAAGGATTTCCCATGTTAGGACCAGAGCACTTTTTGCGATTCGGCACTGCGCCGCTTTAACTGACAATTGCTCAGTTATACCCCAAAAAAAGTGCATCTTTTTTTTCCCACAAATAGAGCTTTCTTTTGGTGGTATCACCTCTGAACACCTCTGTGTCATTTCTGATCACAAAATTATTTCTTACTTTTTGCTAAAATACATATCCAAAAAAATATTAAAAAAACGAATTTATTCATCTGTTTTGGCCGATTTATATTCTTCCTCATATTTTTGGTAAAAAATGTATTTGATTGGTTTGCACAAAAGTTGCAGCGTTTACAAACCATGAGAATAATTTCTGTTGATTTTACTTTTTTTTTTACTGATAATGGCGGCGATCTGCGATTTTTATCGGGACTGCGATATTGGGGCGGACATGTCGGACATTTTAGACACTTTTTTGAGACCAATGACATTTATACAGCGATCAGATATTTAAATATCCACTGATTACTGTATAAATGTCATTGGCAGTGAAGGGGTTAACCTAGGGGGGGCGCTCTAGGGGTTAACTGTGTTCCCTGGGTGTGTTCTAACTGTAAGGGGGCTGGGCTGTCAGGAGCACCAGAGATCTAACTTATCCCAGTGACAGAGATCAGTAGATCTCTTAGATGCTGCCTGACAGCGTGGGGAACCTGGTTTCGTTCGGTAGTAAGCAATCGCGGCTCGCCAGCGGACATCGGGTCTGCCCGAGTCACGGGCACACTCATGCAGCATGCGGTGGGCACAAGAGCGCGCTCCAACCAGCACACTCCCCCCGCTAGCCGCGCGAGCCGCCATTTAAAGACGGCGATTTGCGGCGAGACACTGCCACTCTGTACGCGAGCTGGTCGGGAACCGGATAATAAGCTGATGTTGTAACATCAGTTCATACTACCAATTGTATTACTCACCATCAGTGAACATGCCAGATTAGTAAGCCTTATACACTTTGCATATATCAAGAATCACATAGCCATCAATAAGATTTGTGCATTGGGTGATTGGTGATTCTGCATTGGGAGTGTTCCTATGGGGAAGAGCTTTTTGTTGGTTAGGAGGGGGATTATTTCTGTAGTGTGTTTGTGGTTGCAGGGGGAAGGGATATTGTGAGGAGGATCACTTTGCTGGGAGAACATATTGCTGTGGGATAGGTCTGGTAGGGGGAGCAGTTTTCTGTGGGAAGGGGCTGATTTCTGCTGTTAGGAGTTATTTTGGGAGGGTTATATGAGGAGGAGCCTTTTGCTAGGGTGTGATTCTATTGGGGGAGGGGGGTTGGGGAGCTTTTCGTTGTGGGGGTTGATTCAGATTTGAGGGGGGTTTTTGTAGGCAGGAGTTCTTTGTGTGGGGGGGGGGGGGGATTTCTTCTGTGTGTGTGTTTGGGGGGGAGGGGGGGGCTCTTTCATGGAAGTATTAATTTCTCCTGTGGGTGGGAACACTTTTCCGGGGGTTATTTTTTCTGCATGTGTGTGTGTTGGGGGTAGGAGGGAGTGAAGCTCTTTCCAGAGAAGGAGGGTACATTCAGCCTATTGCATTAGGGTGTGCACCCCAAACCTCAAAACGCACATACCATTTTAAAATGTATTAAAGTGGAAGTAGACTTCCTCTGCTGACATTTACCTATAGGTAAGACTGTAATAAGACTTACCTATAGGTAGTGAAAATATCTCCTAAACGTGCGCCGTGTAGGAGATATTTACATTACATGCAGCCAGTGACATCACCGATGCATGCACTCTGAAGGCACAGCCACCCGTGCCGTTCCTTCCAAGCCCCTTACCATGAACGGTGGCTCCCGCGCGCGCATGCCCAAATTAGGAAACAGGCTGCCTAATGCATTTAGTATGCCTGATTGTTATAGTGCTTCTTCAGAACTGGACAGCAGTGATAGGCAGGGGGGTATTGTTAGAATGGTGAAATACTTAGGGCTCCCCTGGATACCCCCTAGTGAATAGTAGTGGGTATGGCCACACCGTGACCACAATCACATGCACACAATCACATGCACACAAACACACAATCCCATGCACACAAACACATGCACACAATCACACAAACACATGCACACAATCACAAGCATACAAACACATGCACACAATCACATGCACATCACACAATCACATGCACACAAACACACAATCACATGCACACAAACACACAATCACATGCACACAATTACATGCACAAAAACAAATGCACACATGCACACAAACACATGCACACAATCACACACACACACACACACACACACACACACACACACACACACACACACACACACACACCTCTGCCTCCAGTTTTCCCCTAGCACACTTTTGCATCCAGTGCTCCCCATCAGCACATTCCTGCCTGTAATGCCTGGGCTTTGATTTCTGCTATGAGGATGGGAGGTTGATATCTTCTGTGAGAGCAGTTTCTGCTGTGGGAAATTATTTGGAGAGAAGGTCTTTGCTGGGGAGGGGATATTCTGCTGTGGGGGTTATTTTCTTGTGGAGAGGGGCTCTTTGCTTGGAGGGGAGAAATTTCCATTTGAGGAAAAGCTCTTTGCTGGGAGATGTTGCTTAAGTAAGCTGTTTGCTTTGGGGAGTGGGCGATTTTTTGCTGGGAGGGTTTTTTAAAGAAGGAAGGGATTTTGCTGTTGGGGGAGGGGGAGGGTTTTTTTGAAGGTGGCGGAGAGTATGGAAAGTGTTATGGAATGACACTTCTGTTTTAAGTACATCTGGTCTCTGCGCTTTGTATGCTAAGAGTGCCCTTGTGGGGAGTATGCAACATACAGCATAGCATACAGAGTTCAAAGATCAGATATATAATGACTTATGACTGCTGTATGGTACATAACTCTTATTGATGTATGTCACTGTACTTATATCCACTAACCTCTGTACAGTAGATTGTATGCTACATACTCCTGTTGCATCTTGATACCGAACTGAACATTAAATGCTGCTGACTACTGTACATTGGGCTGTGCTGAGGTTTATGTGTCTGTGAGATTTTTTCTTGGGGCACAGTTATAAAGTATATGTGTACTGCTACCCCCCAGAGGAGCCACTTAATTGTTTTGTGATTTGTGATGCACCCCATTTTCATAGTTGCCAACACTTTTTTTGTATGTAGGAGGAGCCTTGTTTTAATTAGGGGCGGGGCATTCATGTATAGGTGTGCACCGCGCGCAGTGTGCCACAGCAAAAACTGGGCCTGGTTTAACCACTTCAGCCCCGGAAGGATTTCCAGCTTTAGGACCGGAGCCCTTTTTGCGATTCGGCGCTGCGTCGCTTTAACTGAAAATTGCGCGGTCGTGCGACGTTGTACCCAAACTAAATTTGCGTCCTTTTTTTCCCACAAACAGAGCTTTCTTTTGGTGGTATTTGATCACCTCTGCGTCATTTCTGATAACTGCTATAAACAAAAGAAGAGCAACAATTTTGCAAAAAAAAAAACAAATTTCTTACTTTTTGCTAAAATACAAATCCAAAAAAAAAAATATAAAAAAACATTTTTTTTTCACCGTTTTTGGCCGATTTATATTCTTCCTCATATTTGCGATAAAAAAAATCGCAATCGGCGTTTATTGATTGGTTTGCGCAAAAGTGGTCGCGTTTACGGATGATGAGAATTCATTTTTGGGGTTTTTATTATTTTATTTTTTTTTACTAGTAATGGTGGCGATCTGCGATTTTTAGCGGTACTGCGATATTTCAGCGGACATGTCGGACCATTTTGACACTTTTTTGGGACCATTGGCATTTATACAGTGATCAGTGCTATAAAAATGCACTGATTACTGTGTAAATGCCATTGGCAGTGAAGGGGTTAACCTGCAGGGGGCGCTCTAAGGGTTAACAGTGTTCCCTGGGCGTGTTCTAACTGTGGGGGGACTGCCCTAGCAGGGGAAGGGAAGTGGTCACAGCCTCCATGTACAGGAAGGCTGTGATCACAGCCCTTCCCCCTTCACAGAACGGAGGTCCGTGTTTACATACACGGACCTCCGTTCCTTCACTCCGGGGGGGCCATCGCGTGTAGCTGGCGGCAATTGAAGCACCCGCTCCCTGGCCCTCCCCGAACACAGTGAGCACGCGGGTGCACCTCCGGCAGCGCGCGCGCGCTCACAGTGCGCGTTATCGCAGCCGCCGTCGTATGACGGTGATTTGCGATAACGAACCACCTTGTCGCCGTCAACCTGTGGTTGGCGGTCGGCAAGTGGTTAAAGGAAATACTGGGCGTCGCTTAAATGGGGTGTTTTTAGAATCTGAGATGAAAGAGGGATGAAGGGAGAAGGAAGAGAGAGATGGAGGGAGAGAGAAAGAAAGGGAAAAAGAGAAAGAGGGAGAGAGAAAAAGAGAGAAAGAAAGAGGAATGGAGGATCAAGAAATGATCAGAGGCTGCAGACATGATACAGGAGATGGTCAGAGACTGCAGACATGATACAGGAGATGGTCGGAGACTGCAGACATGGTACAAGAGATGGTCAGAGACTGTGGACATGATACAGGAGACGGTCAGAGGCTGCAGACATGATACAGGAGACGGCCAGAGGCTGCAGACATGATACAAGAGATGATCAGAGACTGCAGAAACAATACAAGAGATGATCAGAGACTGCAGACATGATACAGGAGAGGGTCAGAGACTGCAGACATGATACAGGAGACTGCCAGAGACTGCAGACATGATACAGGAGATGGTCAGTGACTGAAAACATGATACAGGAGATGGTAAAAGACTGCAGACTTAATACAGGAGACGGTCAGAGACTGCAGACATGATACAGGAGACTGCCAGAGACTGCGGACATGATACAGAAGATGGTCAGTTACTGAAAACATGATACAGGAGATGGTAAGAGACTGCAGACATAATACAGGAGACGGTCAGAGACTGCAGACATGATACAGGAGGCGGTCAGAGACTGCGGACATGATACAGGAGATGGTCAGAGACAACAGGCATAGTACAGAAGTTGGTCAGAGACTGCGGATATGATACAGGAGATGGTCAGAGACTGCAGGCATACTACAGGAGATGGTCAGAGACTGTAGGCATAGTACAAGAGTTGGTCAGAGACTGCAGACATGATACAGGAGATGGTCATTGACTCGGATCCAGCCACCGGTATCTTCTCTTCAGTCAAAAGTGGTGGGCTGTGGAAGGGGTGGGTTACAGAGGTGTGCTGATTGGCTAAAGAGGCAGCGAGAGGTGGAGTAACTCATCAGCAGCTCCGCCCTCCCACCTAAGATTGGTTGCTATGCTGCTCACCTAGGGAACTGTGACCGTAAACCCACCCAGCAGCACAGGGAGCAGCTACTTGAATGCAGTTTAGCATCTGGGGACAGTTGGCAACTATGGGTGCAGCTCCCCCCAGGCTCAGGTTGCAGGAACTGTGCCATACATACAGGAAATGCACAGACCAACTTCCAGCTGCAATTAGAGGATGTCCACAGCCAACCCCCCCGACATGCAATTTTTTTTGCATTTGCAGCAAAGCATGTGTTCATTGTCCCCGGCTCCTCGGTGGGAGAGGGATGACTCTTCCCGGGATGCGACAGCCCGGGTACAGTGTGGATGGTCCGGTTGAGTCCTCCGCTGTGTCCTCTCTGAAGTCTCTCTGATTCCTGGCTCCGCTCCTACCTGATGGGCCAGGGCTGCCAGCTGAGGAGAGCCAAACTTGGTACCGGAAGCCGAGCGCAGCGCGAATGCGCCAGTCCTCAGGGTCCCGCTCCGTTGCATGCCAGGAAGTGTAGTCCGAGGATTGTGAAGGGGCGCGGCCATAACACAGCCAACCTGACTCGGCGGAGCAGGGAAACTTTGTTTAAGAGGGAACAGACACTCCAGCTCTGTCTGCCCTGGCCTGCCTGGTACAAAACTGATTTTTCAGGATACTTCCTGGGATAGCCTAAGCCCGGGACATGGGGCTGAAATTCGTAAATGTCCCGGGAAAATAGGGACTGTTGGCAAGTATGCATTTTCAGGGATCGACTGAATAAAGCCATACATGATCATGATATAATTATTTTCCCCAGTTTAAGATATATGGGTATTTATGTGGAATGTATAATAACTTATATATACAGCTGTTAAAATGTATATTTTATTATACGTATGTTTAAACTGGATATAATTGACATGTTTTTTTGAAAAAGTATTGTAACATGTTGCCTTAAAATTCCCATGGGAATTGAGTTGTTAATTTTGCATACCTGAAGATGATACAGCTCACTCACCTAGACAATAGTGTTACTCTGAGAGATATGGTTAAACACCTGCATTATTATAACAGTAATTAGCAGAACTGAACTGCATTTACCCAGCAACAGTATATAAAGACAAACTTGCTAGAACAGTCCCTGTTATGTCACACTGGCCAGTGAATGATGATAAAAAAAAATTCGGGGCCTGTGCGGAAAGCAGAATGGTTCTCAGCAGATAACAGATAAACGTGTGCCATGCTAGTTTCTTGCCAAACCCAGGGTGCCCTCTCCTAAGTCTCCAGATACAAGTTCTGATTCAATTCACACAGGGATAGGAGTTACTATCATGTCACTCTTTCAATCCTGCTGAGACAGTTTCTATTTTCCTTCCTTATAGGCAGTAAGAGTACTCTCTGGTATAGTCTGATCTCATCAGGCATCCAAATCACACCTCATACCCTCCCAGAAAGAAGGTTCCCAGTCTTTGAGGCAAGGTTCTGTGTGATGATCAGTCTATTTGCCTGTTTGATGTCTCATCCAATTTCAGGTTTCTGTTTAGCCAGCAGCCAATCTTGCTCAGGCTGGCCTCCCATTTCCTCTCAACAGCCTTCTCCTTAGTTTGTTGCATCAACTAATCACAGTCCTCCAAGGTTGATGGCTGTCCCCTGCAAGATGGCTGCCACCTGCACTGGAGACATTCCATAGACAAGCATTGCAAAGTGGTTTCCTTGCTGTAAATGGTTGCTACCCTTCTGCAATTACGAATATTAACCCTGTTCACACTGCAGAAGGATAATACGGCAGCAAGAAAGGAAGAAGTTCCTGCAGCAGTTATCAGCTACAGTCCACTTTACATACTCCCCCACCACAGAATCGGTGGTCCTTCAAAGAGGTAAAAGGCAACAAGGAACTAAGTGCAAGTTAATAAACAAGTTACTTAGAAACAAAATTGATTTTATGACATTTCCTAACAAACACATCAGGTAATGGAGGTTGCTACTAAGGTGTGTTGGGCGTGAAGCAAGGGGCCTTCACCTCTGATGCTGTTATGGGTATTACTGAAGCATCAGAGCAAATTTGTAATTTTAGCGATATATCAATAAAATATATGTTTTATTAAATCTTATCTCGTTTTGGTCTTGTGCGTACCGCTAAAGTCCACTCTGTTTCCTGTCATGTGGGGTCCTTCCACACATGAACAGGCTTTCTTTTTCTGATATTCAAGGACGTGGCACGCCATGGAAGGCAATTTTTTTCTGTCTCAATGCACAGTAGGAGTTATCTCTTCAGAACTGTTGCCCTTTGAGCCATATGTAAGTCTTCAAGGGGGTTGTGCTATTCTCCTGACCTATTGTTCCCTAGGCTCAGACAGCTCCGGGGTAGAATCTTCTCATTCAGACTCAGGCAACAGTAGGGTGTGGGTTTCCCTTTCCTGCTCTTGGGACACTAGAGAAGATCCTGAAGCAGGCACTGAAGTTGATTCTGTTACCTCTTCAAGGAATTCTGCAGTGCTTCCTTCTGTTGAGTTGCTCAGTTCCTTTTTCACTTCAATTCGTGGCTCACTAACCCCTGCAGCAGAAGTGGATAAAGTGGCTTTCATAGGCTCAGGTGGTCACAACCAATCCAAATCTAAGTCATCATCACTATCTTGCTCTTCTTCTTAATAAAACATATATTTTATTGATATATCACAAAAATTTTAGCGACATATCAATAAAATATATGTTTTATTAAATCTTATCTCGTTTTGGTCTTGTGCGTACCGCTAAAGTCCACTCTGTTTCCTGTCATGTGGGGTCCTTCCACACATGAACAGGCTTTCTTTTTCTGATATTCAAGGACGTGGCACGCCATGGAAGGCAATTTTTTCTGTCTCAATGCAAGTGGCAGTGGTTGGGACAGGAACTTGTCTGGAAGAAGACAGTATGTGTGATGGTGTCTCAGTTCTTGCAGGTACCCTGACTGGTTCATGCAGGGGCAGTAAATGGTTTTCCTGCCAGGTCTTCAGAAGCCCTGAGTCTGAAGGTAATCTGGAAAGCCTATTCAAGGCTTTAGATAAGGCCTACCACAAAGGTTTTGGCCTTACCCACCCTTTGTTTTTAATCTGGAAACTGGAGCAAGCTGAATTAGTTGGGCACCTAGGTGGCTTATTCACTGGGGCCCTCTGGAGTTTTCCACTAGCTTGCAATTTTCTTTCTGTGATGGACTGGGACAGTCACGGTGGTATTGACCAATGCCCCCACACTTCTAACAGACCATTGATCTGAATAGCGTTTCAATGGGAGCATTCTTTAGTGTCTCTGGTGAGTAGGTCTTGACGCATTCTCCCCCGAAGGTGTGGCAATCCTGGCGGACAAGACGGAGTCATCAGCTCAAACATCTAGGACATCTGTGTCTTTAAAATGGCTACTTCAGACTGGATCTCCACTGTGCCTATAGTTTCTACCTCAATATCAGATGGTAAACCCATGGCAGCTTTATTTGTCTTACCCAGAGCCTTACCCAGAGCCTCTTCTCAAATAGTCATAATCAATTTGGAGTAGGTTAATGGCCCAATCTAGTCTCTGGTTCAAAGTTTCAATATTATGGGATCTAACAGGAGTGCCCCTTTAAAAAACACCTTGCCCACATTGCCTGATTCCATGCCATCTTTTAGATTTATCTGGTGTAGAATTTTTTCTAGATGCATAACATAGACTGAAAACTCCTCTCCCTCATTTTGATAGGTGTGTGAGAACATGTAAGCCAGTTTGGAACAGTCTTCCACTCTCCTGTAAATCTCCCACAAGGTTTCTAGACACTCAGGAACCATACAGCCTGGCTTGTCTTTTTTAAGTTCTGGATGACGCCAGAAGCAGGAATTCTCAGACTCTCATTTATCCTCTTTCGATCATCTTTTGAATCAAGTCTTGAGTCGCTGTAAGGTTGTTAATACCCATAACGTTCAATACCAAGATAAAACCTTTTCAGTCACGTTATTCCTCATCTTCTAAAACTCTTGACCTCTCTAGTTCACCAGGTCTGACACCTTGTCACCCTTCAGTGACTGTGCCAGTATTCTGTCTCCTATTTACTCTCAGACTCTTAAGGACGAAGACCGCAGTAGGTCTTGAATTTTTTCTGTTCGGTCCGACATACCAAGGACTCACAGATCTTTGGAACACCCTCTAAATGTCCTCTCACCTTCTG
>BLSH010016179.1:1102008-1115100 GCA_018402905.1 Glandirana rugosa | reverse complement strand
CGTTTCATGTTCCCCATGTTTCCTATCATGTCCCCCGGTCCTCTCTTGTCCCATCTTGTCCCCCGGTCCTCTCTTGTCCCATCGTGTCCCTACCCTGTTCTCTCCTGGCCCCCTGTACTATCCTTTGTACCCCTTGTACTTTGCTGTTCTCTCCTGACCCTCCTGTACTGTATTGTTCCCTCCTGGCCCTACTGTACTGTTCTCTCCTGTCCTCCCTGTACTGTTCTGTTCTCTCCTGCCCCCCCCTGTACGGTTCTCTCCGGCCTCCCCTGTACAGTGCTATACTCTCTTGCCCCCCTCTTTACTGTTCTCACCTGGATCCCCTGTACTCTGCCCTGCTGACCCCCTGTACACGGCTTATCCCAAGTTTGGCCCAGAAGGGAGCATCAGATTCTGTGCAAAAAAGCAAAGCACAATTTTCACATTAAGGAGGTAAGTTTTATTATTTATTCTATTTAGTGCTATTTCTAAGAATAATTGTTATATCTACAGCTCGCTGATCACATCAATGTTCCGCGAGCTGTAGATATAAAAATTATTTCAGGGGTTCCCCAAGATCTCAGACTTTTGCTAGGGGTTCCTCGAAGGTAAGAAGGTTGAGAAACACTGATATAGAAGGATTGATAAATTACTGCTCTCAGAAAAATTTAGGTATTTTTCTACACAGGAGAGCTACAGTATATGGTGCCTCATATCAGTTCTTCAGTATTTTGTTCTTAAAGTGGAATGCCACAATGATGACCTCTTGTAATTTCAAAATAGCATACATTTACGTTAAAGTTTATCTAAACTCAAAAACAAAAATGTATTATTTTGAAGTTTACCATTTCTTAGATGTGGTGCCTGCATTTCTTTTTTTTTTACCTGGTCCTAGAATGACAACACTTTTGCATGGGCGGTAGTGTTTATCACCCCCTGATAAGTGATCTGCAGTGGACCACTTTCAAAGGCCAATAGGAAGAGGTTAACATGCATTCAAGAAGTGATACTGTGGGATTGATTTACTATAGCTGGAGAGTGCAAAAACTGGTGCAGCTGTGCATGCTAGCCAATCAGCTTCTAACCTCAGCTTGCTCAATCAAGCTTTGACAATAAAACCTTGAAGCTGATTGGTTTCTGTGTGGAGCTGCACAAAATTTTGCACTTTCAGTAGTCAACCCCTGTGCCTCTTAATGCCTGTTCCTGCCAAACAGGATTTTGCATTGTAGGAATGTACTTTTGGCTGGTGGCTGTGGTGCGGTGCCATTCAACCAGGACAACAATCCTCTTGATAAAGAGACAAGAGGCCTCTTGATAAAGTCACGTGACAAAATGTATCAGGCGGAGCCTAGATGTCCTTGTCAGGAAGCAGACAGCCAGCCACTGGGGAAGACATGGCCGAGGATCTTCAAATGCTTTAATGACCTTTAGGGGAGCCTACACCCCAATCGTAGCGAGTGAGCCACCTGTATGCACCAGAGATTTAGATTTTGCATCAGCAAATTTATTTGAATAAAAGACCAAGACCAAGTTTTTACACAGATAAACACTATCTCAGTTTTTTCCTTACTCTCATGATATACATGTATGAGGGACACCATACAAGGGAACAGGAGCCCATAAACCAGCAGGGAAGCTGCAGACCACTGGATTGATACTCCTAAGGGGAAGGTGTATTTAGGCGTATTTAGGCCTTGGACAGGGTCTCCCTGGGAGATGAGCGCATAGTGTCACCGATGTAGGGCACTACGAATAGCACAGAATTGTGTTGCCATCTGATGTATAAACACTTGCACAGCACGTATGGACATGTGCACCAATTAAAATGGACTGGATGTTTATTGTTTGAAAATCATGATCACAATTATCGTTACATGGTTGCTATGGACACTCTGGTTGTACAATTGTTTGAGTATTATTTAGGTATATAGATTAGTTTGATTCATGCAGTCACTTTAGACTCCATTTGGGGTCAATATTTTTCCTGTCACATATTTCTGTATTTGTGGGGATTTAGGTTTTATTCAGCAGCGATTTGATTAGGATATGAATATTTTTTGTTGATTTCACACCCTGTGGGGTCAGGACTATTGCAATTTGTTCAGTAAGGTATATACAAAATTTTACATGGAGCCCCTGGCTCTATTTCAGATGTTTACCAGGATAATCTTGGCTGTTTTGCTGAAAACAATCTGTTATTTAAACAACTCAAGCTCAAAATGTACACACTCTGTCAGAGTGAGTCTTCCTAATTTCACCCCTCCCTGCTTTGTATAGCTTCATTAGAGCTCTTTAAAAACCCATAATTCTTTGTGAAATCAGCATCATGAGTGCATCTTGTATAAAATATTTATTTGTAAAATTTTGATTTTATGAAAAAAAGAAAATTTCAGTATTAAAATCTATTGAAAAAGGTAAAAAAAAAAACACTGCAAGTGGATCAGACACAGTTTGAAAAAAATCAGCTGCATTTGTTCCACATTATACTGTGTTTTTTTAGCATACATTGAATAAACATTCCCAGAACACTGGCTGTTTATTCATTTCGGTGCAGGGAGGGGGAGAGGGTTAAATGAAATGCAAGAACTGGGATCTTGTGAACATTGCTTTATTGATGACATAGTAAAATGTACTATGCAATAGGAGATCAATAACAAATCTCTATGACCAGCTGAGGTTTTTATCATTTTCGTCAAGAATTCTGAAAAAATACTCTAAATATTTTGAGATACTCCCACTCCAGAACTTCAACAGGACGTATGGACAGACATCTGTATGGATGGACGTCCTGATGAAGTTCTGGAGTGGGCCAGGCGAAAGAGGTTGACATCATGGGGCACACCCCCATGCTTTCATTCCCCTTGCAATAGACTGGAGTGCAGGCCAGCCAAGACTGGTTTGATTCCCCTGACCACGCTATCCACCCGATGCCTGTCAGTTCATTAATGCCACAAGTCATGTTGATTACAAGGTGGTGAGGTTCTTGTATTTTATACAGCACCCTCAGCAGCTCACCACATGCACCTTTCCTGCATGCGAGGAATTCCACCACCTATGGCTCAGGGTCATATCAGCTGCACTTTCACCTCCTATATGAACACACATTGGCAATAATGTGCAACAGGGAGGCTGTCTCAGGGGACTTGTGTATCAGTGCTTCCCATGCCATCATTAGTGCAGGCTGGGCTCAGTAAACAGCGTTCCCACTATTTCCAACTATTCAGGGCATCATTTTTCCTGTGATACAAGTTTAATGGAGGACTTTGTATATTGCTAGGAAGATCCTTGCTATTTCTGACATGCATGCATTCTACTGGCACGCACAAGGTTCACCTGTCATCATATATTGGATGATTACTGCATCGGTGATAAGTACATGGACATTTACTTGAGGGTGATACAGAGTTTCTTACAGGTATCATCAATTTTGGTGGGCAATATTGCACAGTACAGGTTACACCAGCTCGCATACTAGGACCCTATGATCAGCCAGTCCACTGTGGCTCAAAATTCTAATTTGCAGTGCTCTTTTGGGTCCTACTAATTGGCCAGCATCAGCTTGGGGAAATCTGGGTTGAGTGAGTTTGTTTTTGGGGGAAGTTTAAGGGGAAGGGGGCAACTGGGGGTGGGCTCCCCTTATGGGGAAAAGGGAGGGGGTGTCAATAATATATACAGACACTAATGTGTATAATGTTTTTAGATTTTCCATATGAAAAAATAAATTGTGGTAGCCATAAGATGTAATTTTGCCAATTTTTATTTGTTGAATTTGATAGTGTGGAGACACACCTCAGTACTTGTACTTTGGGTTCAGGCACTGCTGCCTCACTATTGGAAATTTCAGGTCCATATTCTAATTATAGCTGTAGCTAATTCATTCCCCACAACAGCTGTTGAATATTTTAAGGGGTGAAAACCCTTGTGATTTATGGTTAACCTGTAAATAATGAGAAATTCCATATGCAGGGAGCTCACAGTTTCTTCAGAGATCCACCTATTCGACAAAACCAGTGTTGTTATAAGATTTTAGCTGTGACTGGACCTTGCACATGGAGTCCTTCATGACTCTATACAACTGGTTGGTACTGATAGCATGGTTAACAACCATTACCCCTCCACTATCAGCAATCTTTTCTAAAATGTTTTTGTCTTCACGCAGTGTTTTTAGGACTTAGACCTCACCTTTACCTATGGACCTGTATTTGGACCAGCCATCAGATTGAAGAGTCTCATACCAAATGGTTTGTATCCAGTGTGTGCTTTGACTCTGTGCCTCGGTCCTTGTAAGGCTAGGTTCACATCTATATGGTTGCGGTTGAGGCGGTTTTCCAGTGCGTTCTGCAGTGCGATTTGTCGTTTTGAACCCACATTTTTTCTGCATTCTTGTATGCGGTTTTCATGCATTTTGCAAACTGTGAATAGCCAGTTGTTAAGGACTGGGTGGCCGCTGCATCCTTAACAACTGATGAGTCATCAGCTGTCTGCGGGGTTCCCTGCTGACAACTGAATGTTAAAAAAAAGAGTTGCCGGCAAAGAAAAAATGGCGTGGGGTCCCCCCAATCCATACCAGACCCTTATCCAAGCATGCAGCCCGGCAGGCCAGGAAAGGGAGGGAAGAGCGAGCAACCTGGGCCTCAAGAAATGAGATAGGCAGTCAATACATCCGGTTTAATCAATTTTCAAATACATATACCATAGTGTGTAAACATTCACACAGACTAATATACACCAATTTTGGATATTTTTTAATTTTTAATTTGCGAAAAATGATTATTTGAAATATTTTATAATAGAAACTAAAAAAAAACAAACATTTTTTTCAAAGTCTTGGGGCTTTTTTGTCTATAGAGTATAAAAAACCCAGTGGATATTAAATGCCACCAAAAGACAGAACAGTCTCAAAAAGATAAAAATGTAACTTGGGTACAGTGTTGCATTACTGAGTAATTGTCATTCAAAATGTGACAGCGCTGAAATCTGAAAAATGGCTTGGGCAGGATAGGGGTGAAAGAACCTGGTTTTGAAATGGTTAATTAAAGGGGGTATCCTAAATGTAATGGCCTAGTGGGAATAAGAATGTGGTCCTTTGGTGCAGACAGCTTTACAGCATGCTGTGACATAATAAAAACAAAGGGCAACTTTGCCTGTGTCAGCAGTAAGTGGCCACTGACAATGCCATGTTGTGAGAGGGCTGTCGGTTAATGGTTGTTGGTTTTACCCCTTCAACTATACCTTCAGTGCAGGGGATCCTGCAACAATCAGCAAATACAGTGGCAAAGAGTTCCTTTGTAACCTTTCTTCAGAGTGGGTCATTTTTGGGCTACTTCTGGGATGATGGCAGTAGATCCCCAAGATTTTTCCATTTGTATCAGGGGTGGGTGAAACCTCCACAAAAAAAATCTCCTCACTGCCAGCACCCCAAATTTCTCCTCATCCTAACCACCAGCACCTCCACCTCCTTCGTTGCCTCCTGCTGCCTCATGACATTCTGCATGCTGCTGTAGGGTAGCGAATGGCAAAATAAGGGTTCTGGCTTGATCTTTTGGTCAAAATAATAGTGACTGGGTACCTGCCACTGTGGTGTAGCACAAACTACAAAATAGTGTGCATTAGCAGTCCCAAAAAAATGGCTGCTATGAAACTTTGAGGAGAAGAAGGAAAAGAGTGCAATAGAAGGACCAAACAAAAATCTTTGTGCTGTTGCGAAGGAGGGAGGAAAAATTGCACATAAACAGCACAATAAAAAAGAGGTCTACTGTGTACACTTAGAAAAGGGCTAGGAACTTTCCTCTGGCCTATTTGAGTGGTGTTGCAGTAGAAAAAACACAGGAAAATTAAAAAAATTCTGCCATGTTCAAGGGCAGTTAGAAAGTGCAGCGTGGTACCAAAAATAAAAGCTCAAACTATACTGTACTATTAAATTGTTGTACCACTGGCCAATCTGTATGAAGTTGATGGATTTAGTTTTATTTTATTTTTTTCCCTGGAAAAAAACTTTTCTATAGCTCTTGGATCTGCTGTGGCTACCATTCAATTCTGGCCTATTAACCGGTTCCCGGCTCGCGTACATTTACTGCTGCAGAGTGGCAGTGTAGCGTGAATCACCGTTTATAAACGCCGATTCGTGCAGGGGCAGCTCGCGGACGGGAGCACGCCGCCGGCAGCACGCTCTCGTGCCCGCCGCACGCTCCCTGTGTGGATGCGGATTGGGCGGACTGGATGTCCACCGGCGACCGGCGATAGCCTGATACAGAAGAAAAGCGGGGAACCACCGATGTAAACACGGCGGTTCCCCATTCTGTCAGGTGGCATGACTGATCTACTGATCCCTATCATCAGGATCAGTTAGATCTGTTATACCCCTGCCAGCTCAACCCCCACATAGTTAGAACACGCTGAGGGAACACAGTTAACCCCTTGATTGCCCCCTGCAGGTTAACCCCTTCCCTGCCAGTGACATTTATACAGTAATCAGTGGCTATTTTTAGCTCTGATCGCTGTATAAATGTCAATGTTCCCAAAAAAGTGCCAAAAATGTCCAATCTGTCCGCCGCAATATCGCAGCCCCAATAAAAATCGCAGATCGCCACTATTACTAGTAACAAAAAAAAATTAAAAATTTGTAAAAATGCCATAAATTAATTCTCATAGTTTGTAAACGCAGCAACTTTTGCGCAAACCAATCAATACGCCTATTGCGATTTTTTTTACCACAAATATGTAGAATATATATCGGCCTAAACTGATGAATACATTTGTTTTTTATATATATATATATTTTTTTGGATATGTATTATAGCAAAAAAGTAAAAAATATTATTTATTTTTCAAAACTGTCGCTTTTTTTTGTTTATAACGCACAGAGGTGATCAAATACCACCAAAAGAAAGCTCTATTTGTGGGAAAAAAGTGCGTCAATTTTGTTTGGTTACGTCGTCACACGACCGACCGCACAATTGTTAGTTAAAGCGAAGCAGTAAAAAGGCTTAGTGCAGGCTAATAAATAATGAAGAAGCCCAGCTACTGAAGCATTAACCTTTTGCTAAGACAGATAGTGTTCACATCTAGCATACAACTGATAATCAGATCTGCCAGCAAAGTACAGACAGGGTTAATTATGTCAATCAGCTTCCAAGCCCCCTCCTAAACAAAAAGAACCAAGTAGGATTTTTTAATGCAGGAGCTATCAGAAAAAAAAACATCTAAAATGGTGAGCATTGATTTTTAACTATTTTTTATATTTTTAAATTCTGCTACATGAATGGGAACATGTAACAAATTCTATATTATCCTAATTTGGCAGCAGACAAAAATGTCAGACTTTCACCAGAGTTTGACAAATCTCTTGACAACCAAACCCAGGCACATTCACACATCCCTTATCAACACCCTGTGTCTTTGACTCCATGATTATTGTACAGATTTTTTCACAACTGATCACCAAAAAATGTTCAGTACTATTTAACATTATAAACCAGATTTTTTAAACATAATTTTATTTTATTAGCATGTATTCTACAGCACACATCAGATATTTTTTGAAAAATTCACAGTTTTAAACAGCTGCATATTTTTGAATTATGGCACAATTTCTATTGCATCAATGGAGTTGATTTACTAAAGGGAAATAGATAGGTCAGCTGCACTCTGTAAGGGTGTTTGCTCTAGAGCTTCATAGATGAAAGGAAGCACTGTTATCTTCCATCATCCAATCATGTGCCAGCAAAAATGTTGCTTTTTTTTTTTTACTTGCATGTGATTGGGTATTCTTTCCAAAGTGAAGCTTCATCTCATTTACTAAACCCTGGAGCAAATGCCTTTGCAGAATGCAACTGCACGGTCTAATTGCCTTTGGTAAATCAACCCCATAGTGTTATATCCTGAATGGTAACAAGAAACAATACCTGTAAATACCTGTATATACAATAAATACGAATTTAATAAAATACCTTAAAACAATGACAACAACTAATAACGTTCTTTTGGACTACAATAAACACAACTAAATCTACTATATTACAAGACAGTTCAAGAAAACTATATGAACTGGAATGCTTAGCACACAATGACTTGTGGAATCAACAAAATAATCTTACAATTTAATCTGCCACCAACTAGCTTCGTATAATAGAAAACTAGCCTAGTGGCAATTTGCTTCAGCCAATGGAAAAATGCAATTGATTGGGTGTAATTGATTTTGTGACTGGACAGGTAATCATTTTTTTCTAACAACTAACCTGATTGTTTTCCTTTTCAGAGACAGCTGTAGAGGTTAGGGAGAATTTGGTGCACTAGACAATGTAAAATGCGGCCCCATTTTTAGTGATTCAAAAAGGAATGCATCAAACATGTAGCACCCTCTAGCTAGTGTGCTAGGTGTAAATAGGTTTAATTGTTAGTGTAGAAAAATTTAGCTTGGCTTAGAGCCAGGCTATGTTTATGAATCTGGGTCAGGGTTTAGTGACTCAGGGGCTGGATGACTCATCCTGACAGCTATTCTGGTGCCTCCCCTGTTCTCTGGAACATTGGAGAATGTTTTAGACATAGTGCGTGGAAGCTAGGAGGGGCTGTTAGGAATATTTATAAGGTCCTCAACCAATTCCCAGTAAAGGGCTGGCAGGGGGCAGGCTTCCTCATAAATAGGCATGAGTCATGCAGCAGGAGCAGTCAGGTGGAAGATGGAGTGCTGAGGAGGCTGTCGGTGGCCCTTGAGGGTGCCTTCTAGTCTGGGGGGGGGGAGGGGGTGACCGGGTGACCTTGGCCCTGGGGCTTGGTTGCTGGAAGATTCCCCCAACAGCACACAGAGGAAACTCTTCCTGGAGGCATGGGAGCAAGGAGAGAGGACAGCGGGAGCAAGTCAGCACGTCCTTAGAATCAGCTGGGTGGGAGAACTGTGGAGAAGTTAGCCTGGAGGGCTAGTGAAAGGGGCAGCTGCAGCCAGGTGGGCTGGCAGGGCCTGAAGAGGTGGTGCTAGGATCAGTGACCACAGAGAGGAAGTGCTGGGAAAGTGTGAGCTGTGTCACCCTGTTCTTTAAGTATAGAAGTTGTGAGTCTCTGCCTGTAATGGGCCTTTGCTACAAAAGTACTACAGGGTGACATAGCTGGATTCTGAAAGCAAGTGTGTGCTGCAGGATAAGAGGGGCTGTATATTGAGACTGTATATATGAAGAGTTGTCCCTGAAGTTGTAAGAAGTCAAATGGGCATCCCATAATCCCTAATCCCTATCCAAGTTATATCCCTCAAAAAAAAAAGTCATGAACTGTTCCCTGAGTCTGGAGTGACTGGAAATCTGTGTGCCTGGCTGTGCAGGGTGAGGGATCCCAGTATACCTGTGGATCCTAAGGGGAGGCGTTACACATAAAAGCATTCTCCAGCATAATGAAAACTCTTAATCCCAAAATGCTTCTAACTTCATGTAGTTCACAAACAAAGTAGTGCATACAGCTATGGCGTGTGCCTTCATTTAACCCTGGCCCTTGAGGTCAGATGTGTAAAGGTTTCACAAGAAAAAGTAAAGTGGAACTCCACGCAAATATTGAAAAAAGAACCCTTTCGTTATGTATGCATTAAAAAATATAAAATACATTTTAAAACAACTCAAATCTATTTTTATTAGTTTCATCTGTACTGGATGAAGGCCAATCAGGGCTCGATTTAAGAATGCCCATTTGGAATACGCATGTAACTAAGGTTCTGAGATAAAGATTCTTGCCTGGAGTTTGGCTTTAAACTGTTTGCACTTGTAAAGCTGAATATTTAGTGACTTACTTCCCTTAGATCAGGGATATGCAATTAGTGGACCTCCAGATGTTGCAGAACTACAAATACCATGAGGCATAGCAAGACTCTGACAGCCACAAGCATGACACCCAGAGGCAGAGCATGATGGGACTTGTAGTTTTGCAACAGCTGGAGGTCCGCTAATTGCTTATCCCTGCCTTAGATCAAGCAAAAAAGAAATGAGATGTTGTACATCCAAAGATTGTAAATTACTAGCCATATCCTCTCTATAGGTAAAGACGTTTTTTTATTCAAGAGTTTTAGCACAATTGCTACACATTTTGTCAGCTAATCAGAAAACACAAATATACAGGTATAACATAAAATACTAAAATACCTTCTACAACTCCAAGAAAAGACAACGGTACCTTTATAATATATTCTAAAACATGTTAAAAATTCGAAGCTGTATTTTTTATGAGAACATGCATAAGCACCAATTTCCTTATGAAATAATTAAATGAACGTCCCTCCTGGCTGCTGCAGAAAACACTGGACGTACAGTGGATTTATTCATGGCACTTAATGTTGCAAAGTCTTCAGTGATGCAGTTGGTGTAAAATGAAAGGTCTACATGAGTTCAAATCTTTATTCATTAATTTAGCGTCGTAAATTTGCATTTCCACGGTGTTTTCCTTGATGGGATAAAGCATAAAAAAAACATAAAAATTATCCACACATGTTTTATGGCTATATTTATGGCAATGCATACAAAACGTGATCATTATAACAGTGGTTAGTTATGAACTGTGGTATACAGGCGGTCTCCGGGTTACAAACAAGATAGGGTCTGTAGGTTTGTTCTTAAGTTGAATTTGTTTGTAAGTTGGAACAGGTACATTTTTTTAAGTGTAGCTCCAGCCGAAAAAATATTTTTTATGTTTTTTTGGATAGCATAGGGAAGGGTTAACACCCCTGTAATGTTTGCTTTTCTGTCTGTGCTTCTGTTTAGAAGATTTTACCTCACTTCCTGTCCCTATGAAAATTGAATTTTGAAAATTTTGAGTTGTTGGGGAAACAAGGATTGGTGACACAGCTTCAGTGGAGACCCCTTTTTCCCATAATATCTCTTACAGGAGTGACTTTCCCTTCCTAGGGGGAGATTTTCTCTCACTTCCTGTTGTCTCCCTCCGTTTGTAAGTAGGAGTCATTTGTAAGTCGGATGTTTGTAACTAGGGGACTGCCTGTACTTCACATTTGAAATACATTTGCTTGACTGAATATTACTTTTCAAGATTGATGTGACACATTCTATACATGAATTAATAACTTTAGTGCTCACCTACCTAAAACAAATGCACAGTGAATTTCCCTTTAGTGATAACAGTAAAACAATGTTGCACATATCACAAAGTGATATAAAACAATGTCCCAATCCACATACCATCAATTTAAAATCCTCCCTAAAAAAAAAAAAAAATGAAAAACAAAATATGTTTTCTAAGTCTAATTGTGGTGCTCACACCATTCCACCACCTCAAACTGGAAATTCACTCACCCTTTTTACCTGTGACGGAAAGATAACCAACTCTTATATGTTTCAGTGCTGAAATCTTCCATCTATATATGCTCCCTTTTTTTTTAATAACAAATCTTCTCCATTTCACTTCCATTAAAATAAAAGATAAAAGTACTAACAGTGTAAAATCTTTAGCTTAATAACATTTAAAAACCATAACAAAGTGACAACTCACATGATACTTGTGCATACATGCATTACATTAAAAAAAAAAAAAGACCTCAGTGCTGCACATAGCTCAGTCCACTCCCATGGCATGTCAACCCACAATCCAAAGTCTAGTTTTTTTTCGCTCAACCCGATAGCTCAGGTCGGAGCCACTGTACTAACAATCCAATGTTAGTACAGCGCTCTCCTCTGCTGCACAATTGTGTTCTGATAGGGGGACGGCCCCCCACCAGAACACTCCAATTAATGCACTCAGCCATTGGCTGAGAGTGCTCATTGGGAGCTGGTCTAAAGTGTCATGACCTTTTTCGGCCATAACATTTCAACAGCAGCCGACCAAAGGGCCGTATATATGCACTAGGCTTAAGTTTACATAAATAGGGTCTGTTCTGACACATTTGGTCAAGACATTACTTCATCAAGGGTACATCCCAGTTGTGCACTGCTTAAGCATTAGTTCACACTAAAGCAACTTCTGATGTGTTCCAAAATGCATGGAATCGCATAACAAGTGAAATAACATACTGTAAGTTTCTGTGAAGGCCATTCACATATATGCAGTGAGATTTTAAAAAGGGTCCTGTGCAATTTTAGTGCGGTGCGGTTTGTAGCTCCATAGACTTGAACAGAAACTGCATACAGATCACTTATCTGTCCTAAAGGAACATGGTCCAGTACGTTTTCTGCAAGTCTCTGCTTTGTTCTTCATCTCTTATCTCTGGACCATGGGTTAAGCGAGAAAGGCAGGGAATGGGAAGGAGAAAGACTGCAGCTGTATCCAGATCGCATTAAAAATGCATTCAAATCGCATCTGAACCGAAATTGCGCTGCAAAACTAATTTAACTCAGATTGCATCAGTGTGAACCCAGGCAACATGATTGATATGTTAAACCCAATGTATACAGTGGATATAAAAAGTCTACCCACCCCTGTTAAAATGTCAAGTTTCTGTGATGTAAAAAAATTACATAAAGATAAATAATTTCAGAACTTTTTCCCACCTTTAATGTGACCTATAAAATGTACAACCCAATTAAAGAACAAACTGAACTATTTTAGGGGGGGGGGGGGGAGAGTAAAAATAAAAAACTAAAATAATGTGGTTGCATAAGTGTGCACATCCTCTTATAACTGAGGATGTAGCTGTGTTCGGAATCAAGCACACATTCAAACTCATGTTAAATAGGAGTCAGTACATACCTGCCAGCATTTAAAGCAGGCCTCGACAAACCCCAGGCGCCAGGTCGCCATGGCGACCAGAAATCGCGTCCTGGCGAGTGACTGCCGTTCCTTCTCTCCCCATGTTAAAACAGCGTGTCAGATTCAGCGAAGCGAGAGCCGAGAGTTCTCTGCTTAAACAGCTGTTAAACTTGGCCGGCTGCCCGGCTTCCCGGGATATTTGTTTCTACTTAGAATGAAGAAAAGTAACAAACAGGCTGCCTGGATAGTTGTTGAGAGTTAGGAGAATAAAGGAACAACAATGTATCTTCTTCTTTCAAAGCAATGATCTCCAGGCTATCAGGCAAGTTTAACCACTTAACCACTTCAATACCAGGCACTTAGGACACTTCCCGCCCAGACCAATTTTCAGCTTTCAGTGCTGTTGCGTTTCGAATGAGAATTGCGCGGTCGTGCGACGCTGCA
>BLSH010016179.1:1076009-1099081 GCA_018402905.1 Glandirana rugosa | reverse complement strand
ACCCAGGTAACACAGTTAACCCCTTCACTGCCCCCTGCAGGTTAACCCCTTCACTGCCAATGACATTTACACAGTAATCAGTGGACATTTAAATTTCTGATCGCTGTATAAATGTCATTGGTCCCAAAAATGTGTAAAAAATGTCCGACATTTCTGCGGCAATATCGCAGTCCCGATAAAAATCGCAGATCGCCGCCATTACTAGTAAAAAAAAATATAATAAAAACGCCATAAATCAATTCCCAGTTTGTAGACACGATAACTTTTGCGCAAACCAATCAATATTAGCCGATTGCGATTTTTTTTTTTTACCAAAAATATGTAGAAGAATATATATCGGCCAAAACTGATGAATAATTTTTTTTAATGGATTTGTACTTTAGCAAAAAGTAAAAAATATTGTTCTTTTTTGCAAAATTGTCGCTCATTTTTTGTTTATAGCGGTGATCAGAAATCACGCAGAGGTGATCAAATACCACCAAAAGAAAGCTCTATTTGTGGGAAAAAAAGGAGGCAAATTTTATTTGGGTACAACGTCGTACGACCGCGCAATTGTCATTCAATATGCGACAGCGCTGAAAGCCAAAAATTGGTCTGGGCAGGAGGGGGGTTTAAGTGCCCAGTAAGTAAGTGGTTAAAGGAGCTGCAGGAATATCTGGCAAGTACTGGGGATGTGGTACATGAGACAGCAATCTCCCGTATTCTTCATATGTCTGGGCTATGGGGTAGAGTGGCAAGATGGAAGCCTTATCTTATGAAGAAAAACACCCAAGCCTGGCTAAATTTTGCAAAAACACATCTGAAGTCTCCCAAAATCATGTAGGAAAATGTGTTATGGTCTGATGAAACCAAGGTTGAACTTTTTGGCCATAATTCCAAAAGATATGTTTGGCGCAAAAACAACACTGCACATCACCAAAAAAAACACCATACTCACAGTGAAGCATGGTGGTGGCAGAATCATGCTTTGGGGTTGTTTTTCTTCAGCTGGAACAGGGGCCTTAGTGCAGGTAGAGGGAATTATGAACAGTTCCAAATACCAGTCAATATTGGCACAAATCCTTCAGGCTTCTGCTAGAAAGTTGAACATGGAGAGGAACTCCATATTTCAGCATGACAATGTCCCAAAGCATACATCCAAATCAACAAAAGAATGGCTTCACCAGAAGAAGATTAAAGTTTTGGAATGGCCCAGCCAGAGCCCAGACCTGAATCTAATTGAAAATCTGTGGGGTGATCTGAAGAGCACTGTGCACAGGAGATATACTCGCAATCTAACAGATTTGGAGTGTTTTTGCAAAGAAGAGTGGGCAAATATTGCCAAGTCAAGGTGTGCCATGCTGATAAACTCATACCCAAAAAGACTGAGTGCTGTAATAAAATCAAAGTATTAATTTAAGGGTGTGCACATTTATGTAGCCATATTATTTTATTTTTTTATTTTTACTTCCCTCCACCTAAAAGATTTCAGTTTGCTGTTCAACTGAGTTGTACAGTTTATAGATCACATTAAAGGTGGAAAAATTCTGAAATGTATCTTTGTCTCATTTTTTTACATCACAGAAACCTGACATTTTACCAGGTGTGTAGACTTTTTATATCCACTGTATAAACCTGCACTGTGTGAACAAGAAAGTGAATTGAATTAGGATTTATAATACATTTCCAATCTTGGCATCCGATGGGTTCACACAAATAAAAGATCAATTAGAGGTGCTCTGTCCCTTTAAATGGAAAAACCTCAATAAATGTGTGAAAAAAATCATCAAGTCATAAATGCACAAACATTTAAACAATACACAAAGTGCGTTTAAAAAAAATACATAAATAAGTAAAAAAGTTCCAATGAGTGAAAATTCAGTTTCCCAAAGGTCAAAGGTAATGTGATCCCCACAAAGTGGTCAACTTCTGGATGGACATATTGAGCTTGGCACCTTGACATTTCCAGACCTCACAGTATACTAGATCTGTTACCAGCAGAGCATTTTTTTTCTACAAAATTCAGAGCAGTAGCACAGCCGCTGGCACAATTCAGTCTCTAGTCTTATTAATCATCACTGTTAATTTTGAAGCATAGGGTATTTACTTTAAATACGCTAACTATACCTTAATTATCTCATAGCTTGTGAGTTAGTCTGCTTTGTGACTTTCACTTAATGAACTCTGTAATGCGTTAGCTCACTGCAGGGTGCTGTGCCAGTCTAGGGCAGTGACACAACCTCTACTGCAGCCCAGTCTTGTGACTCATTTAGTGACGAAGGCCATCTGGGCTTAAAATGTCAGCATTTTCATGGCTTTATCTACACCACACTATATTAGAAGATGTTGTGCTTTGCCTGAAGTGTGACTTTTGGTCCCTGAGCTTTGTTCGTGGCACTTCACAAAATATGTAATGTGTCTGTTACAAAGGGTTTTCAGATTCAGAGCTGCAGCACAGCTTCTGGTGTCTCTTATACTGAATGACTGCAATTGGACTGGAGCTACATTAAAGGATAAGTTACAGGTTACATATACAGGGTGTAGCATGTATCATGTTACAGATGCACCAGCCCTCTGCTCCGCCCAAACCCCCCCCCCCCCAGTCTGACAGCTAGCGGGGGATCTTCTCCCTCCCGCTAGCTGTCACAATCTGCAAAAAATGCAGCTGTGTGGGGCTCCGGCCATGTCATCCATTCAATGTTCTGTGAATGGGAAATCTACAAGGTCGAACAGCCTTTGTGGCTGTCGGCTTATAGTTCTTCTCAATTAACAACCAAGGCTCTCTTGAGCGCTGTAGTAAGTCATTAAGTCGTCCTGTCACAATGCAACTGCCGGCCGTATCGGAGGATCGGCCAGACAGATACACAGACAGTCTGCAGGACTGTGGTATTACATACCTCCCAACTTTTTGAAATGGGAATGAGGGACACCTATCAGCAAAAGTATGCAGACATAGGACGCACCCCTTTGCCATGCCCCCTTAAAGGAGAATTGTACAAAAAACAAAATTGGTTAGTGCTTTTTTTTACCACTACTATTGCTTTATATTGACATTTGGAATTTACAAATGCAGCAGTTTAGCAATTGGATGAAAGGTTTAGCACTGGGAGCACTGTGATAGATAAAAAGTGCATTTTATATACAACTATATAGATCAGACCAAAATGAGGGACAAATGAGGAAAGAGCGACAGAGACATTTTTCCAAATCAGGGACAGTCCCTCCAAATCAGGGACAGTCCCTCAAAATCAGGGATGGTTGGGAGCTATGGTATTACACCCACAATCTGCTGATCATGAGTGCAATGCTTTACAGCTCCATTCCAAATAAATAATAATAAATGCATATTTTTATAACTGTAGTACTGACATCATCCATTATGGGAAGTATTACACACGCACTACAGCCCGTTTCTGCTATACCTTGAGGATATATAGTAACTCTCCCATCTTACCTGGCAATGACCCTCATCAGCATCAGCTGCTTGAGTTTGTGAGGGCAGGCCACACTTTGTGCCTAGTTGTTCTCTGCAACGCACAATTTTTGGCTTAAGCCTTTACCTAGTGACTGCTTTCATTAACCAACTTAAAGAGGAGGTCCAGCCCCCCCACGAAAAAATTACGACACTTACATGTCCTGGAATCCAGCGATGGCGGCACCCCAGCCGATGTTTGCATCGGCTCTCGGGTGCTGCTGCCACCATTGCCTAGAAGGAAAACTATCAGTGAAGCCTCACGGCTTCACATCCGGTTCCTACTGTGCATGCACGAAGCGCACTGCACTTTGTGAATGGCCTGGTGTTCTGTCTAAATAGCCAACTCATTGAAATCTCCAATTACGTCACTTCTGGTAACTCTCCAGCAGCTGAGTTTGAAGAGTTGGCTCTACTGCCCTTGCGCGCACGTGACAGAACAACAGAAACCCAGTTGGATCTTCCAATCGCAGCAGTGCGCATGTGCAAGGTAAGTGCCACTAACCTTTTCTAAAAATGCGTCAGTGATTGGAAGATCCAATGGGGTTCCTGTTATTCTGTTGTGTTCACATGTGTGCAAAGGGCAGTAGAGCCAACTCATTGAATTCTGCTGCTGGAGAGTCACCAGAAGTGGACATTTCAACGAGTTGGCTATTTCAACAGAATGCCGGCAGCGTGGGAAGGGGGGCCGAGCTTTTGGGGGGCCGAGCTTTTGGGGGACCTCGCCGCAGCCATGTCTCCTGGAAGTGGGGATGAGTACCTGTCAAAAACAGGTACCCGTTCCCCAGTCCCCCCCCCCCCCCGAAAGATGTCAAATGTGGCACTGGAGGGAGGGAGGAAGAAGATAAACGGAGCTTCCACTTTTAGGTGGAACTCCACTTTAACTGCTGTTTAATTACTCCTCTTCTTTCTTTAAAATGGCCAATTAGTTTTCCTCCATAGTATTCAGAAGAAAAGGTACTCCAGAATCCAGCAAAATTAATAATCTTTATTGATATATATAGGTGGATAAAAACAGCTTACAAGTTTTGGCACAAAGCTGTGATCAAAGCTGTTTTTATCCACCTACAGTATATGTAGCAATAAATATTTATTTTACTGGATTCTGGAGTTGCCGGCTACCGTTTCTTCTGGATACTTGTTACAACAGATGGAGATCCTTTAAGCCTGTGCACCCAGCGGAAAGACTCCACTTCAGATTTATCGGGAGTCTCCTTTGTTGAGCACGCTGCTCTTGTGTGTCTGTAGTTTTCCTCCATATTGTTAGCAATGTTCCTTGTTCATTCAGATAACAGTTTCCCCTTCTTGCGATTTGCACCTCCCTGCCACAAGGAACAGTCCTGTCTGACAGGGGATAGAGCCTGATCATTCTTTTTTGAAGCTTTCACACCCAACTCTGTAAAGGGACAGTGAAAGGAGAAGGTGCACAAAGATATCCTCATTCCTCTGGACCTATGTACTCTCTTCCTATCAGCATGCACTGAAATGCATCTGATTGTCTCTTATTCTGATTCTCCCTCCCCTCCATGAGCTGTTTTACAGTAACTGCAAAAAAATACCAGATTACATTAAAGTAGAACTATTGGCAAAACTTTTTTTTTTTTTGCCATCCATGTTCCATTGCAGAGATTTCTCTTCACGTCCTGTCCCATAGCTAAACAGGAAGTGAGAGGATATCCCTGTAAATTTAAGAAATTCTTTGGGAACCCCCAGGTCTCCGAGACTAGCATCCCCAATGGAAGATTTTCCCTCTATTACTCATTTTCAATGATAATGGTAAGCAGGACAAATCTAGAAGGTGAATATCCGGGTGCACAGACAGCAATAAACTGACAGGGGTTCTAATCCCTCTACAATCTATTCAAACCTTAAAAAAAGGTTTTGCCTTTAGTTATATTTTAAGGTTCTGGCTCTGAAGAGATCCCGTCTTTAACCGATTGCCCTTAAAAAGATACATTTGTTGGTGTAGTAGAGAGCTAGAGAAAGAAAGATACTTATTTTATTACAGGAGAAAATATATCACAAAACATTCAATTATTTAACATATTGTGGGCGATTTGCTCGTGGGGATCACTTTTCAAAGGAAAAGATTCAGCATGGAGGTCAGTTTCTTTAACTGCTTCAGATCCGCGCCATGACGGCTACAGCGCGGAACTAATTTGCCGGGAGGCCGTCAATAGATGTCCTCCCCTTTGGCTCGTGCTGGGTGCTCTCTCGCTGACTAACGTCGCATGAGCGTGACCGTGGATCGGACGGACTCGATGTCCACCGGAGACCTGCGTTCTCCTCACAGAGAGTCGGAAACAGGCGGTTCCCCGCTCTGTGAGGGGGGTCATGACAGATCTACTGATCCCTGTCACTGGGATCAGTTAGATCTGTTATGTCCCTGTTAGCCCCCCCCCCACAGTTAGAACACACCCAGGGAACACATTTAACCACTTCACTGCCCCCTTAGTGTTAACCCCTTCACTGCCAATGACATTTATACAGTAATCAGTGTCTATTTTTTGATCTGATCGCTGTATAATGGTCATTGGTCCCAAAAAAGTGTCAAAAACATCCAACATGTCCACCGCAATATCGCAGTCCCGCTAAAAATCGCAGATCACTGCCATTACTAGTAAAAAAAAAATAATACGCGCTATAACTTTTGCACAAACCAATCAATATACGCCGATTGCGATTTTTTTTTTACCAAAAACGTGAAGAAGAATATAGATCGATCTAAACTGATGAATAAATTTGTTTTATTTTTGGATATTTATTTTATCTTTTTTTTATTTAAAAACCGCAGAGGTGATCAAATACCACCAAAAGGAAGCTCTATTTGTGGGGAAAAAAGGATGTCAATTTTGTTTGGGTACATCGTCGCACGACTGCGCAAATGTCTTTCAAATAGTGACAGCGCTGAAAACTGAAAATTGGTCCGGGCAGGAGGGGGGTTTAAGTGCCCAGTAAGGAAGTGGGTAAAATCTGGCGGCTTGCCAAGTATGGCTAGAGAGAAGGAAAAGAAAGAGAAGAAAGTAATAAAGCAAAGTAATATAAAAAAGGGACAGTCCACCAGGGTTAAACGGCTAGAACAGGATCCCCCTCTGCCCACGAGATGAACCCCATGGAATAACGGAACATAGTCCACGAGGTCCAAGTATTAGATAATTGCTCATCTTTACCCGTTTCCTGTGCCAACAGTCATTTCAGGTCGCTAATTTGGTCCACCTCAATTGCCCAGTCCCCCAGGGAAGGCATGGTCATCAACCTCCAAAGTCTGGGTATTACCGTCCTGGCCACTGCCAGAAAATGGCAATGTACATCTTTTTTTACCGACTTGAGCAGTCTGGTGATCATAGATAGGAGGGCTACCTCAGGAGCAGATATAATTGAAGTTGCCATCAGTACAGGTTGAAGATTGTTTGCCAGAACTTTCATACAGGGAAGGCAGTCCCACCAGATGTAGAGCAAGGTACCCTTGGAAGACAAGCATCGTTAACAGGTGTCTGAAAGTAGCGGGTTGATTGGATATATAGTTGAAGGGCATCTATACCAGCTCGTCACCAATTTAAACCCTTTTTCTTGATTTTTGGTGGCTAAAGATAATTTGTGAGTCAAAATGAAGCACTTTTGCCATTCCATAGGTGAAATGGAGTGACCCAACTGCAGTTCCCAGGCCTTTGTATATGGAAGGAGGTCAGGATTGAAGGAGAAATGGATTAGAGAGTAGAGTTGGGAAACCATGTGCATTGGCGGATTGGTCTGTAACAGCATATTCTCAAAGTCAGAAAGAATATCTGGAATAGACGGCAAGGTACGTATACAGGATATCACTTGTTGCCTCTGAAGCAATTATGCTGGATGTCGAGAGGATGATCGAGAAGGAGTGTCCACAGTTAAAGAGGGACCAACATGAAGGACTTGAGCAAGTCGCTGGTCATCCTCTCTGCACTAAGGTCCAAACCATGACCCATGCATGGCCAGTGGAAAGACCCAAACTTTGGGGGTCATGGGTCCCAATGGCTTAGATATGGCCTTCGAGGAAATCCGTTGGTTCCAGATTTGTATTGTTTGATGGGTGAGGTCACTAGGGAGTAATGAGCCCTTCAGGAAGGCAGCAGGCATCCAAGGTAAAGCGCAGAGATTGATCGGAGTTATATGGCTTTCTAATTAAACCCATAGTTTGGAAGAGTAATGGTGGAATCAGATAAGTATGCGCGTGAGTACTGCTGCTTTATGCCAAATAGAGGCATCTGGAGCACCAGCTCCACCCGAGCCTTCGGAGTGAAAGTGTTTCATAACATATCCTTTGTCGGCCTCTTTCCAGATAAATTTGGAGAACATCTGGCAAAGCTTCTTGAAGAATGAGGAAGGTATGTGAATGGAAATTGTTTGGAACAAATATAAATATAGAGGAAGAACATCCATTTTTAAAGCATTCACCCTACCTAGCCACAACAGGTGTCTGGTTGCATAGTTTAAGAGATCCACCTTAGCTCTAAGAAGAAGAGGGGTGAAGTTCTTAGAAAACAACTGGGTTATATCTGTGGGCATGTGGATTCCAAGATAACGAATGGAGGTGGAACCGGTCTTAAAAGGAAGTGTGAGCAAAATTTGTTGCAGGACCTCTTTTGACAGCGAAATATTTAGGATTTCTGACTATGATTCAATTTAAAGTTGCTCATCTCCTGAACTTCTTAAACTCCTGTAGTACGTAAGGTAGGGATGAACGTGGTTGGGTCACAAACATTAATAGATCGTCAGAGATTATCTTTTATTGATCATTCCACCCAAAAGTAATTTCACTTTCTGGTAGCTACTGAGGAGTATAAATATTGATTGCCTTCCTTTATCTCTCAGTTAAACCAGTACCTACACTTAGTGCTTAAAACTGCCCACATGCGTCAGCCATTTTAAATGCTTGTGGACTTTTTCTGTTGGACTTTTAATGTTTTTATATTATTAAAGGATCTCAGAGCTGCACTTTGTTCTGCCCTTCTGTGACCCGTATTCAGCCGACAGTGGGCTAAAGCCCGCTGCCAGCTGATGTCACTCAGCAGCTCCAGGATTGATGCTGCATCCACCTGAGTATAAATGTTTGTTTTTTCATATCCCGCACTTTTCTTTTAAGAGTGCAGGAAGAAGATTTAAAATTAAAGTTGACATGTGAACTACAGCAAGGTGGTTCAATTACTTATCAAAAATCTGTTTTTGGTAGACTGATCTCTTAACATCGTTTACCCACTGCACCTTATATTGCCAGAAATAGGCTTGCTATGTGCAAATACAGTGTATTAGAAATGTGCGTGGGAAGAATAAAGATTAGGAGAAAAATCTTATCTTTGCATAAAGTGTAACGTTCTTTCTGCTTGGTACATAAATTTTGCCAGCATGAAATACACTTAGCCAGCTTCATGTTTTCATGATCACATCCATTAATCAGGCTGCAAACTTCAGATAATCACTGGATGACAAACAGAGAAAATGTGCACAGTTGTTCTCAATAGTAGACCTAAAGCCATCAATTTGTCTGATAAATCCTACCGAGGGCCTGAGAAATGATGATATTAATAAAAAACAAACCCTGTGCACTTACAGGAGCATAATGGAGGGGTCGTCTGGGAATATGGCATTGAACTCATTTAGTGCGGCCAATTTACTCCTCAGCAACATGTTTTTTTACTTCTGGGCACTGATTTAACTGGCTGACTATTCAAATTAGAAAACTCAAAATAACCTTGAATGACTTTTAAATCACGTAAAATGTGACAGACACACTGAGAACAGACATTTACCGTGTTTCGATTTACATAGATCCAGTTTGAAATTTGTGACTTGAGGTGTATAAGAAAGAATTTGATATGAATTCTTAAATTCAGTTATTTCTACCTGCTGAATCTGCCTTGTCCATGCTCACTTCTAGAAATATGTAAAACTCTGTAGAATAAACGTGGCTCAGTTTGTATTAGCTCAAAGTCAGCATGGTTCTATCTCCACCAGAAAAGTTTCTATAGCGGAAACATTTTTTGGTTTAGGTAGAGTGAGGAAGGAATAAAACTGTCAGTTTTTTATTTTTTGTCTTTCTCCACTGGAGACATTTTCCTCAATTTCCTGTCAAAGAGATACAACAGGAAGTTAGAGAATACCTTTCCCTTCTAAGGCCCCTTTAACACGGGCCAAATCCATTTTTGGGCAGCGTTACTATGGTACGCCACTTCCGGTCGTTGGAACGCAGGAGGAGCGCAGTCGGCGTCTCCTGGTTCCTTGTGTACAGTAGTTTTATTGGCATTTGTTCTTTTATTTGCGGTTTTAAAATAAAGTACGTAGCGGTTTTACAATATGGAAGCCTCCTGTTCTTTTTACATTTAGTGGAAGACCGGTACCTGCTGTCATTTCTATCCTATCTGGGTGCTAATGATCTCCATAATAGAGATCCTGGAAGTCTGGTGAGTAGGGTGTTTAATTAGCATGTCTCCTCTCGGTGGAGGATCTTTGTCACCCTGTACCTGCAGTTATTATCACCTCACCTGGGCGCAAATGATCTCTGTAGCAGGGATCCCAGATGTCTGGAGAGTAGGGTGTGAAAATCAGTGTGTCCCCTCTTGGTGGAGGATTTCTGTCACCCTTTCTCCCTTTGGATGGTCAATTTATTGCATAGATGATTTATGCACATTACACTTTATATATATAATTTTTACTAGTAGAGCACGGTTTAATTTGGGTTTTACAAATCCAGTTTTGCTCAGCAGGGGACTGTCCGCTCATCCCCTGCTGATTGGAGCAGCCGCATGATAGGCCCGTGTATTCTCCACTTATGAAGAGCAAACACAGACACAACCCGCTCTGCTCTATGGGCAGCTGGATGTAAACTGACCAGCTGTCCGTTTACACCCGACTGCCCTCTGATCCAGCCAGACGGAGGGGAACGGATCCCCTTCCATTGTTTTCCTGAATTCGATTGAACCCGGAGCTAGCCAGGTGTAAACGTAAAAAAGTCTACTGCTCATAGAGGAGAATGGAGGGTCCGATCAAGTCCAACTGAAAAATGGACAGCCAAACCCAATCGGACCACTCTTTTGAAAGGGGCCTTAGATAATTATCATGTGAACAAATGTCCCTATTGTAAGATTTCCTCTCACTTCCTGACTGCTGAAAACTAAGATTTTGGACTTCACTTCCGTCCCAGTAACAATAATCCCTGACAGAGAGAGAGTGAAACTCCCCAGTAGGTACAAAGGCAGCAATTAAAACCTGACAGGAGATCTAATTCTGTCACTTTCAATATAGAATAAAAAGAAAGTTTTGGCTAGAGACAAACTTTCTCACCACCATTGACTTGTAAGGGTTGAGCTTTTTGCGTTTTTAATCAAATTCTTATTTTAAACCATTTATTGTTTTAACAGTGATAATAGGGCAATATAAAACTGATTTAGGGAACTTGTGAAAGAGAAATTCACTTTTTTTTTTTTTAAGAATCACACTTACCTAGGTGGATGCAGCTTCGGCAAAATGCGGCATCTGTCCCCTGCTGGCTCTAAAACTAAGAAACAAGTGATCAAACACCGCTGATCGCTCAGTTCTCAGAGCTCCGAGAGCAGAGAGTTGGTGACTGTCAGTCACCGCTGTCTGCTCTGCCCCCCACCAAACAATGCTCACTGGAGCACTGGGCTGTGGAGGTTGAGCCAGGTGCCGGTATAGGGTTGTGGGCAGATCCCGACCATATATTCCCCCATCATTCCCCAGCTTGGATCAGCTCTGTGCCTTCAGCCTGCTGTCTGTCGAAAACTTCACAGGAGTGTAGAACAAACTGCTCCACAGGAGAAGTACAGCCAAGCAAGCTTTGGCTGTACTTCTCCTTGAATATGAAAAGTCCCAATATTATGGAACTCAGAATGTCATCTTGCTTGCACCCGAGCAACCATGATTCAGGTAGAGTGCCATCAGGCTTAAATACGCTAACAACTCTATACACCCAAAAACACTGCCCTTCATTTTGTAAGAACAGAAAACAGTTGATCGGAAGAGGTCCAAGTAGGGAGAACTGAGTATCTGCTACTTGGCTTAGGAACACTTTGGTATAGTGTACTCCAGAAACCGCTCAAGTGCAAAGCAGCACTGGCTTCCCCAATCTTCAGCACCTGGGAAGCCCTCACCCCAAATTCAACAAAATGATTAAGGCAACACAAGGTTGGTAGTACTCTCTTAATTATCACAAATGGATATTAATTGCTATGCACATTCTATAGCATAACTCAATCATTTATGTAACGGTGGTTTAATATTTAAGGTCATTAAAAAAATATTGAATAAAATGCTGTAATGCTATACATACAATTCTGTAAGAGTAACAGTGTTTTAGAAAGTTTTAGAAAGAGTGCCCTTACACCATCATGCATTGACTTTGGTTAGACTCTGGTTGGTTAGAAAGTATGAGTTCCAAATAAAGTAATAGCTAAATGGTAATATATTAGTTGGGGATTAATAATGTTAAAAAGTAGATAATTCAACCATGGCATACGCAGCAGGATTGATGTTAGCAAAAGCTAAATGCTTTTAGTTGTGAGTTATTATAGAGGAGAAGGGCATATTTAAAGCAGTACCCATTTGGTGGCGAGCTGCATTTCTTCTTCTCAAGTATTGTATAGTCTTCTCTTCTGATGAAATACATAAATATATGTGATACGGTAAATGTATGAAGCATTATCAGTATGATCATGAAGAGTAACAGTATTCTCTCAGTGAATCCTAAAAGAATGTCTCCATTGTCCATTTAATCATCTTCATTTTGTTTTGTATAGAATCCGATAGGGACATCTAGTGTGTAACATTCTAATCCTAGGATTAAGCCCAGCCTTGTGGATAAATGCATATCTGTTCATATTTTCCAGATGAGTAAAGTTGCTAGCTTTGAATTTTCATCACAGTACAGTCCATTTTTCCTTTGGATAAAGGGGCATAGGACGAGCCCCTGCTGGCATTCAGCACCCAATCTTCCATAATGGCGACCCTATCATTCAGGCCTTGCAAGCAGCATACCACTTACTTTTGCCTCTTTTTAGTCTATCATAAAGGTGCAGCCCCATGGAGTTCATACACAAAACCTCTGATGTGCTGCTGCTCCTTCAAAATGTGTTGACAAGCTGCGTCCATCATTTAATACCTCATTGTGATGGATTTTTACACTAACTTTACAGCATATCAGATTAAAACTGACCTTTTTGCATTGTAAATACAAATGAAGCCACACTGCAGTCACTTCTGTGTGGTATCCAACTATGATTAACGGAGTTCCAAATTATAGGTCATAAGGACTAAATTAGTAGGGGGTCTGTTCTAGGTAAGCCTTTCAATTCATGAACTGCTATTTATATTCCATAGTTGGAAACTAGTTTAAAGTTAGTGAACACAATTTACAAAGGTGACTTGAAGGGGCAGTGCGGATTCACATATATTTGCAAATGCATGCAAAAAAAAAACAGTTTTTAACCTGAGATGTTTAAACAGTTTAGTTAGTTTTTTATGCTAACTACCTGAAGAGCGTGTTGGTGAACTTTTGCATTGGCAGTCTGTAAGGTTCGCCATAAACAGCCCAAAGTTATCTATCGATGCAACAGATGAGAGCATTGCATATTAATTGGCAGTCTACTGCCTGATTCCTCCATTAGAAATTTCTGTCACGGTATTGTCAACCTTAGGGTGACCCCTGCCACCATCTCCTGGCTCTTTAAGAGCTTCTAAATTGGGAGGTAGAGGCATGTGTTTGGGTCATGGGACTGCTGTGATTGGCTGTCACATGATCGGAAAGCTCCTGGTCACAAGTATGCACCGGGAGCTTTCCGGTCCTCGCCAGCAACTGTGCTGGGAGCGCGCAGGGGGCACGCTCTCAGCACAGAAAAGTGTTTACATAGGGCTGCATATATGCAGCTTTTCTGTGTACACCTGCCGAGAGGCCACATATATGCATACCACCAGCGGCAAGAGGTTACGTATGTATATAAATGCAATACAAGGCAGTGGAGCTTGTCTAGCAGAAATAATACCCATGACCAAAGGCTGCAGTATGACCAAGGTGATTTCCCCCCACTTCCTGTCCTGCTGACCATGTTTGCCTTACAGGAAAAGAGGGGAAATTTGCAACACATATGAGAAATACAAATGCTTTTCTTTATCAGTGTAGGGAAAGGCTACAACACCTAGCAAATTTTTAGTTTTGTCTGTGTTGAATATTTTCCCTCACTTGCTGTCCAGACAGATCCAAAGAGATCCCCAGATAGCAGTAAAACCTGACAGGGGCTCCAACACCTTTTCTTTCTAAAGAACATGTTTGGCTTTAAATACATCTTAATGTGTACAATTTAGAAATAGCCAAGTACATGTAACATTAGTGAAAAGCTGAGGTATATTGAAATGATTATGCTGCAAATCATTATCATTTTGACAACATGAATTTAAAAATTCTTACCTGGCCCCCTCCTGTTGATGTCACTATCATAGCCTTCAATAAGTTCTCCTGGATAACTTTCAGAGGCACTCACAGTACCTCCCCGATCACTGCCCAGACTAGTCAGACTGCCAGACAAGCCACTAGAGAGGATGCCTCCGAAGTGTTTCCTGCTGGTAGGTGTCAATGTGGGTTCAGTACTTGAAACTGGGGGTGAAAATATGAAAATCCACATTAGCGTTTAGTGTATAGACATTTCCTGGCATACGTTAAAGTAGAAAAAAAACTTTTTTTCATTTTGGACAGGGTATGGAAGGGTTATAGGACTGGATTTGTGTTTTTTTGTTTTTTTTTTCAATTTGTGTTCCGTTCGGAGGATTTCCCCTCACTTCCTGTCCCATCGCCAAAACAGAAAGGGAGAGAAAATCCCTGATTGTCACTGGGGTTATTAGAACTAGTGTCCCTATTGAAAGATTTACCCTCTATTCCTGTTCTGGTAACAACCCAAAATTGGGGATTTTCTTTCCCTTTCACCCTCAGTGATAGAGGTAAACAGGACAAATAGGGTGAATCCCCCTAATGGAGTACATACAGCAATAAGAACCTGACAGGTGTTCTTGTCCCTATCTACCGTAGCCCAAAACTAAAAAAATGCCTTTAGTTATACTTTATCGGTTTCATTTCAAGCCAAAGTAAACAATCAAAACGTCATCCTTGTTGGACTGAGTAAAAAAATATATTGCCAAGTATGTAATCAGCATTAGAAACTGGCAGAACAGAGGACAAAGATATTCCCCCAAAATGTATATTAGCATTTTACGAACATGTGGCCCTTGGAGCCTTCTGATGTGGCCCTCGACCTTAAACTGAATGCAGGAGTTTTGGTGCGCATTCAGAAAGTGCACCACACCCGCAAGATATAATAAAAGTCTATGGCAAAGCGCAGCTAAACCCTTGGAGAAGCAACAGGTGCACTGTCCTGCACCCGCATTCCAGGTAAACAGCAGCTCATCAGTGTGAAAGCAGCCTTATAGGGGGCTCAAGACAGTAAGGGCTCATGTACCACACCCTCCAATCACTGGTGTAGTATAAGGGGTCATAATGGCAACCCAGTTTCATGCTTCAGGGGGCTTGTGCGGCCTCCCTGTGACATTCTGGTGGGTGGCATATACAGGAACTGATCCTCTCCATTTTCCTCCTGCAACTGCTAAAATCCAGCTTCTCTTCCTCTTCCTCCCATTGGCATTCAGCAGCTACAGGGGGAAAATGTTCATTATGCTATTCAAAATAAAAAAGTTGAAATTCTAAACCATTTCATTTCATTGTGGCCCGCCACTGGTTACCAAATCTCTTGAGTGGCCCTTGCTCTAAAAAAGGCTGAGCACCCCTACTGTACATTATTCCTATATGGGCTCTGTTTCTTTTCCATTTATGTGGGCTAATATTCCTTTTTTATTTTATTGCATTATATGGTATATGTTTAATTAATATTAGATATGTTGGTTGATCATTTATTTTGTTAGCGCAAGTTGCGTATCTCCAGATTGTGTGATTATATGGGCTCGGTTACTTGAAATTCAGCAGCTTATTATTCTACCTTTTTTGTAGAGAACAGTTTTTCTAGCAAGTCTGATCATCATCATGAGAAAGAAAGAAAGCTGAAGCATGCTTTTTTAAATCTTTGAACACTATGAAATGGAAAAACATTGGCGTTTATGAAACTGATCTTTTCACCTATAGCTCACGTTTCATTTGATATCTTTCACCTTCAAATCAACAGGCTGCAGCCCCCTAACAGAAGAAGGTAAGAGCTGATCATGCATGAAATGTGCCTATTCATCTGGTCAAAGAACTCTTCCCGTATGAAACAAGGAAAAATAAAGATGAAGCTACTCTTGAAAAAAGCAGAAAGAACAAATATTACATGCAGGTCATGAAATTAACACTGAAGGAAAACCTCAGTGCCAAATCATAGAGTCTCAGCAAAGCTTACAACTGTTAGCTGTTTTCTTTTGCTTGCACTGCCAATTCTGATTTTGATTTGGGGGCCAGTTGGGACTTCCTGATGAATCACAGCTGGCTCCCCAGTGCATATATGTGAGATTGCATGGTGTAGGGAGACTGGTCTTGCAGCCTCCTGGAAGTGTGATGTGTCCTAGGACACTGTGGTGGGTACAGAGGAGGGCCGGGATTGGGCAACATCGTCCTCAATTTGAAGTTGGGAAGTGGGAATGGTCAGCAGTAAAAAAAAATGGGTCCCCCCACCCAAAGAAAAAAGGTTCTGAAAAGCATCTGATTGTTGAATTGTTGAACTTCGAAAATTACATAATAAAGCATGACATGAAGAATGGTGTGATCATAATACGAACCATTCAAAAAAATTTCTGAACATAAAAAGAAATTGTTTAAAAACTGTAAAGCCATAAAACTGTACTATAATTGATAACATAAAGTTATGTGAACAGTCTGGGGTGGACAAAATAAATAGGGCTGAGAAATGTTCATAGAAAAAATGCTGCCCAAATAACTTTCAGTGCTACCCACATCTGAAGGCCTAGACATTTGGTCACATGTTCTTTGATGAAGATGATGATTACCCAATCTTAAGAGAAGTACAGACTTTAAAAAACCCAAACATTTATAGTCAGCTGGGTGGATGCAGCATCAATCCAATGCTGCATCGATCCCCCACCTGCTCTGCAGTGAAAAACTGAGCAGGCTCTCTGCACCATGGACAGTCATGATTCTCTGCTCTATCCCTCCAGTGCTCACTGGAGTGCTGGGCTGTGGAGGGATGGGAGGGTCTGGCTCAGGTTCTCAGCAGGTCACTGAGAGGCAATGCCAGTCCAGGCTTCTGGGTAAATCCTGATGATGGTCGGGACCTTTCCCAAGCCTGGACCAGCTTTAGCCCTCTGCCGGCTGAAAACGGGTCACAGGAATGCAGAAAAACTGCACTTCTGTGACCTACAGGAGAAGTATATCCAAAATAGTTTTTGACTTCTCCTTTAATTCTAAAATTTTACTTTAACGTAGATCACATTTGCAAAGTACCAAGTCTGCAGACATGCAACATTTCATCTGGGGAAAATGAATCTCAGTAAGACTGTTAACCACTTCCTTACTGGGCACTTAAACCCCCCTCCTGCCCGAACCAATTTTCAGTTTTCAGCGCTGTCGCCCTTTGAATGACAATTGCGCGGTCGTGCGGTGTTGTACCCAAACAAAATTTGCGTCCTTTTTTTCCTACAAATAGAGCTTTCTTTTGGTGGTATTTGATCCCCTCTGCGTCATTTCTGATCGCCGCTATAAACAAAAAAAGAGCGACAATTTTGAAAAAAAAAACAATATTTTTTACTTTTTGCTATAATAAATATCCAAAAATAAAAAATAAAAAAACAAATTTATTCATCAGTTTTGGCCGATATATATTCTTCTACATATTTTTGGTAAAAAAAATCACAATCTGCATTTATTGATTGGGTTGCGCAAAAGTTATAGCGCCTACAAACTATGGACATTGATTTATGGCGTTTTTATTTCATTTATTTTTTTTACTGGTAATGGCGGCGATCTGCGATTTTTAGCGGTACTGCGATATTGGGGTGGACATGTCGTACGTTTTTGACACTTTTTTGGGACCAATGACATTTATACAGCGATCAGAAATTTAAATGTCCACTGATTACTGTATAAATGTCACTGGCAGTGAAGGGGTTAACCAGCAGGGGGCAGTGAAAGGGTTAAGAAATGTTCCTTGGGTGTGTTCTAACTGTGGGGGGGTGGAGCTGGTCGGGACATAACAGATCTAACTGATCCCAGTGACAGGGATCAGTAGATCTGCTATGTCCCATTCACAGAACGGAGAACCGCCGTGTTTACATCGACGGTTCCCCGTTCTGAGGCTGCTACAGGTGATCGGCGGGTCTCGGGCGGACATCGAGTCCGCCCGACCCGCGGACACGCCCACGCAGCGTGCGGCGGGCGCGAGGGCGCGCAACCGCAGGCTGCGAGTGCGCGCGGGTGGCGCGCACGAGGGAGGACGTCCATGGACGTCCTCCCGGATTTTCAGAGCCGCGCTGTAGCCGTCTTTCGGCTATAGTGCGGTTCTGTACAGGTTAAGCTTTGTGTCAATATTTAACCCCTTCATGACAGAGGGTAACAAAAATCCTAATGACTGAACACAGTTTTGCAACTTTGACAAGTGTTAGTAAAACTGTACATATCATCACAATCACTTAGTGTGTCCAGATGAATTATATCTTGTTTTTTTTTTTCAGGACAAATTTGGTCATGCATGGTAATAGATATCTCCTGATTTTTTTATTATTATTAAATAAAAACTGAAACACCATTTCAAAAAAAAAAAAAAAAGATTTTTAGGAGTGCTGGATGCTCAGTCTTTTCTGCATGCTATGTTTCCATCTTCCAGCCTCTATGTCATAGAGTAGGAACATTGGGGAAGGTGAATGGAACCACATTGCTCAGCAAAGATCCATAAATTTGACACACCTGGAAGCCTGTTGGATTTAGAATAGTATTAGGGCTCGATTACACCTGCTTCAAAACATGGCTTCAGACATGCTTTTTTAACGTTCTCTGAACGCCAGTCAGAGCACTTGTTACTAAACAAGATGGTTAGCTTACAGTCCTGTTTACACCTTACGTTTGCTTTGCTTCAAATATTATACCCGGTGTCGCTCTAGTGGTGCTTCAAAGTATCTTCAAAGCCTCCATAGAGGTCTATGACAAAGCACACTTGAAGCACATGCAGCTTTTGAGAGGCTTTAATTCAGTTTTAGCTTCACTTTGTTTTGGAGGTATGGCAGGTATGAGACATCAACACACACAGGGCATCTGCCAAGCTTCATTAAAGCTTAAAAAAGCACCACCAAAGCTTTGAGAACACCTCAAAAAAGCATGTTGAAGAGGTAGGCGCTTTAATGTGTGCTGAAGCCGAAACAATTGTAAATGAGTCCTAGCAGAATTCCAGCTTACATCTAACTAGCAGAAAACCATCCCCTAACTAACCCCTCATAACAGCTATGCTAACTAACCTGTGTAAGGAATTATATATATATATATATATATATATATATACCTATACATACTTACCTAATTTCAGGCCACTTCGGTCCGATCACATGATCTCCCCTGTGTCAGCCAGTGGTGGCTGCAGGGAGAGAAACAATCACAGCAATCACTCCAACAGCAGCTAGTAAATCCTGGCACATTGATGTCACCCATAGGCTTCAATGGATCATCTGTTGTCAACACTCCCTCCTTGGATCATGTGACCAGACCAGAGTAGCCCGAAAATAGGCAAGTATATTCATCCTTCTTACACAGGTTAATTAGCATATGTAGGTGTTAGGAGGGGGGAAGAGACTGTTTTAAGGCTGGTTAGATGTAAACTGGACTTCCACTCTAAGACAGCTTCACTCTTCAAGACCGCTTTTTTTAAATAGCAATAGAGACACTTTAAACAAATATTCTTGAATAGACATAGTGAATAGACAACCAGAGAAAAAGAGGCAAACCTAGTTACACAAAGCAAGATGAGCACTATCCAGGCTATCCAGTGTGGGTAATGACTCAGAAGATGAGATCGTCCACAGGGAGGACTAAGGATCTTTGCACCAAATTTGAGCACAATAGTACATCCAAGTTTGGCAATGCCAGCAGAGAACAGTTCATTTTATACAAGATGTTGCAAGAAATAAGATATTACTACATTCATTAAAAACCTGCCTCCCTTCCATGACATACGATAGTATGTATATTCTTTGATCCAGAATTGGATGCGTACTGCGTATTGTAATCATCAGTATAGTGAAGATTAAACTTGGTTTTGACAAAGCATTGCTAAGAAAGATACATAAAGTAGCATGGTATGAGAATCAGGTGGAATTTGTAATCAGACTGGATAAGGCTTTACTTGCACGGAGAAGGGTAGACAAGCTGTTCTTTGTGCATAGCATGGCACATGGAGCAGGTGCAATTTGAGATTTTATACACACATAAAATAAATTGTGTTTATGTAATTAAATTTGGATAATGGCATTAGGTATTCATGACATGGGAGGCGGCAGATTCTTGATAATTGCCATAACCATGCAATGTATAGGCCAGGGATCCTCAAACTATGGCCCTCCAGCTGTTGCGGAACTACACATCCCATGAGGCATTGTAAAACTCTGACATTCACACACATGACTAGGCATGATGGGAATTGTAGTTCCTGAACAACTGGAGGGCCATAATTTGAAGACCCCTGGTATAGGTTATTAATTTTAAAGCATATTTGATAAGTTACAGTATATATGAAATATTGCATGTGAGTATTTTATATTTACATATTATATGATCTCTTTCCATTTAATATGTTTACCTGGCTACCTGATTGAATTAGGCATGTAACTGGCTACCCCCCTTCCACAATGTACATATAAAGCAATGGTGAAAATTCAATTAGAGACAGTCTGAAAACATACAGTTTAAAAATGCACAAAAACCCATATGGCTCTGCAAATCTAAGAGTATACCCTTTATTAAATTTTTATTTGAGAAATACATTATGTAGCGCTACCCCCACAGGAGCCGCTGGTGAATGAAATATCTCCCACCCTGCACAGCTAGACACAAATTTTCCACAGCATACTGTTGTCAGAAAACAGTCCGACGTTCACTGTGAATCGGCCGGTCACAGCCTTCGGTTCCAGCCTTCTGTTGCAGACAGGACACTGTGGATTCCACACAAGCTGGCAGAGAATTACATCTACTACTCCTTGTTTTGGGACGCATGTCCCTCACAGATGTGCCTTTTTAATTTCATCACAGTGTGAGTTGCCAATTGTATGTTTTTTTAATTAATTCTCCTTAAGTCTACACTCAGAGGCGCCTTCTCCCTTGTGTTTTCTCCCACAGCATTTGGAATAAGCTTGTCCTAAGGAGTGCAGCCCTGTATGTGGATTTTCTTTACTTCATCTATGGACACATATGGACTTATCAGGGCTCAATTAGTGCTTGGATCTTGCACCTAATACTTGGTTTTGTCATGAATACCCCAGGCAGTTCCTCCTCCCCTCCACTCCCATCCTTCTAGAATCTTCTGCATGTTTCTAGAAGTAGGGGGAGGTCTTCGAGATGCTGCCTGTGAGTCATCCAGCCCTCTCTGAGTCACTCAAACCTTGACCCAGAAAAACATACAGGCTCGGCTGCCAGCCAAGCCTGACCATATACCTACTCTGTACAAAAAGCTATTTACACTTCTAGCACTCTAGAGGATGTTACAATTATATAAAGCATTAAAAATACAAAATAATATGAACATAATGAAAAAGTATTATCAGTAAACTTCAAACCATTAGCATTTCCCTTTAATTCATTTTCTGGTAAATGTTTGTGCCTTGGGCTGTTCTATGTCAATGGGAAACAGGGATGTGCACAGCTATTTAAACGAACTGTGCCATAAAAAGTATGGGAGCCATTACAGACCTTGCCTTTAAAAATGATAGATCTCTAGTTACCATGAGGACACTTTGACTTAAAGTGTTACTAAACCCTGTAATATGAAAATAGTTTACCCCCCCCCCCCCCCCCACAGTGCCCACAACTTATAAATCATCTTTTTACATTAAAATACTGTCACTATATATCTTTTTGGATGATCTGTATACCACGTTCACATGATAAACTGCACAGTTTCTCCAGTGCTGAGAGTTCAGGTAGGAGGAGATTTCCACTGCAGCCTCCATACACGCCCACATGTGTGATGTCAATATCATGTGACCTGGCTAGCTCTGAAAACAAGTGAATGTTCTCTCCAGCATAAAAGACACACCCAAGCATGTGCAGGTCGGCTACCCTGCCTGTGTTAGCTGGCCTTCCCCAGATAGACACTGCAGGGATGGAAGAATCTATGCATACAGGATAAAACAGCCTTTTTACATAATGCAGAGAATTAACCCCTTAAGTTCCACAGTGAGTATAACAAGCATACTATGCTGCATATACAAACGGATTATACTGTTGTGGGTTTAGTAACACTTTTAAGAGTGACCACTTTTTGTTGAGAAAAAAAATCCCCACTGGATGATCAATGTACATTTCGTCCTATAACAAACTTAGTAACAGATTCCTGCCTTTTGTTGTTCTAATGAAAAAGCGGTTTGTTTCACCATGTCTTTTGCAGACTGAATGGGAGGGACTGGTTCATCATAATCAACGGCACTGCACCATATACTCTCAGTGTTTTAACGAGAAAATCTGCAGGGTCTGCATCCCTTTAGAAGTATTTAAGCCTTGGGGAGTATCTCACCAAAACTGAAATCCCTATTGAAAGGGGTTTCTAAAATGTGACTTGCATCTTAGTGCAGGTTCCAAGGAAAAAAGGGATTTTATTATAACTTACCGTAAAATCCTTTTCTCTGAGTTCACTGACAGACGCAGCTCTTCATGTCTTTGTGGGGTTTTATGTTCGTCCTACTAGGAGTTAACTAGGCAGGGAAAAGAATCAGCTGGCCCCTCCCTTGGGGGCCGTCCTCTTTCCCTACATCAAACCCCCTCACAGAATAGCTCTTCAGTTCGTACACAAGCCGTACCAAAAACAGAGCCCAGAGGGGTGGGTGCTGCGTCTGTCAGTGAACTCGGAGAAAAGGATTTTACGGTAAGTTATAATAAAATCCCTTTTTCTCCTACGTTCACTGACAGACGCAGCTCTTCATGACTTTGTGGGGACGTCCCAAAGCTGTGTTAAAAAAAGAGGGGTGGGTAAACGCAAACAACTGTACCCAACAGAACCTCTGAGAAGGCGTCAGACGCGCCTACACTACCGCCTGCAGAGCCTGCGGCCAAAGGCAGCATCCAAAGATGTGAACACATCAACTAATAAAACTTAGTAAAAGGGTGATGCACTGGGTACACATAAGACAAGCCCCGTTCCAAGGGGGAAAAAAGGCCAGTGCCGAGTAAGATGGGCCCATGAATGACCCAACAGTCTGTGGTCCGAAGCCACAGTGTCCACACGTTACGCCGGTAAACCCGGAGTCAAGTGGGAAAATGATTCAAAATAATCAACTACACAAGTGTAGAAACCTACGACGGAAACCGGCGTCCGAGACGTCCGCCATCACATCCGCGCAGACTGCGGAAGAGTCTCCAAGACAACCCATGTCAACAAACGCAAATGGGGAC
>BLSH010016179.1:1035940-1071706 GCA_018402905.1 Glandirana rugosa | reverse complement strand
AAATCGGGAAGGGGACCATGTGGGGGAGCTCGCCCCGGGCCACCCGCACGGAACGGGTAAGATGCGGCGGGTCCCTGTGTTGGGGCCGGCTTCGCATCATGTTGGCCAGGTCGGGGAAAGTACAGAGCACCAGGACTCTCGATGCCCCGACCGGCTTCTTGATAGCAGATCATCTTGATTGCAGCAAAAAAAGAAAAGAAAATAAAAAAGAAAAATGGTCACAATAGGACCGCAGTTCCCTATAGGGAAGCCAGGTCAACTCCTTGCGAACTAGGCATTGAAACTGAAGAGCTATTCTGTGAGGGGGTTTGATGTAGGGAAAGAGGACGGCCCCCAAGGGAGGGGCCAGCTGATTCTTTTCCCTGCCTAGTTAACTCCTGGTAGGACGAACATAAAACCCCACAAAGTCATGAAGAGCTGCGTCTGTCAGTGAACGTAGGAGAAATCAGTGTGTCAATCATACAAGCAGGAAGTTACATTTTTGCTTACTGTACAGAACCTTCAAGGTTGCCATTTTTCATTAAATGTTACAGAAAATTACAGCAGCTGCAGTTTGAAAAATGAAAGGTAATCTTTAAAGTGGTTCTAAAAGGCAGAAGGTTTTTTTTTTTATCTTAAAGTAGAACTATGGTCAAAATGTAGAAATCAATATGTTATGAACCTATACAGTCTGTTAAACATGTCACTGATTGTTTTGCAAAAAGCAGTAAGGATGGTGAGATATCTACCTTGTCCCCAGCTGTCATGTGCACTTCCTTTAGTGTAGTGACAACTTTACTTCCTGGTTTTTGAATTGCCTGTGTTAGAGTCATGTTGTCCCCATTTGCATCTATTCTCTCTGCAAAAAACGTCTTGACATCACTCGGGGAGGGGCCTTGTATCACATGGGAAGCTGAGGGATTTTACTCTGCAGAGAATCATGATTAGGCTCTGCCAACGATCGGGCCATGAAGCCCTGCCCACTCCCACCTATGTTCTGCCTTTGCCCGTCCGCTGCTCTAGCTGCTAGCTCCTTCTGTCCTGCCAGATTACAAATTACCAGAGGAGCGCAGACAGAGAGAAGTACAATAGGCCGATCTGTGTGCAAACGAACCTGTACTATCTTGTGCTGTGGTTACATAGCACACACCCAGCTATTGATTGGCAGATGGGTGTGTGTTATGTAAAATAGACTGAGCATGATAGAAGGCTGGATGTCTGGGATAGAGCAGCTATTTCACAGACAGGAAATTACATCTGACCTCTGCAGAACCCCTCCCATAATCACTATACACTATACAGCTAAGGAGAACTGATGGAGGGGATTATAGACTCCAATCACGGCTACATGGTAGGGAAATACTCATTTCAGGTATTATGTTTATTACCATGTGTAACTGTCAGGTATTTATATAAGGATTTACTAAAATATGTATGTTGCCTTTAGTTGTACTTTAATGCATTCTATGCATTAAGATAAAAGCCTTCAGTGTGCAGCAGCTCCCCTAATACTTAACTGAGCCCCATCTTGATCCAGTGATGTTGCGCTAGAGCTGCATACTCACCCTCCTCTTTGACAGAGACAGCAATGGGCTCCCACTGCTGTCAATCAAAGTCAGTGAGCCAATGAGGAGAGAGAGAGGGGATGGGGCCAAGCCGCAGTTCCATGTCTGAATGGTCACACAGAGCAGCGGCTAGGCTTAGGTGTCCCCATAGCAAGCTGTTTGCTCTGGGGGCAGGAGCCAGGAGTGCCAGCAAGGGACCCAACATAAGGAGGATCAAAAAAGAAGAAACAATAAAAAAAAAAACTAGACTTTAGTATCACTTTAAGAGCTTTAAATTACAACATGGTATATGTAGCAATTGTATATGCTATATTATTTTTTATGTGCTATATTTATTCTGTAGGAAAGTAGAGTTACCCTTGAAATGCTTTCCGAGTCTATGACCATGCACAAGTACAGAGATAAGGAATCTGACACTTTTTTGGCATTCACTTACTGCGTGCTTGTTCTGGGTCTTTGACTCAAAATCACTGAAAGCGGTAGTAAACCGCCAGAAATTTTTTTTTTTAAGCTGCAACGCAAAGTTATAATTACATACTAGCACATTATGTGAAACTTACCTTAGAACGAGCTGTCACCACTGACAGGGCTTCCATTTTCACCCGTCTTCCTTCCGAGTTTGCAGACTCCGCATGTGTGAGCGACCGGAGCTGCGATGCCATCACTCGCGCACATGTGCGTGGGACCCGCCGTTCACAGCACAGGACTCTAAAGGAACTGCCCGGGTGGCCGTTCCTTCAGGGCACATGTGCCGGTGACTTTAACTACATTCATTCATAATAGGACTTGCCTACTTTTTAATGCAATGGGAGCGTGAACTCTGACTCTCATTTTCTCTGCTGGGCCCCAGGTATTATAGTATGACTCTGGACAGAAAGTGTTACATTTGTTTAGATTTCTGTGACTTTCAGATATCCTTTCACAAGACACATCTGTATAATTCCCTTGTACCTAACACGTACAAGGGATCCTTTGCTTTAGAGTATTGTTAAATAGTGCAATTTTAATATCGGAATCATTATGCTATTGTTGTGATCTATATATATATATTATATTATTCATTTATTTTTCATCACATTTCATTGACTGTGCAGAAAGAATTTATACACATTTAGAATTAGAGCTTACCAGAATCTATCCTAATATTTCTAGTTTTTTCTTCTAGTGTTGAAGTTTTGTCATCCAAACTCGATGAGCTTAATTCAGAGTCACTTTCACTGTCACTGAAGGCCGCTGAAAAGAAAATAGGACCCGATTAACGTAATGATCTTTAGTCACTGTATGCATTGATTTAACTGCTGACAAAGTGAACTTTCTGCAATTATTTGCTCAAAGAATACTCATTATTTGTTTGCTAACAGGCAATGTCCGTGTGAAAAATGTGGTAATAAAACACATTAGCCAATAACTCATCTATGCATTTCTACATAAAAGGACCATATAGATGCCCAGCTGTGTATATTTCTGCTTCAATAAACTGAGACGAGTTGAGATGTTCTCTCCTGGCTCTGGCCCCAGATCCTTACCAACAGTAAAGTACATTCTGTTGGTCAAAGTAAGTGGAACTCCAACCAAAAGCTAGCTGTACCCTTAAAAATTCAATGTGGCATAAAATGTTATTGTTTTGAACAAAAACACGATATGGCAGAGGTTCTAACCCAGTGGTTCTCAACTCCGGTCCTCGGGACCCACTAACAGGCCAGGTTTGCAGGATAACTGAAATGCAGCACAGGTGATATCATTTGCTGCTCAGTGATTGCAGTATTCTAGTCTGCATCTCCCCAAGGTAATACTGAAAATCTGGCCTGTTGGTGGGTCCAGAGGACAGGAGTTGAGAACCACTGTTCTAACCAATCCAATTGCTGAATGTGTCCTTGTTAAACAGATTTACTTTATTTCCACATAAGAGACGACAGTGATCCTTACTAAAAAAAAAAAAAGTTTAACACAAGTACTAAAAAGTCTTTGAAATAATACACATGCAATTCAGTGCAGTGCAATTTAAGCCCATTCGTTTTGAATGGGCTCAAATCTCACCAAATATAGGGCATGCACTACTCTCCCTGCATCCCATCAGCCTGAACAACTTAAGAACCATCTCCTTGCTCCCGTTTGCGTCAAAACTTTTAGAACGCTTAGTCTACAACCGCCTTAGCTCCTACCTCACTGACAACAACCTTCTCAACCCCTTACAGTCTGGCTTGCTACACTCCACTGAAACTGACCTACTAACTGCTAAAACCAATGGCCACTACTCTATACTCATACTACTCTACCTCGCTGCAGCCTTTGATACTGTTGACCATCCCCTCCTCCTCATAAAACTCCACTCCTGGCCTTCAAGACTCTGCTCTCTCCTGGCTCTCCTCCTACCTATCACAGCGCTCCTTCAGTGTGACCCAAACGGTCCTCTTTGCTCCACCCAAGACCTTCTGCTCTCTAACTCCTTTGTCTCTTTCTCCCATGCTCCTCTCCAGGACTTCTCCAGAGCATCTCCCATCCTCTGGAACTCACTACCCCAACCTGTCCGGTTAGCTCCTACTCTGTCCACTTTTAGGCGACCCCTGAAAATTCATCTCGTCAGGGAGGCCTTTCCTGCCTCCATCTAACAACTTGCTTCTACTCTCCTAATCAGTTCATAACTTACAGTCCCTACCCTTTGTTTCACCAGCACCTCCCTCTTAGATTGTAAGCTCACAGGAGCAGGTCTCCTCTAACCCTCTTGTTTTGAATGGTACTTTTGGTGTATTGTCTCCCCTTTCCATGTAAAGTGCTGCACAAACTGTTGGCGCTATATAAATCCTGTATAATAATAATATTCACGTTTGCTACACATAACTAAATGCACTAACATTGTTGAACAGACACTTTTTCTATATGACCTCCAATCACATACCTATCAGAAAGATATGTAATCATTTATTCTGATTCTTTATTCAGGCTTCTAATAAAAGCAGCTGTGTGAATAGAGAAGGTCTCTGGTAACTGATTAGCAAGCCAACCTTTTCTGCAGGATGCTGTTTTTATGACCAAACTGAAGTGAAAATTTTACAGAGTACATTTGCTAAAATGATTTGACCCCTTTACTTATAATTGTGGGTGTCTGCTTGCTGCTTTTTGCGTTTCAATATTGACCCAAGCGACCTGTGTCTGGCAGAGAACGATGCTAAGTGTGTAAGACATGCACTGTTCAACCCTAATTTATTACTTAATGTAGTTTGCAAACTACATTAACCTTTAGCACAGATCAGCGTATATGTGTCTGTAATGATGCGTAATTCACAGACACCCACTTATTCCACTTGCATTAGTAATTCAAGGAAACATGCTGCATCAGGTCTTTGTTTCTACATCCTATTTATGATCTATGAAGTGGTAGTGCCAGGTGTCTGTACCACCAAAATGAGGTACATGGGGGGGGGGGGAGGGGACATCTAGCAATGACTCTGCACCAGTTGCGTCTATCAATGTGCTCCAGTTAGTGAATATGTTGTGCAGACTTGCAACTGATTATAACGTCACATTTCATCCAATAAATGTGCCTATAACATTTTGGTCTTTGTTTTGTCGAATTATGGAAAAGTGTGACAGAGATTTGCAACAGATTTTTCAGCATGTTGCTTTAAATAAGTTTTAAAAAGTTTTAAAAAAAAAGAAAAGTAGTTAAGCCCCCCACCAAAAAAAATTAAAAGTAAGCAGCTACAAATACTGCTTCCGCTGACTTTTAATATTAGGGCACTTACCTGTCGTTTCAGATCGGCTGTTGGGTGCTTCCGACGCCGTTCGTGGTAAGGGAAACTGGTAGTGAAGCCTTTTGGCTTCACAGCCGGTTCCCTGCTGCGCTTTCGAACTGGCCCGGTGGCGGAGGAAGGAGGCCAAACTTCCTGCAGCAAGGTCTGTAGCGAGGTCTCCCAGAAGTGGGGACTGGTACCTGTCAAAAACCGGTACACGCTCCCCCCGAAAGGTGCCAATTGCAGCACCGGAAGGTGGGGGGAGCAAACAAATGGAGCTACCCCTTTTGGGTGGCTCCGGGTTTAAAGTGGAATTTTAGTCAGGCTGGCCCCTTTTGCAGGTATAGCTATATAAAACATTAAAAATAAGTGTCTATACTGTTTAAAATCCAGTAATACACTGTCTCACCCTGCTCTGCGCATGCTCAGTTGCTCTCTATTTTTAGGCATTTTTAGGAACTGCTGAGATTGCAGAGGCTGATCTGCAGAATTAAACCCTCCTATTCTTTACAGCCAAGGACGTTGCTTCTGTTTGATCTGCAACTGCTATGGCACTACACATGTGATCAGTCATGACACCAGCCATTTGATGGTTTGACAGTTTGGTTGAGGACACAAACAAATGACAGTTAGGAATCCCAGCATACCATAACTATTTTTGAAACCGATAAATCGATGGGTCTAGTTCTGCTTTATGTTTTACTGCTGTTCAGGGGCTCTGGGCTTCAGAAAAATAGCTGCCTCCAGCAAGAAGAAACCGGAGCAATTCTGGAGGTAATTTACAGCACACAATATTTTTTTTAGCATAATTATTCATATGGAATGTATGTTCCTTGCTAAAGAAATATTTTTTATTACGTTATGGGTAAAGTTCCACTTTTAAGAAATAATTTTCAGCTAATTGCATTCAGGATGTGTAGCAAATGACGGAAGTATCAGATTCTGTAACATCTCAGACCAATTAACTGTTATGGGGTGAGGGGCTTGTTTGTTACTAACACAATACCCTACAAGGCCTAGGCGTTCTGCAAGCATTTCTTGGGTGTACAGGTCACATTTGGATGCAAACTCTGCTTCATTGTGGGGCAGATGTTTAACTGTTGGTCATGATTTAGGAATTGGGAAGCCTTCAACTTTTGTATAGGAGATTCCACTGGACTCAAATTGTAAGCAAGACTTTAATCTCGTCACATATAAACACTCCTTCTTAATATCAGACGCTATGATATGTCTAAGAAGGTGTCTATAGATGGATTCTTTTGAATTGCGAACACTATATGAAAACACTGTGCGACCATGAGAAAAAAATCCGGAACGGCTGCACTCTTCATCAAAATATGTGCAATTCGTTTATTGGATAAAAAGCATATGCAGGGTACAATCCACAGGGGGAAGGGGGACACAGTTGACACGTTTCACACTACAAGAGAGTGCTTTGTCAAAACCATACAATCATACATTCTGTTTCATGAAACTTTATACACGTCTATTAATCAATATGAAAACGGGTCTAATAATTAACTCATAATTGACATAGAAGATGATTGTAAAACGTGTACTGGACCAATATCTATTGGACCCCAAAAAACGTGAGATATAGTGTGAAGAGTGTGAACAACACCGAAGTGTTGCTGGTGCTGTGAAATGAATAAGTGTGTGAATGATCTGTGAATATTCTACTAGAAATCGGTGATAGATCTGTGTATGTATGCTACATGGTGTGTTGAAAAAATAAAACGATTTCAAAACAAAGGATATATACATATATGGACACTAAATAAAGAGTGATAAGTGAAGAAATGTGTAAAAATATAAATATAAAAATTGTGGAAGTAAAAATATATATATAGAAAGTATTATGAAAAATGATGACAAAATATGGAGAGATGTTGTGTAGGGTGTTCAGATGTGTTATAAATAAATGGCTATGAATAGACTAAACTTATGAAACCAAGTGTCAGGCCATAAATGGCCCTATGTATACCATATAATAAATGTTCATGTATATTACAAGACAATATATGATGTAGATGTCCTTAAGCCAAGGTCCTTAAAGAGAGGTTCTTGGATAAGGGCTATGCTGTTGATGAGTTGGATAAAACTATTGGGGAGGTAGGTGAAATGGACAGAACTCTCATGATCCGTGAGAGGATCAACCTACCACAAGCAACGCAGAAGGATTGTAGATTCTCCTTTACTACCTTTTCCCATCAGCGTTATGATATTAAGAATATTATAAGGAAATACTGGGGCTTATTGCAAAATAAGCTGATCGGACCCCATCTTCCTGAATGCCCTCAAGTCATTTTTAGAGGGGTACCCCCTTTGAGGCTCCAAGTTGCCCCTAACGTTTTAGATCCACCCCATAGGGTCTCTTTTTTCCAACGACTGAAAGGCTTTTTTCCTTGTCGCAAATGTAATGTTTGCCAACTCAACAAACTTAAAGATAAGAGGATCAATCGGTTTAGTTCCACGGTCACAGGGAGAGTATATGAAGTGAAAACCTTTATCACGTGTACTTCCCGTAATGTTGTCTATATGTTCACCTGCCCTTGCGGCCTACAGTATGTGGGCCGTACTGTTAGGGCCATGAATGTGAGGTTGGGTGAGCATGTAGCCAACATTAAAAAGGGCTTTCCGAAACATTCAGTCTCGAAGCATTATCTTGAACATCATGATAAAAATCCTCAATAGTGGCCATTGATAGGTTCACTCCACACTGGAGGGGCAGCTTCGTTAGGAGAGAGATCTCAAGATTGGAAACCCGTTGGATTTATGATTTAAAAGGTATGTACCCCATGGAATGAATGTGGACTGGGAGATCAACTGTTTTATTAATAATGGATAGGTATGTGCCCCAGCCTCTTTCATTCCTGTGGGGTTAACTATTAATATTATTTTTATTTTTTATATTTTATTTTTTGTTTACCACCTCTATCATCATTATTTCAATTTTTTGTTGTATAGGGTCTGTCCTCTTCGTTAAATAATATCTGGGCTATATCCTCCACTTTAGGGACATGTCTTGTCCCTATATTAACTCGGATGAAAGATAAATTAACAAAAAGCGTTTCTTTGCAATGCATTTTTAGCCCACTAGAGGGGATTAGTGAGAAACGTTTTCTTAATTGTTGTTTAATACTTCGATATTCATTTATATAGATTGTACATTAATTTTATTCTTTTTTGATTTTTGTTTCCTTTTTTTGCGTTATGTGTCGACCTATACAGGGAGAGCGTGATAAATGGTACTGTTAACACATACCAAATGGATGATGTGATTGGGCTTTGCAGGCCTGTGTACTATTAAGTGTTTTAAATGCAGCCTGTTTGTGTCTTCAGTTCCGCTTCCGGTTAGTGGAGTGCATCGGCGGTGATGCGATGCGTTCCAAGACCGATTTCCGGTCTATAACCTTCAGCGTGTGTAATACTCAGCCCATTCGCATCTTAACTTCCGCTTCCGGTCGGTGGAGCGCATCGGCGGTGATGTGATGCACTCCAAGACTGGTTTCCTGTTCGTGATTTATATTATGTGAATGGATTAACTTGCTGTGATATTTTTATTTCCTGTGTGTGGAGCGCACTGGCGGTTTGGGACTATATAACTAAAAAGTGCTGGAGGACTGGTCACACCTGAAGAAATCCTGTTGGATGAAACCGGTCAGGTGACATTCTCCTTCCCAGCACAAGACATATGCTATGGTTTTTACTACTTGCCTGTATCCTGCTTATGTTTGTAAGTAGATTTTTAATAAATATACTTTTTATCCCGGCGGGCTTTACTATTTTTATTCCTTTCCTGTTTTCTCACCCCATGATGTTTTGAGAGCTTGATGGAAGAGATATTATTGGCAGCTATTGCTTATGAAGTCTATGCCTGCACACATACTATGGAGAGTGTTCCCATATAAGAGTCAGTGGATGATTTGGCTGGTCTGATGTTCCTGGAAGACTTTTTGGTGTTACACCCATATGCTGTTGTTTCAGAGCCAGTTCACACTGGAGCGGCGCGACTTGCAGGGAGAAGCAAGTAGCCCCGCTCGAGGCGACCTCAGCGTGGCTTGCAAGGAGACTTCTATCCATAGAAGTCAATGCGAGTCGTGCTGAGGTCGCCCCGAAAAATAGTGCAGGAACCTTTTTCTAAGTCGGAGCAACCTGAGTCGCTCCTATTAGAACGGTTCCATTGTACTGCATGGGTACGACTTGTCAGGTGACTCAAGTCGCCTGACAAGTCACCTGAGTGTGAACCGGCTCTCATCTATCTCTGGTAAGCAGACTTGCAATAGCACGGTGGTGTGGTGTGAGCCTTCATCCCTTATGCACACAAGACTGGTTTGGGGATTTCCTCCTTTTCACTGATCTACATTTGATCTGCATATAGACTTTTTTAGGGACTATTAAGCGCTGCAATTTATATGCTATGTCTTATTTGTTTGGTCAAGCAATTTTTGTCAGCGGCTGTTTTATACCTTAAGCGCGGATTTTGCACACAATCTTTTTGCACATATGATGTAGATGTGATATTATTATTAGTCACATAACATATAGATAAATATACCGTACGATAAAAAGTTCAATTATCATAAGTAAAACATAAAAGCCATGGAAAATATGAGTGCCTACATGAAACCAATTTGGAAAAGGCTAAAAGATCTTTCCAATCAATAATATACAAAAAGTAATTTATAACGTTGATTGACATTTCTCTATTGTTACAAGACATGAAGTATAAGAACCATAAGACTGCATTTACATCTCAGGCCCGTGTATACCTGCACCTACAAACTATAAATGAATATATACCTGGGTTTACATGTGCTAGTATGCACTCTGAAAGCATGGTAGGTGACAAGCTTAAACCAATAATAATAACCAATAATGACTGCAATCCATGATACATTCATGTCTCTGTATAGGAACAAAGTCTAATAAAAGCTATCTTGTGGGTAAATGGCCCGTGTAATCAATGATCAACAGAAACCCTATATAATTGACAACTGCAATACTATCGTATTAAACATAAAAACTGTCTCAATCGCTACATTGGTTGACATTTCTCTATTGTTGCAGCAAGATATACGAACTGCATATCCGTCTCAGGCTATTATATACCTACACCTGGGTTTACATATACTAGTGTGCATTTTGAAAGCATGATGGACAACAAGCATAAACTAATAATAATTTCAACCCATGATCCATTCATATGTTTGTGCAATGGTAAGGCCTGATGGAGGCAATCCTCTAAAAATGACGATCAACAGAGACCCTATGTAATTGGCAACTGCGATACTATCGTATTAGACATAGAAATGCGTGAGATCCCACTCATAATTCATCCCGAAGGGGATCCTAGTCCCCAAAGAGAAAATCCAGAACACTTTGTGCTTGCAAAGTGTCCTGAACTTATCTCCACCTCTACTTGGTGGGAAAACTTTTTCAATTGCCTGTATTTGTAAGGAGCTTATTTTCCCATTATGAAACTGATTGAAATGTCGCGCTACGTTGGTGTTCTCTTTTCTATATATATTGCCGAGATGATTGTTGAGACGATCCCTCGGCCTCCTATTAGTGCGACCCACATATTGTAGGTTGCAAGCCGTGCACGTAATAAGGTAAATAACATACTTAGTATTACAATTAATAAAGTTAGTTATTTTAAACGTTCTGTCATTAGTAGTGGAACAGAATGTGTCCCCTTTTTTTAGATGTAGACAGCACGGACAACCTGTGGCACCGCATTTGTAGTTGCCAACAAAGTCTAACCAAGTTCTATTGGGTATTCTGGATCTAAACTCCCTGGGAGATAAAACATTGCCTAGGCTCGTCGCACGGCGGGCCACTATTTTAAATCCTCTGGACAATATTTCTGCATATGTCTCATCTTCATATAGGATGGGTATGTGACGTTGGAGTATGTTTCTAATTTTCTTGAAATCCTCACTATATGGTGTGGAAAACACTAAAGTATTAGTAGATGCCTTTTTAGGAGGTTTGTCACTCAAAAGTGAAGCTCTGTTGGTAGAAGCTGCAATATTCACAGATCTATTTAAAGTCCTCTCATCATATCCCCTACTGATGAATCTGTCTTTCATTTCTCTTTGTTCCCTTCGGAAATCAATTTCTCTGCTACAGATTCTGCGTAATCTGAGGAATTGACCAACCAGTATCTCTCGTATCACGTGTCGGGGATGTTATGAATCGGCACAAAGTAAAGAGTTACCTGAATAAGGTTTTCTGTATATTGTAGGTACAATATGGCCATCTTTATGTGACAAAAGCACACCCAAAAATTCTACTGACCCGCTGTTCATGTGTCCAGTGAAGCGCAGGTTGAGATGATTAGTATTGAGATATTCTAAATTGCGAACACTATATGAAAACACTGTGTCAACATGGCACTGATGTAGACTTTATGACTGCTTGCATTCTTTACATCCTTCTGTCTCCTGAATGGAATTTTGGTAGTTCTTTAGCTCTTCAGTTGCAGTTTTGTTCTGCGAGCCTTGCTGGGTATTGTAAGTAAAACAAATCCGAGCAAAGAAGTTTGCTCAACATAAAAAGCAAACTCTTTTCATTCAACATGGTATTATGGAGCACTAAGAATGAATCTCATATTCTTCTCCATCTTACCTGTTCCATGCTATGCCACCAATTAATTGAAATAGCCATAAAGAAAGGGGTGATATCTTTTCTCTGGGATATCTATCAGGGGTCGGCACAGTGGTGTAGTGGTTAGCACTTTCACCTAGCAGCAAAAAGAGTTGCTGGTTCAAATCCCAACCACGACACTACCTGCCTGGAGTTTGCATCTTCTCCCTGTGCCTGCGTGCGTTTCCTCAGGTACTCCGGTTTCCTCCCACACTCCAAAGACATGTTGGTAGGTTGATTAGATTCTGTCTAAATTGGCCCTAGTATATGTATGTATGAATGTGAGTTAGGGACCTTAGATTGTAAGCTCCTTGAGGGTAGAGACTGATGTAAATGTACAATGTATATGTAAAGCGCTGTGTAAATTGACGGCGCTATATAAGTACCTAAAATAAATAAATAAAATTGGTCTAAATGAATCTCCTATAAAGTCTAATAGTAACAGAAGAGCTGGATCCTATGGAATTTGCACATTCCTGTTCAGCAGAAACATAGGGGATGATTTACTAAAACTGGAGAGTGCAAAATCTGGTGCAGTTCTGCCCAGAGAAACCAGCTTCCAGGGTTTTTTTTTGCCAAAGCTTATGTGTACAAATGTAAGTGTGATGCTGATTGGCTACTAGAGTTGATCAAACCTCTGGAAGTTCGGGTTCTGCTGGTTCGGCCGAACTTCGGGACAAAGTCCGGGTTCGGGTCCGTACTTGACCCGAACCCAGAACCCCATTGAAATCAATGGGGACCCGAACTTTTAGGCACAAAAATGGCTGTAACAAAGTCCTGGAAAGTCCTATAGGTCTGCAAATGGAAGGAAAATGGGGGTAAGGGTCGGACAAGTGCCCTACAAATCACATAAAAAAATCAAAAATGGAGGTGGATGTGGAGTTGGAGGTTTAGGAGGCGGTGAAAGTGGCGGTGGTGCAGGAGGAGGAGGTAGCCAACACTGTTTTTTTTCTTTTTGGAATTGTTTCGTTTTTTTAAAACCAGCAATATAGATGCACTTTTTAATTTTGTGCAAGAAACAATAATCTGTCCCTTTAAGCAACAGTAGGAACCTCTCCCTATAGAACTAGGAGATTATTTTAGATTCTACAATCATCTCCAAGTTGTACAGGGAAAGCCTCCACCTGTTGCTTTAAGGGAAAGATTATTGTTCTAAAATCATCTTCAAAGTGTGTGGGAAAAGCCTATTGCAGGGGCATAGAGCCATATTACTGTTCTAAAATCATCTTCAAAGTGTGTGGGAAAACCCTATTTCAACCGCATGAAGCCATATTAGTGTTCTAAAATTATCTTCACAGTGTGTAGGAAAACCCTGTTTTAGCCGCATGAAGCCATATTAGTGTTCTAAAATCATCTTCACAGTGTGTGGGAAAACCCTGTTTCAGCCGCATGAAGCCATATTAGTGTTCTAAAATCATCTTCAAAGTGTGTGGGAAAACCCTGTTTCAGCCGCATGAAGCCATATTAGTGATCTAAAATCATCTTCACAGTGTGTGGGAAAACCCTGTTTCAGCCGCATGAAGCCATATTAGTGTTCTAAAATCATCTTCACAGTGTGTGAGAAAACCCTGTTTGTCACGAACCTGGTGGTGGAGTCTATCTTGTGCAGGGAACAACCGCTCTTGCGCACCCGATTCAAGGACCCCTGGTAGAGTGGACAGAGGTCCAAGAGTGCGGGGTGGCACGAGGGCTGGATGGTCACTGATGATGTTGTGATGCTCCAGAAGGACGTGCAGGTAGAAGGGTGGTTGTGCAGGCTGGGTCGGCAACAGGCAGGCAGAATGGTACAAAAGGATCAGGCAAACGGGTAGTCAAGTTCAAGCAAAGTTCGTTAACGGGCGGGCAGCAGAAGTACAAGGGAGAAGACAATCAGATGGTCGTGGATAGCCGGGGTCGGTGCAGGCAGTGGAACAGCAGGTCAGGACAAGCCGGGTCAACAGGAAGCAGAAGAAACACAGGAACAGGTAGCTGGGGCTCACAGGTCACAGACGCTGTAGAACGAGCAGCACTTGTTGCTGGGATCACAGGGCTTAAATGGCACCGTTTGGCGCTGTTTTCGGGGCGTGCACAGACGTGCGCACCACCGCGGAAATAGCCATAATCCACTGGTTAGAAAGTTCCTTCTCTAACACTGTTTCAGCCGCATGAAGCCATATTCGTGTTCTAAAATCATCTTCACAGTGTGTGGGAAAACCCTGTTTCAGCCGCATGGAGCCATATTAGTGTTCTAAAATCATCTTCACAGTGTGTGGGAAAACCCTGTTTCAGCCGCATGGAGCCATATTAGTGTTCTAAAATTATCTTCACTGAAGATGATTTTAGACCACTAATATGGCTCCATGTGGCTGAAACAGGGTTTTCCCACACACTGTGAAGATGATTTTAGAACACTAATATGGCTCCATGCGGCTGAAACAGGCTTTTCCCACACACTGTGAAGATGATTTTAGAACACTAATATGGCTCCATGCGGCTGAAACATGCTTTTCCCACACACTGTGAAGATGATTTTAGAACACTAATATGGCTCCATGCGGCTGAAACAGGGTTTTCCCACACATTGTGAAGATGATTTTAGCACATTAATATGGCTTCATGCCGCTGAAACAGGGTTTTCCCACACACTTTGAAGATGATTTTAGAACACTAATATCTCTTCATGCAGCTGAAACAGGGTTTTCCCACACACTTTGAGGATGATTTTAGAACACTAATCTTTCCCTTAAAGCAACAGCTGGAACCTTTCCCTGTACAACTTGATGATGATTTTAGAACACTAATCTTTCCCTTAAAGCAACAGCTGGAACCTCTCCCTGTACAACTTGATGATGATTTTAGAACACTAATCTTTCCCTTAAAGCAACAGACTCTACCTAGTCCAGTCAGATCGTTCTGTGCAGCAGGATTAGGTGTGCAATCTGTCCCTCAAAGCACCAGTACTAGTATCTCTCCCTAGTCCATAATCAGTTCGTTCTGTGCAGTAGGATGAGATGTTCTGCAATCTGTCCCTCACAGAGCCAGCAGCATCCTCTCCCTAAACTATCCTGAGAGCATATGACATGCAGCATGGTGACTCCAGCCCCATATAGAGGCTGGGTCACATGGTGCCCTGGCCAATCACAGCCATGCCATTAGTAGGCATGGCTGTGATGGCTTCCAGGAAAAACCAGTGAAACACTTGTTGATTGGCTGCCCTTGGCAGCTTTTCAACACGTGTAATAAAATACCAGAATCCCGGACCCGAACCCGGACTTTTTTTTTTTTTTTTTAAAAGTCCGGGTTCAGGTCCAGGTCCCGGACACCCAAAAGTTCGGTACGGACCCAAACTTTACAGTTCGGGTTCGCTCCACTCTATTGGCTACCATGCACAGTTGAACTAGGTTTTGCACTCTCCAGTTTTAGTAAATCAACCCCATAGTGACTGCAATGTTAACTGTTGATTGAAGTAATTCATTTTAGCTAGGTCTAGAAACCCCAGAGTGAATGTTTTGCTCCCCTAATTTGAAAACTAGATGTGGTTAGTCAATGAACAGGTGGCCAGCATGACCTAGCATGGGTTAAGGAAGGAATAGAATGCTTTTTGGTTTTGTTTTTTCTTCCTGCATTTATGTACACATTTAATTGAAGCCAGAATTTTTTTTAATTTATATTATATTTTTTAATTGCATTTGGCTGAACAGGTAAAGTGTCTTTCCAAGCTCATGTTTTAAATTTAAATTGTATGCGGAAATTAAACAAATCACCAGATGTTCAGATTATTTTAAGGTGCAAATCAAATCTTCTCCAGTAATTTTAAAGAGCAAAAGTGAACCCCCACACCCATAAATCTACATGAAGTCTAGTTTAGAGGATCAGATGCAGGACCAATTCGGAGTGCAACATTTTATACCATTGCTAGCAAGTGAAATCTATTAAAAAAGTCATAAAAAACAGTTACCAGTGTACATTTAGATGTGTCACTTGTACGGCAAGCACCGGGCAAAATACTGCTGTGTTCATTTTCAGGAATCATTATTAATGTTCATGTAATTGATTAATTTAAGCTTAACTTCTAGCACAAGAACTTTAATGTAAATATATCGCTTAATAGCCACAAAGGATTTAAATCCACTTTGTGTGCACCAAATGCCTTTGCTACCCAATTATTACCTTATAAATGTAGCAGTTATCATCACTTGCACAGAATTGCTGTGGGAGGGACCCAGCAGGCACATTCACTACAGACCCCCTTTAGAAAACTACAGGAGGGGGCAGATACAAGACCAGTCACCCTGTGCAAGGAAATAGAGTAGCAGTGACCCGTCTTTATTATTAGAAGCTCTTGAACAAAGGCAAGGTTTCACACTGAACATCCACAGATCTGGGGAAAAAAATACACAAAGCTCACAAAGATACACATAAGAATATAGATGGGTCTTATATTTAAACAATACCCATGAACACATTTTAGTTACTTTTTTTATTTTTATGATGAGCAGAACTAAATGTTTTTCTCTTGGGGTACGGAACCAGAGCGGGTAAACTACGTACATAATACAATAACACACCAACAAACATGTTAAAAATTAGTTGTATGCGTGCAATAATAGGTACCAACATCCCTATTTATTACATAAACCGCACACAATAGAACATGGTGGGATTTTTGATGTACAACATAAGCCATAACAACATTCAACTGTTAAAATATTATGTAAAACTCATGACTATTGTACTGTGATGCGATTTTTTTTCACGATGAGCTGGTATATTTGAAGCATCCTATTGTCTGCTAAAACATATGGCATTTACGTAAAAGAAAGATGAAGTTTGGGTTTCTATACCCTTGCTCTTAAAAAAGTGCAAATGTACACACAAGTGAAACCAACTAAAAACATATACTGGATTTCACCTATCACCACCCCTGGGCTTGTTGTTCTTTGGGTGTACCTCCACTTTCTATATGGTAGATACTAAAAAGGGAACTCCAGTTATTTGGATCTGTTTACAAAATACAGTAGAAAAACTTGGAAGAGAAAGTTGGAAGTGCAGATGTCTAAATACTCAGGATAGCACAAAATCCCTTCAAAAGCCAGCCATAGATGGTTCGAATCTTGGCCGGTTTAGCAGGAACCGGCCAAGATGCGAACCATGTATGGGCAGGCTGAATGTACCCAAGTAGATCAATCAACTTGGGTAAAACCAGCCTACTAGATTTTACATGCCAACAGCTGTTATAGCCACTAGCAATAATGGATCTGTGAGAGGGATTCCCTTGTCAACACTGTCTGTGTTGATGGGTGAATATAGCAAATTTCTTTCCTGCAACCCATGGTTGCAGAGAAGAAAACTCGCTCCATCTATGGCTGGCATTAGGCTAGGTTCACACTATGTTGGCTTCCCTGCAGCCATGTTTGTGTGGGCTCAGCAGCCTATTCATTTAAATGGGCTGATTTTCCAAAATTGCAACCACAGGGAAACCGCATAGTGCTATGCGGTTCCTAGCACAGGGAAAACACACTGTGGTTTCCAGTGAGTGGGGGTGCCATTAAGAATCAATGGCATCACTGTATGTCTGCTAACAGCAGCATGTTTTTTCTGTGGGTGTGAGAAAGTATGCGATTTACACACAGTTTCGAAACTGCAGAAGTGTGAATATAGCCTAAAGTCGGCCCTGCATGGATCAAAATTTGGTTGGTTCAGCAGGGACCAGCCAAATTTTCATCCATGTAGGGGACCCATGGTTGTACACAAGTCGATCTATCAATCAACTTGTGTACAAGCATCCTGTCTTTTTTTCCAAAGATTTACTGCCACCAGTTATAGCCAGCAACACTAATCATTGAGTTCTGCTTGCTGGGAAGACTCCCTGCAGGCAGAATACAATAACGCTGCGGGAGGGATTTCCACTCATGGTGGAAGAAAAGAATATTGCATAATCTATGGCCTGCCTTAGTGGCAATATTTTTAAAATTAGCAATATGTAGTGTCTTAAAGAGGAAGTAAACTCAGATTGCGTTTACTTCCTCAATATAACCCTGTAAAGTAGAAGCATAATGGGCTACTATGCAACGCATAGTAGCCCATTATGTGCCACTTACCTGCAAACGAAGTCTGCGGCATCCAGCGATGTCCCCGCTCCAGGCCGTGTCCATCTTCTGCCCCTCTTCCTTCTGGGGCCGCGACTTAGGCGCTGTAACTGGCCGGAGTCGCGTGACGTCACTCCTGCGCATGCGCGCGGGAGCCGCCAGTCATGGCACAGGGTCAGTGGAGAAATGGCATGGAGGCCGTTTCTTCACTGCGCATGTGCCGACATGACGCCGGCACATGCAAAATACTGCATATCTCCTGAACCGTGCAGGTTTGAGAGATCTGCAGGGTACCTACAGGTAAGCCTTATTCTAGGCTTGCCTGTAGGTTAAAGTGGTTGTCACAGGTTGACAACCACTTTAATAATTTCTTTGGAAAACCCTGTGATGTCCTTTATATATAGGATATTTATATATTACAACTTAGCAGCCCTTAGATGTGGCTGCGGCATACATTTTCTTTTTGAAGGCTTTTTATTCTTTATTTTCATATATGATCCTGTTAGTAGCACACTTCCTGTCCTAGGGTGACAATGCTTATTCACTGTATTGAATCACCCGTACGGCTCTCCTGATTTGGAGTACAAATACCTCCCTCTCTCCTATTCTCTATGATATAGAGAGGAGTACTTTTGTAAGTTCACAGAAGATAGCTGGGAAAGCTGACAAAATTGTTTAGGATGTCAGATCAGTCCACAGGACATTATAAGGATACAGGATTTTAACAGTCAGTTTTTTTTCTGTATATGCAGAAAATGTAATTCACCTGAAAAGTTGCTATTGCACAGTTTTGAATATCAAGGCAATACAGGATTTACAAGAAATAAATCAAACAGCTTCTTACTGCTTTTGCCATTATTCTTAGATTTTTTTCTTTTCTGTGTTGTCTTTAACTTTGCTTAAATTACCTGGACTTCAAAGGCTAGTAATTATTTCTATCAAAATGCAACAAGACGACTGTTTAAGAAATAATGGGGTAGGCAAAATTCTTCTTGTACTTGAAGACTCATTTACAATAAAATGAATATTAATAAAGACATGGGACACTTCAGGTAAGTAGGAAAAAATACACTCAAAAGACACTTCATGAGAATCAGTGTCTAGCCACCAAAATGTAGTTAAAAACAGATATCAGAGAAAAACAAACTCGCCAATGACAATTTTGGAAAATCAGAACATACTACAGATACATAGCTTTGTCAAAGAAATCTGTCTCCATACAAACATACGTTTGAGGATGCTAGGTGGCAACTACTGTCCTATATGACTGCTTTGTCATGAATCATCATGAGTGACTGACAGGGTTGGACTTCCCCTAGGTCAGTTGTCTTGCCATTTCCCTCCTACCAGAGTCATCTGGCTAGTCTTTATATAAGAACTAATGAAATCAGAAATCATAGCCTACTGAGGTTGAAGGCGAAGAGAATGAACAACAGTGTCTACACTATGTGCCAAGATACCTGGAGCCAAAAAATAAGAAGTTTAGGGCAAACAGTCAACCTTCTCTACTAATCGTTCTGCTCTTGTTGCATAGAACCAAAGTGATTATAAGTACAGGCAGTCCCCAGTTACAAACATCTAATTTACAATCGACTCCTACTTACAAGCGGAGGTAGACAACAGGAAGTGAGAGGAACTCTCCCCCTAGGAAGGGAAATTCACTCCTGTAAGAGTTATTATAGGAAAAAAAAGGTCTCCACTGATGCTTTATCACCAATACTTGCTTCCACAACAACTCAAAAATTTCAAAATCCAATTGTCATAGGGACAGAAAGTGAGGTGGAATCCTCTGAACAGGGGTACATACAGCAAAACAAACATTACATGGGTGTTACCTTCCCTATGCTATAAAAAAAAATTAAAAATTATTCTTTTGGCTGGAGCTACACTTAAAAAATGTTCCTGCTCCGACTTACAACCAAATTCAACTTAAGAACAAACATTCCCTATCTTGTTTGTAACCCGGGGACTGCCTGTATATAGAACACTAAGATGCCAACAAACATTTTAAAAATGAATTGTATGGGTGTAATAATACCTATCACATAGGTACCAACATCCCTATTTATTACATAACCTACACGCAATATAACATAGTGGGACTGTTGAAGTACCGACATAAATCATAACAAAATTTACCTGTTAAAATATTTAAAACGTATGAAAATTTTATTCTGATGATATTCATACAGAAATATAAAATCTATGAACACATGCTAGCTCCATGTCTCCCCTATCCAATTTTTTTATGTGTAACATTAACATTGTCTGTATTAGTTCCTATGGGTGAAAATGGGGAAACTATATTCTCTGCACATTTCTCAGATCCATAGTCTGCTGCCTTAGGAAAACAAAACAGTCTACAGTCTTCTTCCCTGATCTTTTTTCCACCTCAATTCTGTGGTCCAGTTAGTGTGCATATGGCTAACCTTCCACACGCACTTTTTACATTTATTGGAACATACAAATGGATTTTGTATGCAGATGGATGCAACTTCTATAGATATATTTTTTACAGATATGTTTTATAGGTAAATGTAGGTTTTATTTCATTTTTATGCATATTGTCCATATATATTTTATAGAAACAGTTTTTTTTAAATGAAACTATTTACTAATGATGTTATATTGAATTGGTCCACTGGCCATTGTATTGAAATGGCCGAGGATACTGTGCTGTTATATTGAAGCTGTATCCTACTGTGCAGCAATAGGCCAGTAGAAGGAGCTGTGAGCTCTGAGCACCTATCCTGTGACAGTACAGCCCCGACTCCAACTCCTACCGGTGACGTAATTTCCCCCTGTGTGGTCCATGCTGGTCAGTGTGAGACTTCCTGCTGCAACAGGGCATCCATGTCTTCAACCATCCACTGCCAGTGACCCGGATCCAACTGGCGGAGCCTGCAGGACGGCATGAATTTCAGGGTGAGTACCCCATACTCGAGCAACTTTTATTGATACTTCTTGTAAGTGGTTTTAATCATGTGTGATTAAAACCAATACTTTAATACTACACTCAGTTGTCGTCCCCCCCCCCCCCCCATTCTTCAAGTTATTTCAGAGCTGGATACACTTTAAGACCGAGCCTCTTTTTGGAGTTCGGTGTTTACAAGTTAAAACCATTTTTTTTTTTTTGTTGTAAAATTACATCGAATCCCCAAACATTATATATATATTTTTCTAACACCCTAGAGAATAAAATGGCGGTCGTTGCAAAACTTTGTCACACTGTATTTGTGAGAATTTTTTTTTTTAAAAATTCATTTTTTTGAGTTAAGTTAGGCCAATTTTTTCCATATTATGAAAGATAATGTTACACTGAGTAAAAGGATGCCCAACATGTCATGATTCAAAATTGCATCCGCTCACGGAGTGGTGACAAACTTTGCAACTTAAAAATCTCCATTGAAGACGTTTAAAAAATTCTCCAGGTTAGCTGTTTTGAGTAGAGGAAAAACAATAGGCGGCACTCCAAACCTAATGCTGGTGCTGTATTTATTGACCATAATCAGCCATACAGGCTACAAAGAAGGTAGACGCGTTTCACTCAAGACATGAGCTTAGTCATTACAGCAGTTTTGAGTGACAGAGGAGATCTAGTGCTAAAATGATTGCTCTCACTCTAATGATCGCTGCGATACTTCACATGTGTGGTTTGAACACCGTATTCATATGTGAGAGGGACTTACGTATGCGTTCACTCCTGCGCGCGAGCTCACGGGGATGTGGCACTTTCAATTTTTTTTTTTTAATTATTTATTTTACTTTTTACTTTTTATTTTTACACGGTTTAAAAAAAAAAAGATCACTTTTATTCCTATTACAACAAATGTAAATATTCCTTGTAATAAAAAAAACATAAAAAAAAACACAAGAGGGGGCGCACCGACCTAGTGCAATACCATAAGACCATTTATTAAATTGTAAAAAAAGAAAACGCGTTTCCAGGGCGAACCCTCTTCCTCAGGCTCTGAGGAAAAGGGTTCGCCCTGGAAACGTGTTAGCCTGATTACGCGGACGTTGTCTAATCCCCGTGTTGAGGTGGAGATTGGTGCCTTTGAGGAATCACATCATCATTTGTCACGATGCCTTTTATATTGCTCCGTTTGTGAGTATGTTTTTTATATTTTGTACAATTTAATAAATGGTCTTACGGTATTGCACTAGGTCGGTGCGCCCCCTCTTGTGTGTTTTTTATAGTTTCTTATGGATGCCCATGGTCCTGAGGAGGGCAGCAAGACCACCAGGTGCTAAGTGTGTACCACATCTACTAAGAACTTTTGTTGTGCTCTCTTCGTTTCTTTGGCTGTTGTATCCGAGCGCGGGAGTATAAAAATAAAACATGCCAGGACCTCTTAAATATGAGATCTGGGGTCAAAAAGACCTCACATCTCAAATTTACACTATAATGTAAAAAAAAATAAAAAATAATGATAATAAATTTGAAAAAAATGACAGTGCAAAAAAAAAAAATGGGCCCTTTAAGAGCATTGGGCGGAAGTGACTTGTGACGTCTCTTCCGCCCTGCCATGTTATGGAGCCGAGTGAGTGGCTTCAGCCGCTCACTCGGCTCACAGACACTGGGGGGAGAGGAACCGATCATCTCCGCCACTGCCGGTGGGTCCAGTAAGCGGCCGAGATGACCGGAAACTGGCGGGAGGGGGGGCACCTCTCCCGCCGCTGATAAAAGTGATCACGCAGCGAATCCAGCGCTAAGACCACTTTTATCTTGTGCAGAATCACCTGCTGAAAAAAAAAAAGATATGGGGTTATGGTAGCTATCTGCTACCATAGCAACGGTATTCCACTTCAAACGGCCGCCGTATGGCGGTGGGCGATCTTGAAGTAGTTATACTTATATATAACTTTTGTTGTTTGATTTGCTTTAGATTTACCTTCAATTATGTAGTGCAAGGGCCGGTCTGATTGCATACAAATTGAAAGTGTTTAGGTTTGACCTCATATTACCTGGTTTTGGTAAATCTAAAGGAACAAATCTAAAGAAAATTGCATAGTGTGCATCCAGCTTTAGGATGGCTGCCACTGCTACTTAATTTACATTCCAATTGACATTTTAACTCATGGACTTATGGACTGAGATTATTTCCGCCCTCCTTTTTTTCTTTTTCCCAACAACCGCTTAGAGACTTTCTTTGATTGGGACATACACCCTCTGTGCGCCAGAACTATTGCCGTTAATAATGAATAGACGTGTCATGGAGTTATGTGGTTTCATGCTGGAAATATTTCAAAGTGTAGTGGTCTAAATGACTAGGTGAGGTTGACAGTGTCTACTACCCTAGAGAATAGACAGGAGCTAAGAGTGTGTTTTGTGTGTTAAAATGGGATATCTTGATTAGAGAGCTGGAGAGGCCATGGGAGAAAGACTAACTCCAGATCTTAGGAGCCTGGTGAGAAGTAGGCTTCCCTTAACTAGCGGTGTTAGACCCCACAGCAATGTGGGGCTGTGTGCGTTGGTGGGAGGAGAACCCAGCCCTCTAAACCACATAATTGGACCTTTGCAAAACTTGTCAAGTGCTGGAGCTTGGGGTTTAGCATGAGGGAGCACCATAATTAAAATAAGTGACTAGGAGTACACAACTTGCTATATTTAAGTATCAAATGCATATTTACCTGTCACTCCTTGAGAAATGTTAAGGTTTGTGTTTCTGTGATCATATTGGAATAAAAAAGGTACTATATACTGTTCATTAAATGTCCTACTGCTTCAGGATCAATTGTTTATTAAAGGGATTTTCAGCTACAATATTAAATGGTTGATCATGCTTCAAGCAAAGAAAGGGACAGTGCAATGATAATTCAATTAAGACTTTCAATTTAGGAGACAATCACAAAACAAACATCTTCATGAAATATTAAAGTTGTGCTTGCAGTTTGTTTGTATTTAATTACAGTGTCTGAAGTATTGCCGCAGTGGAGCTGTGAAAGGAACTAAATAATGGTGCAATGGTTCATAACTGAATCTCAAATTTGAAAGATTATTTTACATTGTCAATGCAGACAAAACAAGGCAGCTAATGTGTTTTTATGGTTTCCTTTCTGTATTCCACTCAGCCATGTTGGTGAAACCTTTTCAACAATGCTACCAGATTTCATTTGCGTCTTACTATGCTACCAGTTTAAAATAAAACCTGTACTTTTTCATCACTGGTTTAGGCAACAGGTTAATTTTACAGGAAGTTGGTATTACTGGTCATCCCTCTGGTTCCCGGCAACTACAATATGCCACCTGATCACTAAAGATATATCCGCTACATCTGTTTATGGGGGGGGGGAAATGACACTTCCTATGCCTCCTCTCAGTGCCTGGGAGGCTACATAGACCTGACCCCACATGGGATTACATTGTGATAAAGAAAATCACATGTTTTTCCTAGGCTAAATAAGTTAATTTATTATGTTTCTGCCTAGCCCAGTGCAGTTTGTAAATAATAGAGGACACCAGTGTGGGACTCCTGTTGCAGTCCTCTGGTGTTCTTTAACCACATCTAATGTTATTGAATTGTAAAAAGCTGCTAATGTTACAGCAGCTACCAACCCAACCATGCCTTTTCCCCTGCTAAAGCAAATGAAGTAGTAAATGGTAAAATGGCTTATCCCTTGAAGACGTGCATGTGCACGAAACATGTTGAGGGGCCTTAAGTGCTGCGGTCATGCCACCGTATCCGAGTATCTAAGTCTGCCCGTGTTTACTTTGCTTTGGGGTACCACCCTATGGATTCTTTTTAAGAAAGCTGTTTTAATATGCAAACCTTTAAATAAATATACTACACTATATATCACCTCTCGGGCTCCGCAAGGTGGGCATTTTCTAATTAGGATCCCCCTTGACTGAACACAGTATATCTGTAGAATTGATTGAGTGATTGCTGGAAACTCCTCTTGATTGGAATGATGCCCAATACTGTTTATCAATAGCGTTCTGGTGAGTGCATACTGGTGAAGGAAGAGCACTGGAGACACTTTGTACTTTTTATTGCCGAACTGGGAAGTGTCACTACCAGAGGACTTTTCTCCAATTGCTATAGCAATTTTTAAACTTTGTGGACTCTTTGATTTATATGGGAGTTTTTCTATGGACACTATATAATTATGTTTATGGTGTTTATTAAGTCATATTAATATTTACTTTTTCACGGTCATCTAAGATATACTATATGATTGCTAAGGTTTCTTAGCGCTGCACTTGTTTGAGTTTTAGTAAACGTAATGGCAATCCCCTTGCACCTTCTTTTTTTTGTAAGAGGAAATGCCTATTTACCAGCTGCTGGCTGCAGAAGGCAGGACCCAGGGAGTAGTTTCCTGAGTTAGAGGAGCCAGAATGATGCCAGGAATGTGCAACAAAATTCAGAATACATGCTCAGGTGATGGCACATATCATGGTGAAGCAGTGAACAGCAAGCAGCACTCGTCTCATCACACAATTTGGTTTGATTCATCACAAACTTGAGTTCTGTGCTCTCATCCCAGCCAAGCCCATAACCAATATGTGTGTTTCTGTTTTTGGCTTCATTAACCACCCAAAACAGTGCTGTTTCTGCACTTCATATGGATGTTACTAAACTCCATAGAAGTCTGTTGGACAGGCAAGTGTTTGCACTTGCCCTAACTTGAACTGTGGAGGAATAGCATACATCCTAATTCCATCCCATACTTCTTTCTAATGAGGCTGTTTTTTGTGCATATATAGAAATAGGCATCGCATATTCTGACAGAAAGCTGTTACTTTTCCTCCAGACAGCATTCTACTGAAATAATTTTTTTTTAGATCTGATTTTGATGAATACATACAGTGAAGCAGTATACCAACTACAGCTACTGCCATCAGGTTAGCTGATAGTTCGATTTTTTTTAGATATAATATTTATTTGTGGACAAGGCATGATGGGAATGGACGATAGCCACATTAAGCAAAATGTGACAGCAATATCTGAAAGGGTGTTCTGAAAGCAATGGGGTTAATTTACTAAAGGGAAATAGACTGTTCACTTTGCATGGGAAATTTCCCCAGAGCTTAGTGAATGAGGGGAAGTTCTGTTGACTTAAATTGATTGTAAAGGCAGAAGGTATTTTTATCTTAATGCATTCTATGCATTAAGATAAAAAGCCTCCTGTGTGCAGCAGCTCCCCTCAGCCCTCCTAATACTTACCTGAGGTCCACCTAGATCCAGCAATTTTGCACGAGAGAATCGGCTGTCCGGGACTCTCCCTCCTCATTGGCCGAGACAGCAGCACAGCACCATTGGCTCCCACTGTTGTCAAAGTCAGTGAGCCAATAAGGAGAGAAAGGGGGCGCAGCTGGGCCATGGCTCCGTGTCTGATTGGACACACAGAGCTGTGGCTCGGCTCAGGTGCCCCCATAGAACCTGCTTGCTGTGGGGGCACTCAACAGGAGGGAGGGGCCAAGAGCACCGAAGAGGAACCCAAGAAGAGGAGGATCTTGGCTGCTCTGTGCAAAACCATGCACAGAGCAAGTAAATATAACATGTTTGTTATTTTTAACGAAAAAAAAACAAGACTTTAGCATCATTTTAAGTCCTCCAATCATGTGCAAGCAAAACATTTTTTTTTCCCTTGCTCACGATTTGGTATTCTTTTCAAAATGAAATTTCACCACATTCACGAAGATCTGGGAAACATTTCATGCAAAGTGAACAGCCCCTACAGTATGTATTCAAAATGTATTTATAAACTCTACAGTTCTTTCAGACAATTATGCTTTGTGTTTCATATGCCTAATCATGAGAAATCCAAACAGGGTTTAGTTGGTTACATAGAATCTATTCTCTATATTAGGTTAATTAGCGCAAAAGGGTAGTGATGAAATGTGAGAAGGGGGTAAGGTCAGTCTAATTAGCGTGTGGGATAAAAGTTCTTATCGCTCTCTTCAGCTGTATTGAAAATAACTATTTAGCGATGTCCAAGAGAGAAATGAGGAAAGGAAGTAGGACAGGAGGAGAGCGCTGAAAAAAAGAGAATAAAAGTAAACTGAAGGGAGTGGAGACAGGGGAAGAGGACCTGGTGTGTTGGTATACTTTGGTACCCGATGGCTCAGTATTTTGCTGAAGCATACTGGATTTAATTCTGCTTTATGATTTGTCAACTTTGGTACAAGCACAGCTCTATTGCCTAGCATTTGGAACACATAAAAGGACAACATTTTAACCAAATCTCCACAGTCATGGGGTGGGAGTTGCTTTAAAGCTACTGATTTGCAAATTAGGATAGTTTAAAAACATCTTTTTATGCAATTTGTTTAAAGTGGTAATAAACATTTAATCACAAAATCAAAATGATAATGATGAAGCAAATCACACCACATAAGTTATACCTCTATCTGCAGCTCTCTCTCCTCCAGAGGCCTCCAAAATACACAAATCAGATCAGATTTCTCAGCTTCCAGGAGGCAGGGGATGGTGATCACACACTGCACAGCTTGGATCTGGGTGTAATGAGTGGAGGGAAAGCCCCTTCTACATGGCCTCAATGGGAAACATGCACAAAATCATAGGCTGTCAACTACCATCTGTGTGCTGGGAAAGGGGAGGGGGGAATCACCATGGATTGTAGAATTAGAAGTGACATGCTCGAAAAACTATTTCATATAAAGCCCTGGCTAAGACTTACCAAAACTTCCTTAGTTTAACAAAATAATAAAAGTCACATATACAATGGTAATCTTAAAACACAGCACAGATTATCAAAAAAAAAATGTTTCTGTTTATTGGAAGATATAAGAAAAACACATATTGGCAAAAGTGTGACATTAAAAGAATCAATAGCCTTCATGTTTGGCGGAAGATATAACATACAGGTGTATACACACAAGATTGGATGTATTGAAGATGATGGAGTCAATATGAATTCTACTCCTATTATTCCCATCAGCGGAAAATATTGTGTGTTCCTCTGCTTCTTGGTGTGAATTGTATAGAAGTGCTATCGAGCACAGGATTTGCCACTTGGTACAACATACATCATATACTCAGTATCCTCTACAAAAATTTGGTTCCCTATTGGGGATAATGTCTGCCCAATGAGTTATTGGAGGTCCACAGGAAACCAAGCATTCAATGATTGTCAAAATGAATTTAATCCCTGTGCCAATCCCCCGCTCAGCTCAGAGATGGAGGATGGAGGCCGGCTGTTAACCCTGCAGGTTCTGCTGATGTAGTGTAAACACTGCACAGGCAGAGAGTGCGATGTGAGCTGTCTGTGAACTGCTCACATCCCCAACACAAAAGTCACACCTGGAGGGGATCTGCGGCACTTTTCTACATGGAAAACTGCTAAATTACCTCTGTTAATTAGTTGTAAATCCTGTGCCAGTTTCTATTTTATGCTGAAGTAAAAACTGACCCAGATGGCAAAGATGGACCTGAAACCTGTCTATCTCCTTAGTAAATGGGAAGCACGCTACTCCTTGCACTTTGTTCTAATGCCGCAGGAAGCTTAATTAAGTCACTGGACTGTGTACATGGTAACTAATTACTGTGCCACAAAAAAGAGTCTAACAGACAAATACGAGCTTCAGCACAATCATTTGTAAAAACGGAGACTGGTTTTGCTGCACAAATCCTAGAGTACAGTGGTCTGAATTATGCCATATACAGCCAAGCATAAAGAGTGCAGTGGTCGGGTGGATGTCATATACAGCATATTGTACAGAGTGCAGTGGCCAGGAGCATGTCATATACAATCCAACATGCAGAGCTCAGGAGTATGTCATATACAGCCCAGCATACAGCTTACAGTGGTCAAGAGTATGTCATAAATGCCAGCGTACAGAGCACAGTGATCAGAAGTATTTCATATACAGCCCAGCATACAGCTTACAATGGTCAAGAGTATGTCATAAATGCCAGCGTACAGAGTAGAGTGATCAGAAGTATGTCATATACAGCCCAGCATACAGGTTACAGTGGTCAAGAGTATGTCATAAATGCCAGCATACAGAGTACAGTGATCTGAAGTATGTCATATACAGCCCAGTATGCAAAGTGCAGTGGTCAGGTATATGTCATATACAGCCCAGCATTACAGAGTGTGGTTGTCAGGAATATGGCTCATACAGCTCAGCACATAGAGTGCAGTGGTTAGAAGCATGTCATATACAAGCCTATCGTGCAGTTCTTTCCTCCCTCCAGGCCCACTGGGGTTCTCTGTCATACATAGCACAGCTCATCTGGTGGATCTCTCTGGTTCTCTTCTTGTACAGCAGCGGATTCTCTTTTTTCTGGCTCCCAGGCACTATGTAGCTAGTATTTATGTTCAGTGGGTAGGGCTAAAAGTCTGGCCATCCATTCAGCAAATCAGATTCATCTTCTCCTCTTTCCTGGCCAAGCTGTCCATCCATGGCCTAGGGGAGGAATAAGATGCCACTAGAATGCCAGGGCTGTGTGGCTCCTGCGCTTAAACTGGCTACAAGTCTGCACTATGGAGGGACATTCTAGGAGGGGTTAGGACCACCATATCCCCCTCATCTGTGCCCCGATTCTATGCTAAACGTTTTTACAGTCTGACATAGTTAAATACATGTGATCTCTGGAGAGGAATATGCTCATCTAGATCACTCTGTGATAAACTAAATGTTTTGTATGCAATGTAAACTAGTTTTTTTCTTTTTTAATTTTTGTATAAAAAAAACACGAAGAAATATGAAACAGAGGAAAACTACAATATCACAGAGAACTGATAGTCTCTATGCACAACGCAAATTGTGAAGAGGTGACTAGTTCACCAAGCATGCAGTGTAAAAGTTTAGGGTTTGTGTATACAGGCATGACTGGCCTGCATAGGAGTTGCTTCAGACTCCTCTTGACTTGACATCCAGCCATCAAGGTATTTGGCATAACTCCTCTCAAGAGCCCTCAGCCCTGATGCAAGCAGTAGGCTGACTCTTAAGAGAAGTATCAATGCTATGTATAACACCCACTTGGCACCTTGCAGCAGCCATGATCTGCCTGCGTTGCAGAGAGAAACATGAAGTCGCTGCATAAATAGGGCAAGTAATGAAGTGAAAAAGTTCAATTTAGAAACGCAATTCACATGTTAAGGGGAGGGAGGAATCAAGGAAATCAAATTATAAACAGAATAAACTGTTGACTACTTTTCAAAATGAGCATGGTTATTAGCTGCAGATTAAGATTGTGCAGGTTTTCATGCAAAAGCTTAATAAACACTTTCAAAGAAAATGAGATGGAATCCATTGCAGCGGAAAACTCCCGTATAATGGAGAGTTAAAAATACAGTAATTATGAACTAGTGACTCATCTACTGTATCTCAAATGTGAAAAGAAGCAGGGCTTAAATTTATTTTAATATAAAGCAGTGGAATGCATTAAGGTAAAAAAGGTTGAGGCTTTAGAACCACTTTAAAGTAGATATAAACCCATCAATTTAACTGGTTCCCAAAAATCGTTACTTTCAAGGCATGCTGTGATGGATAACTGTCACAGGTGGTTTGTTCTCTCAACCGAACAGTCAACCTATCAAATGGCTGGTGTCATAATCAATCACATGAGGCTAAGATGGCCACTTCCGTGACTGTAAATGATAGGAGGGTTTAGTTCTGCTTTAAATCATGAGACTCCTTAAAGGAGACGCAGTGAAATATTTCCTCACTTCCACATCATGGCTGGGGTATCCCATTCCTAGCAATTTGGTAGGGCAAAGCGCTTACAAAACAAAATTGGCAACTGCTTTAATCAGTTAATATTTACCTTTTTAAGATAAGGTTCATGTGTACAGGGAAAAGCATTGACAAAGCATGGTGGGGACAAGAGTCAAAAGGCTCTTTCACCAGGTATCACTAGAAGGTAAACATGCAAGAAGCCAGATGTCAAACACTATGCAACTTTTCAGAAAGTCATCTAGAGCAGTGTTCCTCAACTCCAGTCCTCAATGCCCACCAACAGGTCATGTTTTCAGTATTTCCCTCAGATGAATTGGCTGTGATAATTACTAAGGCAGTGAAATTGATCAAATCACCTGTGCAAAATGATGGAAATCCTGAAAACATGACCTCTGGGTGGGCCTTGAGGACTGGAGTTGAGGAACACTGATCTAGAGTACTGTCCTGACAACCAGGGGAGGGCTGGGCCGGGGGGCAGGGTGGCAATTGCCCCCCAGGTCACCCTAACTTACATTCAAAATGTCTGACGCCCGCTGCCACTCACACTTTTTTCTTCTTGTGGAGGAATGAAGGAGGGGCCAGGCAAAGGGGGGGCACTTGTGAGGCTGCATTGGTGGGCACTTGTGAGGCTGCATTGGTGGGCACTGGTGAGGCTGCATTGGTGGGTGGTGAGCCTACATTGATGGGCACTGGTGAGGCTGCATTGGTGGGTGGTGAGGCTGCATTGATACAATATTTTTGTTAAAGCTCCTTTGTTTCTATTAGCATTAAATTATGTTATCACATTGTATCATATTTGTCTTACTTCATAACCTCAATATCCGTTATAAAACCAGGTGGGCATGGATGGTGAGCTGATTCGGTGGTTCAATGTTGATCCCTTTTTCACAAGAAAATAGTTGACTGTTCTAGAGAAAGTTGATTTAGCTGGGTCTGCAGTCACAAAACGGGGTTCTAGTGTGTCCTAAAAGCATCAACACAGCAGCTAGGAAGCAAGCATTTTCAAAAAAAGGTCAAATAATATTTAGGACAAACCATTAATACTGATTTTTTTTTTAAGTTGTTTTGTGTAACTGAAGGTGGTTACAAAGTTTATGGCCCAGGTAGACGTTGGTAAAAAAAAAGATTTCTTAAAACAGTTATTTTCCAGTGAAAAAAAAGCCTGCCAATTCACATTGTGAGGGTTTGGGCAACACATTTTAATCCTGTCTTAAAGTGATGCTAAAAGTTGATTTTTTTTTTAATAAAATAAAAAATATGTTATATTTACCTGTTCTATGCAAGGATATTCCACAAATCTAGCAAAACACAAATAAAATATCAGTCCATTGTCCCAATGACCAGATGTCACCATCTGTAGCAGCGCTTTCTCTCACAGATGTGACAATCTTCTATGAAGCTTCCTTATGGAAGGGAAATGTACAAATCAGTAATAAAGAGTTCAGAAGAGGTGAGGTTAACAACTCATGACTTCTATGTGTGCACCATACACCATGGACTGCACCACGTGGATCACTCCCCCAAGGGTTTAAACTCACCAAATACAGGTTAAAAACGCCTTATGACACAGAACGGGATCCTTCTTTCTATTAATAATCCTCATATCACTTGTCAAGGTCATAAAGAAAACCAATTTTTAAGGAATTACACAGCCTGTGTTACAAACAACCATCGGATCCAAGTGGTCAGGTAAAATTGCTGAATAGCATCACGTGTGCATTCTTCTGTAACCAGCATCGTCTGGGGATGTGAGCTTAGACGTCTTGCTAACTAGCGCTGAGCATATTAGGAGGGCTCAAATTATTCAGACTATTCCCCAAATCTGTAATTTACTCCCATCTTTTTTGGTCCTTCACCAGTGCTGTCTCCTCCTCCTTTCTACGAGGGCCTCCTAAGCAAGCAGTGCGCTAAGGGGGTACCTCTGTTGGCGCACTCTTGAGCCGGGCTGTGTGCGTCAATAGACCCACTCTTTCCTCACAGGAGTGTGACAGCTTCTCTCAGAGACTTATGAGACCAAAACGGAGGAACCGGCTGTGCTGAAGACAGGAAAGAGCTGGATCATCAAAAGACTTAGGTAAATGTTTAGGGAAGGGGGCACAACAAGTGCTGGGACATTTTTGGCCTTAAAGCATTTCCAACGGTAATTTTTTTACCTTTAAAATGGCCAGGCTTTAGAACTAATTTAATGCACAAAATGCATTCTCGTAAAAAAATTTCTAACTGTAAAACCACTTGAAAGAATTTACCCAAAAGCAGAAATTGTCATAAACTTACAAATGCACATGGTGGAAAATCTTGGAGGATTTTTGAATCTCTTCATAGGAATTTTGTTTTCTAATATGAAACATGGCCCTAAAAACCTCCTAGCTCTTTTAAAGATCTTCTGGCAACACTACTAAAATAAGGCATGCCATACAGGATTCATTTTTTTTTTTTCAATGAAAAAAAAAAAAAAATCAGCCAATTCCCCCATCCACACATTCAGTGTGGATGGGAACATCCTTCCCCCTGAGTTATTGCATTCCACAATGGGAGAAGACTCACCGCAGGCAGAATACAGGTTTGCTGGCTATACCCGGCAGCACTGATCATTCGGGAAAGGCTTGACAGACTTTTTGTACGCAATTCAATTGACAGATCGACTTGTGTACAACCAGCTAGCCCATACATGGATCAAAATTTGTCAGGTCCCTGCTGGACTGCCAGAATTTCGATCCATGTATCGGGGCCAGCATGCGGGCTCTAAGTAGGTGCTTACGAGAGGTGTAAATATAACGCAAAGTCTCTGTTTTGTTGGATCACCTGTGACAATCTATCATTATAATCCAACTGTGTTATGCAATGTGCAATAAGTCAGTGTGTAAGCAGGTACTTGTGTGGTGACATTGAATGTAATTCTGTTTTTGTATACATTGCACTGTAGTTACACAAACAGTTACAGGCTGCCAAGTATGGGAAGGATTTAACTGTCTACACACTTTCCTGGGCTTTTTAAAACCTGCCCCCTGCTGCAAACCACATAAATACCAGGGAAGGGCTCAGAGCAGTCTCTTCCACGTGGGATTTACAGAGGAAGAACTCCTGCAACATGTAGTCCTATTGGAGCACATGGCTCCCCTCTGGGTAACCCTGCTGGGATTCTCCCTGGCCTAGAAACCTACTACTCTTGCTAAAAGGACTCTGTTTCTCTTGTGGGTGTGAGTCGGGGCAACCTGCAATAGATAGATTAGATCTGTTTCATTTACAGTGTGCTGTTGAACTATTAACTGATTTAAGCCCGGTCTGAAGTTATTTCAAAGGGTACATGGTGGTACATGGCATATTGAAGGAACAGGGCCTGTAAAGCACACATGGGATATGAAAGGCCAGAATGAATGGTTAACTCAGCAGGAGAGAAGGAGGATGAGAGCAGTTGCTTCGAGTAACCAATAACTGGTGGGAATGTATAGCAGCTGATCACCAAGCATGGTACCTGGTGTAGTTGACAGATCCTCCAGTAGTGAGGGGATTGGTGTTTGGGGTTCCCCCAAAGTAACTGAGACCAAGTCAAGTAAGTGCATGTCTGAGGTCAATGCGAGGTGTATGGCTAGACTCCATTCTGTAACTGGCAGCCTGATAAGGGGGGAAACAACCAGTATAGGAAAGGGATTTAGAGTGAGGAAGAATTGACTATGCAGAGACTGTGTGCTGTATCAACTGAATGCTTCTCAGTCAAAGTTCCAAGTTAACGCAGAGGTTCCTGATCTGAAGTTCTTGCAACGGGGATGCCAGGGCTTGTACAACAAAAAGGGAATGAAGAAGAGGAAGGAGGTCCAACATACAAGGGTTAAGTGTGCAAAGGAGTTGGCGGAAGACTTAGCTAACATGCCATTGCCATTAGCAACCATAGAGTGGTGGAAAGTGCTATTGCAGCCAGCCAGCCAGCCAGCCAGCCAGAATGAGTTAGTATTTGGCCTGGGTGACAGTAACCCTGGTAGAGAGGGGGTCAGTGAGCTAACTCCCTCCCTAGCGACCGGTTTCCCACACTCGGAAATTACGCCACGGCGCAGGGAACCCATGCACCTAACCTGAAGGGAGAAAAAGAGAGGCAGAAATAGAAGTGGATACACTAGTGTTAAAGTTTATTTCACACACATAGGCCTGCACTGTGTGAATGGTGAGATTCTCACATTGTCACTGGGAGAGAGGTGGCAATCAAGGCTGTGCTGGTGGAGCAGGACATAGGCTCTGCTGTGTCCACTCAAAATTCTGCATTCCGAAAGATAAGGTAAGGTGTACAGTGTCATAGGAAAAGCGCTTCAGAGTAAAGAGCTTAATGTGTAAAATAAAACTGTACAAGGCAAATGGCTAACTTCTAAGTTAGGATGTCGCCTTAATGCTGATGCTCACATGACTGCGGTCCCATGCCTGTTTCCCGGGCATTAGCAAGCAAGTTTGCGAGGGTCCCCTCATTGGGCAATAAGCCCCTGTCACAGGGTGAACTGGCCAAATATGGCCAGTCTGTTTGCTAAACAGCGTATAGACTGGGTTTGGGTCTAACCCATGTTCATCCCCAACTGGAAGCTCATCCCTAAATGAGAATTGTCACCTTGCAACAAATTCATCCTTTACAACAATATGGATAGGTACCCCATATCACATCTCACGGTTTTTATGGGGAAGGATTTTTTCTGCTTTCTCATAACTAGTGTTGAGCGAACCCGGACTGTAACGTTCGGGTCCGTACCGAACTTTAGGGTGTCCGTGGCACGGACCCGGACCCGGACATTTCAAAAATCGTTCGGGGGGTATTTTTGGCACTCTACACTATACCCCATGGATAGGTATAACAACATTTCCTACTTAAACAACGTTCCACTGTTAAGAGTAAATCCCTACTCGAAGGTCAACCCCTACTTGTACCCAATCTGGGTTTGGGTCAGATATGCGACAAATCGTTTGTCTGACCGGTATAAACCGGTCAAGTGGGACACTGTCCCCGAATAACGGGTTACTCCCCTGGGAGCGTTTGAACGAACGATTACGGGCCCTTTGTCCGTACCCTGGCGTCAGTACACTCGTAGTCGTAATTCCGCTGTAGGATTGAATCTTCAATCGGTAAACGGAACATGTCAAAA